>VXBC01006907.1:208812-222261 GCA_013399945.1 Ploceus nigricollis | reverse complement strand
CGCGGGAGCGGGTGCGGCCCGGGCGCACGGCAGGCTGCTGCGCTCCTGCTCGGCGCAGCAGGACTGACGGGGCACGGAAAAATTCAGGAGCTCAGGAGATGAGAGTCCCCGATAAACATCAGCCCCGACCTGCTGGTGCTGGCTCCGGCTGCAGCGCCGCTCGCTGCGCGCACCCCTCGCACACCCCCGCGCCGCCCCCGCCCGCGGGCAGCGCCCGCTCGGCTCTCCCGGCCCCTTCCACCGCAGCTCCAGAAAAACTCCTTCAAACGCCACCGCTCGCCGCGGGCACCTGGCAGTGCCGCGGCTGGCTCCGCACTGCCATCCTCGCCCGGTTTGGCTGCCTCAGCTCGCTGAATCAANCTCAGCCGCAGTGTGCCGAGGGCACAGGGCAGCCCTGGCACCGGGGGCTGGCACGGGCCTGCTACGGAGCAGCGTGTGCCAGACCCTCTCCGGACCCGGCTTCCTGCGCCTGGTGCTGCAGACAGGCAGCGAGCGCTCCCGCCTCGCGTTCCTGGGGATGCTCACCTCGCCAGCACCCGCCCCGTGGGACCGGGGCACCGGGACAGCGCCAGCAGGGCCGGGCTGACCCTCTGCTGACCCTCTGCTGACCCTCTGCTGACCCTCTGCTGACCCTCTGCGCACCTTCTGGTGCCGGCACCTGCGCTCCAGCAGCTCCCAGTGCTCCCAGCTCCAGGCTGGCCGGCAATGGGCTGGTGCCGGGGCAAGGGGGCCACAACTGGGTGCTGAGCATGGCCAGCACCTGCTCCCTGCGGGCAGGGTCCGTGTGCGAGCCGAGCCCAGTGAGACCTGAGTCCAGCACAGCCAGAGGGCTCTGAGGGGCCCCTTCCTGCCCCGCGAGGCACTGGCTTCGGCAAGGAAGGCCAGGGACCATCTCGGTACCTGTGATTTGCTTCCCTTTATCAGCTGAATTCCTATCTCGGGTCTGCCTGCTCGCACATACTGATGGATTGCCTAAGGAGAGAAGGAGGGGCAGTTAAGGCCCAAGACCATTTTCCTTACAAACCTTGCTGTGTTTCAGCCCTGTGTTTTCAACATAAGAGTACTACAAACATTAGAGAACAAGACTGTAAATCTGAAGATGTCTCAGATAACGCCATCAGAATGCAGCTGTCCCTGCCCTACTCTCAGGATTCTTCAGAAGTACAGTCTGGAAAGGGTTAATGTGTTTTTTTCAAAAGTTCTCCCCCCCAGGTCATGATTATGTCAAAACAAAATATTTCTGTATTTCTGTAATATAGTGGCCATTTAGCTAAACTAAAATGTTGACAAACATCTTCAGGATAACGCCAGGAACCAATGACCTCACTCTGTTTCATCTCAAGTTTCCTTTTGCTTTGGTGCTGCTTTGCAGTCTGTGCTGTGATGTGTGCTGGGCTGGTGGGGTGCACACTGCAGGCAGCATCAGCTCATCGGCCAGCGCTTTGAAATGCGATGCCTGACATAAACTTTCCTGAAAACAAAGGTGTGAAGGTTGTTTTTCTTTATATTCTTCCCTATTTGTGCTCTGTGGTTAGCACTCAGTTTGTATTTTCATCTGATTAGATTAGAAAGGAAACAGAACTGGGAAGTACCCTGCAGTGGGGAGGTGCTGGCAAAGAAGTCGAGTGGATGGTTCTCTGCATGCCGGCTCCTGCTCACCTCCAGCCAGATCTGTCTGGCGAGTGCTCCTTTGGTTTTCCTGGTCTTTTAGGGCCAGGCTGCACCAGCTGCACTCTCAGAGCATCGGGTGGGACCGAGGCTCTGCTGGGGGGGTGCACATGCACAGTGCAGCACACAAGTCCCCCTGAATTCCCAAGGGAAACCACTGGCCACAGCTGGAGTGCCTGGTCACCTCGCAGGTACCTCAGGAGGGGCCAGGCTGGGGAATCCAGCAGTGCTGAGCACACCTGGGGGGCCCAGGGGATCAGGGGGCTGGGGCTGCCTGAGAGCCTTCAATGACGTGGGTGGTTGCAGGAAGCCCCCTGTGCTCTCCATCTCTGGAATGCCACCAGGGATATGCTCTGGGCAAGCTCCCCTGAGGCTGGCAGTGACTCTGGCCCTTCCTGCATGCCTGGGGCACAGGGCACTGATCACCCAGGGGGGTCAGGGCTTTTCCAACCGGCAGCTCCTGAGCTGCCAGAACAGCCAAACGAGGCTCCGATCCGAGCTGCATTCTCTGGTTCTGTTGCAATACAGAAGCTGTCTGTGCTAACACTTATATTTATACAACTTGTTAAATCTTTAAAGCACTTCCCAAAAGCTAATTCATCTCTGGAATGCCCTCAGACTAAGCATCCCCCACTCCCCAGCTTCCATGGAGAAAACCAGGAGACGAGGCCACAGTGCATATCCACGTCCAGTTTGGGATCAGGATGTGAGGCTTTCCTGGCTCTCCACTTCACACTCAGACCATTCCACTGAACTTTATTATCTGTCACCACCTCTCGTCCACCGTGACTCTTACTTGGGGTTAAAAAATAAAGGCAGAGCTAGAGAGCTGCTCATCCTTCCCTTTCATTTCAGCAGTGCCTGGTGCTGGTGCTGTAATTAACTGGGGCTGGATGCAGCGGGTGCCTGCTCTGCAGGACGCTGCTCTGGGGCCGCAGGCGGTGCCGCTGCCGCAGAGGGCCCTGCCTGGGCTTGGCCCCACTGATCCACAGGAGCCCTCTGCAGCTTCCCAGGGGATGGATGCCTGGTGCTGAAGGGATGGAGCCGCTGAATATGTGTTACACGACTGGGCTACTCAAAGAGGTTTATCATGGGCTGGAAATTGGGAGACAACGTTGAGAGCAATGTGTCCACCTTTGCTTCCACACCAAGTGGTTGTACACACGTCTCCCTCTGGGGCTGCCTCTTTTGGCTTCCCCCAACACCCACATTGACTCAGAAAACAGCTCCAATGGATCCCAAAGCAAAGTGAAACAGCTTTTTCCTCATCATCCCTCAGGAGCCGCAGGGCACTGGGCTGGGGCTCAGTGGCCACTGCAGCACTGCTGCAGCCAGGGCTGTGTGTGCCGTGAGAGGGACAGCACGGCAGCACCTCCAGGGCGTATAAAAAGCCTCAGCCACGCTGCACCATGCAAGTGGATGCCACATGCCTCCTTCCTGGGGGAAGAGGGACCTTTCAGACTGTTTTTAGCTCCTGGAGGGCAGGGAGAGGGGGTGCCTCTTACAAGCTGCTACAGATTATAGATCTGAGCTGGCAGCTCACCCTCCTACCCACCCACAAACACGGCGCCCAGTGCTGCTGCTGAAAGGGGCAAATGGCAGGACCTGCCTGTGTCTCCAGACCCCAAGGGCCAGGGTGGGAGTGCCCTCCTGGCACGGGATGGCCGGTCCTGTGGGCAGTGTCTGTGGGCTCTGAACGCACGGCGGTGCCCATGGCAGAACCCAGCACAGTCAGTAAATGAGTTGTGTTTGCCTGAAGACATAATTAGGCCAGCGTGACTCTGCAGGGATGTGCAGAGTTTTGGGACATGCAGCCAGCAAAGGAAAAGAGCCTCTCTAAAATTTACCACCTCTCAAACCAGTGCCTGGTGTCCTGTCCTGTCCAGCAGCTGCCACTGCCCTGCTGCCAGCGCCCGCCCCGCGGCCCGAGGGGCACCACAGGGACAAACCCTCGGGACCTGCATGTTTCAGGCTTTCTTCTCCATTTTTCCCCCTTCATGAGGTACATACACATCAGCTGGAGGACAGAAGCCAAACACTGAGACCCCCTCTACACTCCATAAAGCGGAGGGGTTAGGGGAGCTGTTTATGAAGCTCACAGAGGGTTGAATGCTGTGTTTTGCCATTACAGCCTTGTGCAGTCTGGCTGTTGGGCACTGTGCAGGCTTCAGCTGATTCTGAAGTAGCTGGAGCAGAGTGGTGCCTGTCCAGAAATAGAAAAGTATTTTTAAATTAAATTTATTCACTGATTTTCATGAAGACAGATTGTTGTGTGTTTGTTGAAGTGTCATTAGGAGTAGTTGGCGGTGGAACCAGGCTGAGCAACAGTGAGAGAGGATGGACGTGTCCTTCCTGTGACTGGGGTCACCCAGGCCACCTCCTTCTGCTCCTCCTCCTCTTCCTCCTCCTGCAGCCTGGTCCCTGCACCTGGCAGGAATGGGATGGGGGTGATTAAAGCTGACACCAGGCCTGTGAGCCTGTGGGGCAGACACCAAACCAGCTCTGGTACCTCTGAGCTGCACGGCCCAGGGCTGGAGCTTCCCCACAGGGAGAGGGGGGCAGTGGGCAGCCCCTCTGCTCTGCTGGGAGCTGAAGCTGCCTGGGAGCCCCTGGCCCCTCAGCAGACAGTGCCCAGTGCCCCCACCAGCTCTGGGCTTTCTGGTACGCTCGTCCTTTTTCCCTGCAGTGCAGAGCAGAGCCAGGGAACAGCAGGCACAGCATCTTGCTTCTCTGGGATCTGCCCCACCAGCGCTGAACCTGCAGGGATGCAGGTTTAATTCTCCAAGACCAGAATTCAGGGTTTCCAAGCAGTATGGACCTGAACACAGGCCTGCAGAAGCTGGTCTCTCTGTAGGTTTGATGGCAGAAAACATCGGGCTACAGTTACCTAATTAAACACAGGAAATGGCCCTGCTGCTTGCGAGGCTGCACCACCTTCATTGCTCCCAGGTGCTTCTGGCCCAGTGAGTGCTGCAGCCAGGAGCAGGTTATAAACCCTGCAGCTCTGCAGCCCCCAGCTCTAGGAGAGGATGGTGCAGTACAAGAGGGGCAGCCTGGAGGGGTGAGCATTGACCAGAGCACTGCAGGGGTGCTGCTGCTTTACTGGGTCAGGGAGGGACTGGTTCAGCCGCTTGCTCTGGGCACCTTGTGACCCGGGGGCTCCGTTTGAGCTGACCTCTCCCACAGCTCCGGCTTGCAGAGCAGAGCTGCCCGTGGGAGGCGGTCTGGAGCAGCACCAGGCTGCTCGTGAGCCCACGGAGAGCACGCGGGGGGCTCGAGCCCTTGTGGTGGAGCTGCCCTGCGCCGGCAGAGCAGTTCCCATGTCTGCAGGGCAGAGCAGCGCTCTCAGGGGCTCACCTCCATCACAGGTGGGTTTATCCAGCAGAGCACCGTTTCCCTGTTCCGCTGGCCCCCCCCGCGCCGTGGCCAGTGCCCGGGCTGTTCCTTGCCCACTGCACACGTGTTCTCCTGGGCTCTGGTCCCAGGCTGTGCTGCTGCTCTCAGGAGAAGCCCAGGGAGAGATGTGTCCATAGATAAAACTCAGCACCTGGGGATTTCCCTCTTTGAAGCTCTTTTTCCTGTTTTCTCCTTTGTTTCTTTGTGACTTCAGGATTTTTGTGCTTACTAAGGTAGGTGCAGAGTAAGCTGGCTTTCATCACGGAGCCTTCCTGCTCTCCCGGAGGTGCTGGGCGTCCTCCACTCCTGCTGACCTCAGCCTCCAGGAATGTGCAGCGGGCCCTGCCTTCTGCCAGCGCAGGAAAACCTTCTCAGCTTGGATTCCTGGAAAATGGAGTCCCGTGGGGGCTCACGGCGTGTGAAGGTGTGTGCACCCTCATGGCTTGTGAATCCAGCTCAGTGGAGCGTTGAAGCATCCAGAATTTTAATTAACCCGTGACTTTGGCATTTTTGTGAAAACAGGAGGCTGAGCACAAAAGGAAGCCCTGTCAGCCCCTCCATGAAGGCAGGTGATGCAGCATGACATCACTCCTTAGTTCACATCTGATTAGGTGCTCAGGACTCCCGAGGAGATGTTAGATGTTTGCAGCAGAGGCTCCAGCCCTGAGCTCAGCCCGTGCCAGCCGTGCTGGCTGTGGCTGCTGCGTGCCCGGGGCTGCTGCTTCCCCCTGCACCGCCGCTCCCGTCCCTGCTGCGGCCCAGCCCCAGGCCGGGGGAGGGGCTCTGATGGCTTCAGCCCCCTTGGAACAGGAGTTTGGATACAGGAGGGATGTTCGGGAGCGCCAGTGGTGGGGGTTGCTGATCCAGGGCTGGCAGTGAGCAGTCCATCAGTTTCTGATGGCCAGTGGCTGCAGGAGCTCAGAGTGAGTGAAAGAGCAGCTCTGGGGAGTGGGACACACCGGGCTGTACCCACCCAGCCCCCCTCTGCAGGAGCCATGCCATCCCTTGGCTGCGGGAGCCAGGGCTGTGCTCTGACTGGGAGGGGAGAAAACTCCTGCTTCAGCTCCTTGGGTTTTTCACAGGATCCACGCCTGCCCCTGTATCTCACAGCAGGAACAAGCCACCTGGCCAGTGCTCCAAGCACGTCTGTGTAAGTCCCTGGCAGAGGATGATGATGGCCAGGAATGCCAAAAACACTTGGTGTGGGTCAGGTTGCTTCCCCTGGAGACAGACTTGAGTGTCTCCTGATCTGAACATCAGAGCTTACACCTGAGCCAATCCTGTAACGTTTTCCATGGTTTGGAAATCGTGGTGTTAGGGCTGCTTGTGCAGGTGCCACCCACTGCAGCTCCTGAGTGCTGCTCTTACGTGTCTGCTCTCTGCTAATGACACTCAACAAGTTCAGTACATCTCTGTAGGAGCTGGAACACTGACCAGGCTGATCTGGGGGCTGTGGGGGGGGGGCTGCATTAGGTACCTCTGAGGTCCCTCCCACCCTCGGGATCCCAAACCAAACCCTGAACAAGGCACAGCCAGCCCTGAGCACTGTGTGACCTGTCAGGTATGGCTGGGGCAGCTCGTATTTTAAAAATTCTACACCCTTTAAAAACTGTTCATTTAAAAAATGTGTTGTTTAATGTCAGATAAAAGATTACAGATGTTCTAAGCTGCTGGCAGGTATCAATTGGAGACAGCTGGAAGGAGACCTTTGTCTTGGCTCATGTGCACAGGTTTGTAAGAAAGAGTGTCAGCTGAGGCTGTCTCAGTGCTGCTGAAAGGAAACTCCCGAGCAGTAGTTAGCAGAATACTTGGATTTTTTGAGGTTCACTTGTAGCTGCAGATGTCAGTATCTCCTGGCACGAGGAATGACGAAATCCAGGTGCAGGCTGCCGGGCCAGAGGGAGTGGTGGCTGTGCTGGCTGCCTGTGAATGCCCTTCCAGGCCTTGCTCTTTGTGTCACATGTGTTGGGAAACATCCTTGGTGTCCTGGCACCTCGCTCTCGATGCTGAGTGCTCTCGGTGGTGTGAGCAGGGCACTGCTGCAGCTGAAAGCCCGATGCTCATCCCCATCCTGCTCCCCGTGCAGGGGAAGGAGGGCAGCATGGCTTGCTCTGAGGAAGCACAGCACAACAAAGCGTTTTCCAGCAAAACTTGCAGGTGGGAAAACGCCTTCAAAGTCCAGCTCCCTGTGGCTCTTCTTTCGGCCCTGCTTTGTACAGCCCCAGCTTGGCTGCCGCAGCTCCGGTGCAGCGCTGTGCTGCTCGGGGCAAGGCTGGCTTTGTTCTGCAGAGCCTCCGGCTGCCCCGATCCTCCCCTGCTGCGGGGGGGACGGGCCCCACGCTTGGAAGACAGATGTCATTAAAATGCAGTGGAACAGAGTCTGAAGGCAAATATAGTGCTGTGATGATCTAGGTCGTGCAACTTAATGATTTCACTGTTGAATGCTAAATTATTTTTGTTGCATTTTTAGTAAGGCTCGTGCCGGCTGTGGGAAACAAACCCCCGGCAGCTGCGGGGCCGTGCGGGCGGCGGGGGCGCCTCTGTCCCGCGCCCACCCGTGCCAGGGCTCCTCCGTCCCGCGNGTCACAGGTGGCGCTGGGGATGGCCTCATCCAACGCCACCCAGAAAGTCCCCGTTTGGGTATTTAATGTGGGAGCAGTGACTCGAGGTGCTCAGAACAGCTGGGAAATGCAGAATAGCCATTTGGGGAACTTTTCTTTGCAGGAGTCATCAGCACACGGACACAAAGAAAGGTGTGGCTCTGGGAGGGAGGGACGAGCAGCCGCCTCTGTGTCCTGGCCCCGGGGTGACACGGGGAGCTGTGGCAGCAGGACACTGGGGCAGCAGGAGGCAGGGCTGGCCGTGCCTGGCTGGATGCTGCGGAGCAGGGGCTGTGCCAGCGGAGCAGGGGCTGTGCCAGCGGCACAGGCTGATCTGGGCTGTGGCAGCACCTGTGAATAACTGTGCAGCCACCAGGGCCTTGCTTGGCTCGCAGGGGTGCTCGTGCTCTGTTCCCTCATTGCTGCTTTGAACTTCCTCTCCTGTCTGATTGTTCCCCTAACCAAAAGGGAAGGAGCTCCAGCGAGGTATCTCACAGTGCGATTTGTGTCGGATTTGGCCGCTGGGGCCCCTTTGAAAGCGGCAGTTCTGAGGCTGGATTCGGCAGGGCTCACGGGGAAGGGCTGGATCAGGCTTCCCAAGGGAATGCAGCAAGAGCCGAGCGTGGCTCATGCAAATCAGAGCTTTCAGGCAAAGTGAGGTTGTGCCGTGCGGGGTGGGCTGGAGCACGGCAGCAGCACGGCAGCGGTGCTGTGGCCCTGCCAAGGGCGGCTCCGGGGCTGGGTGCCTTCCCAGGCGTGTCCAGGCCTGCTCTCTTGGTGCAGGAAACACTTTCTACATGTCCTTATGATGAGGCTTCCAGCAGCCCAAGGGACCCTCAGAGCAGTGTCTGTCATGACAGAAACTGCTTGTGGCAGCTGTTTGGTCGGTGGAAGGTCTGTGCAGTGGAATTTATTAGCAGGCAGCTTCTGAAGTGTCATCCTAGGATTTCATTAACAAACTTCTAAAAGACATAATGAATTAACCTATTGAGAGCATTAAGCTTTAACAGTGCTGGGTTTGAACTGAAAGAAGTTAAATGAAGCTCTCTGCCTACATCCTGCCAAGGCAGTCTCCCTTGATGTGTAATGGTGGATATGTACTAAATCTTGGAACTCCAAAAAAAAAAGAGGTTTTAACTCCTGTTGGGGACCTACGTGATTCAAGTAGGTGTTGGGAGATGTTTAAAGCCCAGTTACCTGTAGATGTGTTTTGTACCACAGGTACTCTTTATTTTACCCCTTGAAAGGTCAGAGGAGTTCAAGATGCCCAGGCAGGGATGGGCACAGGAACCAAACCCTCTGTGACAGAGACCAGGCCAGTGAGGTGCCAGCTTTGGGTGACAGTGGGATCTCTGAGGTGACAGTGGGATCTCTGAGGATGGGCTGTCCTGGATGTGTCTGGCTCAGGTGGCTGCCCGAGGATGGAGGTTTGGCAGTGCTGGGGAAAGGAAGTCCCTCAGCTGGGGCTGCATGAGTGACTGTCTCCTAAAAATTAAAACCAAGCCCAGAATGGTCCAAAAAGCCCTAAAAGGCATCAAGAATTACAAATAGGGATTGAGCACTAACGAAAGAATATCTTAATTAGATCTCACAACCTGTAGGGGAATGCATTAGATTAAAATGAAACTGAGCTTTGTGCTCTCAGGGTTTCAATGTGAGAATGGGAGAGGAATTGTTCACATTTGCAATTTGTGAGGCTGGATTGCTTTTTCTCTGAATTTGTCTTTTTAACTTTTTACCTTGTCAGAAAATTATGAAAAGCTACTGGGATGACGTATTTGGGGTAGTTCTTATCACAGCATGTGGCAGAAACATTTCCATGGTTTCAGAAACATGGTATTTAATCCTCTCCTTCCAGGTTAACTCCTTTCTTCCTGTGGTGTCCAGCCCGGCCCCCACTCACCAACCTGCTTTTGTCTTCACTACCAGTGATATTTTCTCTTTGTGAATTTCTATCAATATTTAATACAGTGGTGTCAGTTTTGCTGTAAGATGAGAGGAACTACTAGAAACCTTGAATTATACATCATGTGGCAGGGGAGAGGCTGGAAGTGTTTTCTTTTGGACCCAAAGCTTTTGGAGCTGATCTCCAGGACCCGCAGTTTCAAATCCCAGCGATGGATGAGCCCCAGAAGAAGCTCAGCCAGCGGCACGAGGGACGGCCCCGCAAGGTGAGGTTCAAAATCTCCTCGGCTTACAGCGGGCGGGTGCTGAAGCAGGTCTACGAGGATGGGCAGGAGCTCGAGCCCCCGGCCAAGGAGCACTCGCGGCGCTTCCTGCGCCACAGCTTCGAGCCGGGGGAGCCCCTCTGCGGGGCCGCGGAGCTGCCAGAGAACAGGTTCTGCTGGCCCACGGCCCTGACCGCCCAGAGGATCAGCATCCTGCGGGAGGATCACAGACACGGGCTCACGGGGACCGCGCCCCTGCTCAGCGACTGCCAGCCCGGCGCCGGCCTCTGCAGGGTAAGTGCTGCCCGCGGCTGGCCCCGCTCCGGGCACCAGCTCCGGGCTAAATCCCGCTCGGAACGTGCTGACAGGAGCCTCACACTGCAGCCTCATCCACACAGAACGGTTCTGTCAGGCCGGGACTTGAAAAGGGTGCTTGTGAATCTCCAGCCATTGTTCCCGCAATTCCGTGTGCTGAATGTGCCACACGTGGCAGGATCCTCAGGGTCTGCAGGAGGGAACAGCATCTGCCAGCTGTACTCCAGCTGTGCTCTGGCTTCTGCCGGTCCTGGTCTGCATCTGTCCATCGGGTAGAGTGAAAGAGAACATTTCCATACATATTGATATCTGTACATGGGAATCCTGCTGCATCTAGATCAGTCAAATGTAAGGAGGGTGTTAAGTTAATTAGATATATTTAAAATATTAAAGCTGTGTGACTTCAGCTGGCAGGGAGCCAGTGCTGCCATCAGGGTACCAGGTGTCTGCATCCTCTGGCAGCCAGAATTCATCTTTGGCTGCTTTGACAACCCCAGCTTAGTTTCACTGGCTATTTTCTTAACATATAATTAATGCCACTGATAGAGAAGTGCCTCTTTAGTCCTTATAAAGAGGCAGTATATGCACAGTATGTGTAAATACTTTTTATGGCCTTGATTTGAGCACATTGAAAGCCTGTTAATTCCTGGTGCTCATCAAAGCTGTGCGTGGGAAACCCAGATGGCTGATATTTGACCTGTTGGCACACTGGACATGCAGTCTGCCTGAAAACATCAGACCACGATGAATCTCTCCTGCCCAAAGACAGTGCACTACTGTGATTTTATCCTGCCCGTTAATTTGTTTTGCATTCTTGGGTAACGCTCCTCTCCCTCCCCAGTGTCCCCAGCCTCAGATACCTGGAGTGACCTCACTGTCCAGTACCAGCTTGTGCTGCCTCAACACGCACTTGGTGCTGGAGACACCGTGTCTGTAACACACACGAGGCTCTCACCTTCTGCAGGTGGGCAGGACTTGTGCTCACCTGCCTCCCCTAGTGTTCCTCCCCACAGGGAAGCAGGTGCCCCACTGCCGGGAGAGCACCAGCCACCTCAGGGCAGCTGATGTGACTCAGGGCATTTTTTAGGAGAACATCTCCTTTTGCATGGCTTCTTGACACAGACACTTAGAGTGAAATATGAAGAGTGTGTAAAACAATAGGCCCCAGTAACTCCATATGACACCCAGGGAGGAGGGAGCAAAGTGCTGCTCTCAGGGAAATGTTTGACCAAGTTTAGCTTTAAAATTACTAGAAAAAAATACAAATTTACCCAGTAGGGCTGTACCTCCACCAGTTTGCTGGATGCTCTGGGGGTGGTCAGGGGAGCTGGCCTGGTGGAGGGGACACTCTTCTGGAAGCACAGGGACCATCAGTGTTTGCAGAGTGAAGTTATACTGGTGAGACACTGGCAACTTCCTTCTTCAGACTTCCCCAGTTGTAGATTTTGGCAAGATCATCATCTACACCAATAACCTGAAAATCATCCGTGCACCGATGGACCAGAAAGAGCTCATGAGAAGAATCATCCAGACTGAAGGAATAAATGACTGGACGTTCGTGTACCGGGAGAAGAAAGAACGATTTAGTGGTGGGCATAAAAAAGATGTGGAGAATAAGGTCACTTGCAACCAGCATGTGCAGGTAAGAGAAAATGGAAAGTGCTTTTTCCCCTTAACCCTGGTCAAACCACCCAAGCCCCATCCACCTCTGTATCTGGCTCCCAGCTAAGTTTGGGTAAAAAGCACCACTCTGTTCCTCGTTTCTCTCAGGAGATAATGACCAACACTGTGCTGAGGTCCTGCTCTGGGGACAGTGGTGCTGGCTCATGTCTCCCACTGATTGCTTCCCCTGGAGATGGCTGGTATTCACAGAGCTTGGCTGGGCTCCCATCCCCTGCCACCCCTCCCAGTGGGATAAGAGCAGGCCAGAGTTTCTCCAGCCTGACAAGGCTAAACACAGCTGCTCTGTGGCTGAGACTGCTTCAGGCTAAAATTTTAGTATCAGCTGAAATAAGGTTGTGCCTTACATTTGCTTTCTCACGGGGGAGTCTTTGTTGGTCAGAATCCCAATTAGTCTGACCATGATTTGATCCCACAAAACCTAATGTTGTTACATGGAGCTGATGCAGTTTCATGGAGCTGAGTCTGGCCCGTACTGAGCGTGGGTCACCGTGGTCCTTCTGCTCCCAGGAATTTCAAGGTGGGATTTGAAAGAGGCTGCCTGGCACAGTGGGAGAGAGGCAGGCACAAAGGACAGCTCAAAAGAAAGTGTGCATGGTGGTGATGAGGGATTTGGGGAGGGAGGGTAACGACCAATCTCCAAAGAAATAAAGCGTGGCTCAAACCTGAGACTACAGAGTGGAAATGGTGTGATAAGAAATGGCAGGAGGATGGGTGGAGTTGTGTAGAGGAGAAAGATGAGTTTGGGGTATTGTGTTATAAGCCCAGTCACATTAACTTCTCATTTTCTAGCAGTAGCCACAAATTGTGCCCAAGCATGTGGGAGCCTTTTTGTCCACGTCCTTGCTGTGGAGAACTGATTGTCATAGGCAGAGTGGTAATGGCAAAGACCAGGAGAGAGAATTTCCCTCTTTCAGGAGTGTCCCTGACTTTGGTATCTCACACCCACTAACAAATTTTTTCTGCTGTCTGCTTCAGGAGGGCAATGCAGAACACGGCTGCTCGCAGTGCAAAGGCTCAGGCTGTGCTCCCTGCTCACTGTGCCATGGAAGCAAGTTCTCCATGCTGGCAAACAGATTCCGGGAGTCCTACCGGGCGCTGCGCTGTCCGGCGTGCGACGAGAGCGGGCTGCAGCCGTGCCGGGTGTGCGCCGCCTGAGCCCGGCTCCCTCCGGCCCAGAACAGATGGGAAAGGCGCTCTGTACATCCCTCCCTGTGAGCGTGAAGCTGCTCCTCTGCTCCCAGCCGCGCTCCGGGCTGCCCTGCGTGCCTGCCCAGTCCCGGGGCCGGGCTGAGCCGGGCCGGCGGGGGAGCGTGTCCCGGGCCCCAGCTGCGGGGCAGGGGCATCCCTGACCCCGAGCAGCGTTCGGGGGTAAAGCACCCGTGTGAACGTCCCTGCAGCTGCAGCTCGGCCCACACGGGGCCTGTGCTGGCACTGTCCCTCCCCTGGTGCTCGGTGCCCGGCTGAGCAGGGGAGCTCCAGCAGCAGGAGGGGGGCAGCGGCAGCCCCGTGTCAGCTGTGCAGGTGGTGCCGGGGCAGGGGTGCAGCTGTGCAGGTGGTGCCGGGGCAGGGGTGCAGCTGTGCAGGTGGTGCCAGGGCCGGAGGGCAGCTGTGCAGGTGGT
>VXBC01006907.1:193375-208743 GCA_013399945.1 Ploceus nigricollis | reverse complement strand
GGGCAGGGGTGCAGCTGTGCAGGCAGTGCCAGGGCAGCTGCAGTCAGTACTGGCACCAGTCTGTACTGGTGCAGGTGCACAGCCATTGCTGGTGCCAGCTGGTACCAGTGCAGGTGCACAGGGTACTGGCACCAGGGGATTCCAGCCCAGGTCTGTGCTCCGTTTGTCCCAGCAGTGCCCCTCTGGGTTTAACTTGCTGAACACCAACAATGCACTGCCGTTGCAGCTCTCTCTCTGTGCCCTGCAGGGTCACAAGCATTTCCCGAGGTTTTGCTGATCTGACACCTGCTTCAGTGACACAGGGATTCCTTTGGGGTCTGATTTATGGGGGGAATTGAAAACCCTCCCCAAATCTGGAGGTATAAAAAAATGTATGTGAATTTATTATTTTAAATAGAAGTTATTAAGTTTTAGCCTCCCTACAAGGAAGGGCTGAATTGAAACTCCCCTGAATGCTGCTCAGCACTTCTTGGGACCAGGCTGAGGGTGAGCAGGACAGCTCTTGCTTAATGCTAATCCTGAGTTGTAATCTGCAGCAGGTAAACTCTAATTAGTGAGATGAAGCAATGATGGGGATCCTTTGCAGGCTGCCACTGGTGCACAGAGCACAGGGGCTGTGCTGTGAGAGCCTGAGGCAAACAGGGAAATGGTATTTTTTCTCTAAAGCATTAACTAATTACTTTTTATATTCAGGAGTGGTGTCAGTGCAGCCTTAACTCCCATTTTAGCTCTGAGACCCTGATGAGTCTCACGTGTGCTTCACGCTGAGGCTGCAGGCCCAGGCAGGGAAATTTATGGCCAAGTTTCTCTTTTCCTGTGGTAGGTTACAAGGTTTCTCTGCAACACTGAAATGATTCAAAACAATAGTATTCTAGCTGCTACATTTCCATGTGTCTTCTGCTGAAATTGTGCTGTGGGTACTGAGGGTTTCTTTTTTTAAAAGTGCATCAATTACAGGAGATACTTGATTGGCTTCATTCATCATATCAGTATCTGCAATGTCAAAAAATGTTGTCCTTGGGGTATCACTGAGGGCAGGTGAGACTTCCCAAACCAGAAATTGCTGTCAGGCAGATCCCTTCCCTCAAATACGACCTGTTTGATCTCAGTTTGTTGGGCTTGCTGGAGAGTTTGCTGGCCTAAGATAAGAAAAAAATAACCAGGCAAAATTGTCTGATAGTGTTTACAATAAAGCTAGACACAAATATGCACTTATAAAATCAATATTTATTGTTCTTTGGTAATTATAATGTTTCTCAACCACTGTCACCGCTCCTGGCTGTGTCAGCTGTTCCCATCATGTGGACATGCCACAGGGGCGATGCCTGCAGCCAGGAGCTGAGCTCTGCCCTTGCTCAGTCCTAGCCCACAGGTTCCAGTGTCCTAGGGAGTGTGGACCATGCAGAGCAGGGATTTGCTTCCCCAGCTTCCAGTGTACTCCTTTTATTTTTGGTAATATGCTGACTTGATTTACCCAATAAATGCTCTTATTTCACATGGCAAAAGTTTGAACTTTCCTACAGCATCCTGGTGAGCTGACTGCCAAGGCAGTGGGCTACTGGTGACATGTTGCTGGTGTTATTTCTGCTGCATTCAGAGCCCCCCATCCCTCCCTCCATCCCCTCTGGGTGGTGGCACAGGGTGGAGGGCACAAACCGAGCCCCAGCACTGCCCTGCTCCAGCCTGGTGGAGCCTGGTGGCTCAGCAGCACCAGTGTGGCTCTGGCCATGGCCCAGCCCTGCTGGGCAGAGCTGAGGCACCCGCTGGCCTCGGGCAGTGCCCAGGACTCTGAGTGATGGGCAGTGCCACCGTGACCTGCCCTGTGCAGCCTGGCTCCTGCTGCTGCCATCCTGGGAGCTGGACAGTGAGTTCTGCTGGGTGATCTTTTATCAAAAATTGTCAGACCTTTACCAGCTGGATTGCTTTCTGGGTCGGGGTAGGAGTGGAAGATGACGTGTTGCACTTCTGCCGAAAAATAACGAGTTTTTCCTGTTTGCTGAAAGCCTGGAAAGATGACATTGGACTTGCTGAACTCACCAGGCTCCTGCATGTGATCTCAGAGGGGTCAGCTGAAGTGTCTCCGATGAGAATGGTGGGTGAAATACAGGAATCTCTAAGAAATGTGGGTTTGGTTTAATTGAGCACCTATTATTTTTCTGGAGTTTAATGGCTCAATAATAGAAGCAGACCCCTGGAGTGGTGGTGTGCCCTGTACCAAAACCCAAACTGTCCTGTATGTGATATTCTTTCACAAAGGAAAAACCCAAATATCCCTGCAACTACCAGGACTTTGAACAGTAAATACAGGCAAAGATGCTCTGGAGTCTATTTCTCGTGTTTTTTGTTAACTTTCTACAACTGTTCTTGTTTGCCTCGGAACAGGAGCACACGAAAAGGTATTTAAGGGTTTGTCTAAAGAAAAAACAAACCCAAGAGCAAAAAAGCAACTGTTTCTTCTCTTGCCCTGCTGCAGAACCCCAGAGCTGTGTCTCTGGCAGGCTCGGGCAGCCTCACTCACTCACTCACTGTTGTTGGCTGCCACACCATGGCGAACCGATGGATGTGCTCTGAAAGGCGTGGGAAAACTTGGAGCACACTTGGAAAAGAGAAGTCAGGGCCACCTCTTGCTGACTTTCTTGAGTGTTTGGCAGTTCAAGGCGGAAGGAGAAGCAGAGTTAGTGCTCTTTGTTGTGAAGGGTTTGAGCCAAAGCAGAGTGCAAAGGGAATTGTTTCCTCGTGTGGGTGAGCCAGGCAGGGCGGCTGGGGCTGAGCGGCGAGGCTGACAGCAGGATGCAGAGCTGGGAGGTTAAACCAGCCTTGTTTGTGCGTGTAGCACAGTGCTGCGTGGCTCTAACCCAGAACACAGCATTGCAGAGGTGATTCCCAGAGTTACTAATAAATGCCTTGGTTGAAGCTGACTCGAGGGCTCCTGCCCTGGTTCTCTCTGTTGTGACTCTGCAGGTGGAGCCTTGGAATGCTGTGGTGCTGCAAATCAGGCTGGGAAGGTGTGACCAGACAAGCTCTCAGAGAGACCAGAGCCAAAGCTGTTGGGGTTCTTCAAGGCCATGTAAAATTACTAGAATCTCCTGGCACTAACTGGGATTTCCCACAGAAATCCCACGTGTGGCCTCAGCTGGGGGATTTTGTGTACAGCTGCAACTTGTGGTCCATCGGGATGGAGCACAGCGGTCCCTTGGACAGTGGAAGCGCCACTGTGGGGTTTGGGATTTTTTGGGTGGGCTTTAATTGATTGCAGGGGTCGTTTTAAAGTGAGTCCACGACCTGGGAACAAAACACTTAGTTCAAATGTGATGAATTGATCTGTATTTGAAATATGCACGTCCGTATGTGAAAGGGTTTTGTATTTATCAATCTTTATCACAGTGACTAATCTGTGCAGTGGGTTTTTAATTTACATTTATTCACAGCCACCACCCTTCCAAAGCAGAAAACAAGTGGAGGAATTTGGAAAGCTTTAGCTGAATTTGCAATATCACTGCCTTATTTCCCTGCAGTTAAAAAAGAAAGAATCGGAATATTTATGAATTTAAACATTATTATTTTTGCAAGTCTTTGAGACTGTCATTTTGATTTATGTGGGCTACGTTTGATCTGCATGTAAACCCAGCCCCTCATTGCTTTGGAATCTTTTGATTTTATACAAACTGCTCTGTGAGAGCTGCAGCGAGTCTCTGTGCTGCAGAACTGTGCAGCCCAGTGATTCCTTGCAACAACTTGTGAGAAACGCCGCTGGCACCTGCTGCTCCTGGGAAGGATGGCACACGCTCCCGCCAGCAAAGGTATGTGGGGTCTGAGCTCCCTGGGCTGGAACAATGGGCAGTGTGACCCATTCTGCTTGGTGTTAGTGGAAAACACTCCAGGCATTTGCTGGATGATGGGCGAGAGCACAGAAATTCCTGGTGCAGTTTTATTTGCTGGGTTCTTGCAAGTGGGGAACGCCCGGTTCTAGTTGGAGCAATGTGAGGGATGGCCCTGGAACCACTGGGACCCCCATGCTGAGGTGCTGAGGGGTTCTGGAAACACTGGAAGCCAACAGCAGGGTGAGAAAAGTAATTTGGACCTATGGGTGGGTTACAGGCAAAGTCAGTTTTGTGGTTGCTTTGGGTCCAGTCAGTGTGATGGAGGAGAAAAGTCCTCGAAATAAGCAAATCATTCTGGAAAGAAATTTATTACATGAGCTCATTAACGATTTTAAGAGAAGTGTGCACACTTTGTGGGGATACTTGTCCCTGTTTCCCCGGCTTTGGCAGTCTGAGGGATGGTGTGTGGGGCTGGGCACTGCTGAGGGCTGGGGGCCCCTGAGCCCAGAGTGTCTCCCCGGGGGTCTCTCTAGCCCCGGGGTGCCTCTCCCGGGTCTCTCCCGGGTCTCTCTCCCGGGTCCCTGCGCGGGGACAGGCCGGGTCCCCCCGCGGGCGCTGCGGGACGGCCACACGGTGGCGCCACTGCCCGGGAGGTGCCGGGGGACAGCGGGACGGCGAGAGCAGCAGCAGAGGGGACAGTGGGAACAGCGGGACACTGGGATCGCGGGGACACCGGGACAGCAGCACGGGGGACAGCGGCGTGTGGAGGGCTGGGGGCCGGGCCGGGGTTAGCGGGGCCCGGGGCTCTGAGGCTCGGGCTGCCCCAGCTCGCTGCCCGGGCCCGGCCAGCCCCGCGCCACCGGCGGGGGACGGGGCCGTGCTGCCTCCGGAGCTCCCGGAACGCAGCGGGACCGGGGGCACGGACAGCCCATCCCGCCCGGGGAACGGGACCTTGCAGGTGGCTGTGCCTGGCTGGACACTCGGGTTCTGGGGCTCTTTGCCTCTCATTATTACATCTGCCTGCAGACTTGTAGTGTTATTTCTTTCACAGTTACGTGTAGGAAATTGAGTCTACTTCTGTTTAAATACTGGGTAATAGAACCTGCTATTTAGTGAAAGATTTATGTAAATGGCTCTTTGTTTCACACGATTGGGCCTCGGAGAGTGCAAGTTACATCGATAATGTAATTATGCCACTACTGCCATTTCAAAGCAGCATGCAGTGGAGAAGCCTCCAATTTTGGTATAGAACAGGCCTTGAAAACCTTGTGCTTTTTAAATCAACTTGTATTCTGCAGCAGGAAAAAACAGAAGAACTAGGTTTATGAGCAGTTTTTTTCTGGAGTTCTCAACCTTTTTAGCTTAGAACACGAGATTCCTTTTACATCAGAATTCTGTTATATCAGAGTTTTGGAGCACCTGTGATTGCACATCATAATTGTACTACATAACTGTGTTAGCCTTAAAATGCAATTTCCCCACCTTTCCTAAAGCTTTGTGTTTTCTTTCAGACCAGGCTGATGGCAGTACTTCTTTAGCCTGGCACTCGTATTAGCATGGAAGCCGCAGGAATGTTCTGGTGTTATCTGAGATCACTAAATTATCTTGTGCTTTACAATGCAGCTTGTCATCCAGGTGAATGCTGATTGCCTTCTGCAGGGGGGAGTCAGGTCCCTTCTGTGTCTCATTCCTAGCCAGAGCTTTGTAACCTCCCAACCAGAGTGCTGCTCCTCAGAAGTCCTGTTCTGTGCACGCTTTTCTTACACAGGATGGTGCCCTCCAGCAGCCCATACCATGTCTAGGATGTATTAACAGTTGTGGCACCACGTGGGAAACAAGAGCTGTAGGACCCGGGGGGGAAACAACCCACTTTCTTCCTCCTACAGGAACTGCAATCAAATGCTCATTTTGGATGAAATAGCAACTCTCAGGCATTATATTTTTAGTCCCCAATGCTTTAATCCCCGGAGTTTTAGCCCCTACATTCTTTGCCATGCATTTAGATCTGTATTTTGGTGCTGCTCGTGCCAGGTGTGTGCTGTTTGTGGGTGAGCTGTTAGCGAGAGCCCCCGTCAGTGCTGCCTTTCTCTGCAGGTCAGGGAGCTGCTCTTCCTGAGAGCTCTGCTCATGGACATGCTTCCTGCTATCCACATGATGTGCTTGCTCCAGCTCAGAAACCAAACCCAGTGAAGTTCCGTTTCCCAGATCCCACCAAATGCAGCTGTTTGAGAAGGTGCTCCATGATCCCAGAGAATTCTCTCCCCTGGGCTGCCTGCCAGCTGGCTGCTCCTCCGGGAGCGTTCTGTTCTTGATCTGGGTCATTAAATATTAAAAGGCAAAGTGATTCTAAAAGCCAGCCGTTTTTTAGAAGTACTAAATAACTGTAATTTGTTTCCTAATAGATAGTTTTGTCCTTGTCACTGAGTCCAACTCAATAGAAAAAAAGTGTGTGATGAGACAGGCCTGCTCTGTGAATCCCGTGTGCTCGCCTGGAGAACGAGCCTGGGCAGAGCAGCTGGCGTGGGGGCAGGATGGAACCACAGCTCAGCCTGTATGCTGGGCTCTCACTCGGTTCCCTGAGCTTTTCTCCCCCAGGCATTGTCCACCCAGTGCTGCCAGGAGCAGGGGTCTCTGTCCTGTCCCCCCACAGCCTGGCGCTGGCACTGGCACTGCTGCAGTGCCCAGGGGCACCGCGGGGCTGTCAGTGCCACGTGTGTCCCCTGAGCTGTGTGAGGGGCCTGGCAGTGCTGGGCACAGGTGCCCTCCTGAGGCACAGGGCCCATGGCAGCCCCGTGACAGCCTGCTGGCAAAGCAGCAGCAGCACTGGGTTATGCTTAAAAAAAAAAAGAGAAATCTTCCCCAAGTGCTCTGTAATTTGCCAGCATTTCTGCTTGCAGATTTGCTGTGCTGTAAAGTCTTCCAGTTCTTTGTTTTTATTTAAAAAATGGTAATATATGCTGCTGTGACTCTTCCCTTCTGATTCTCTTCTCTCATCAGCTTTGCATTTGGGGATTACTTACTGGAGACTTGCAATGTGCCAGAATGTAATTCCTGAAATTGTAAGAAAGGTAATTTAGTCAAGTTGTAAAACCTTCATGCTTTTGCTGGGGTTTGTCTTGTTTCAAAGGATCCCATTTCCTCAGATGGCTTCTTTTAAGAATCAGAGAAGCTCCTCTTAAAGGGAAGTCTGAGCCCTTCCCCTGCCTGCTCCAGGGGTGGGTTGTGCCTGCCTGGTGGGTTGTGCTGCCTTGCACGTAACTGCTTGAAATTGGCTCCTCTGGTCCTTCCTCGGGCTGACTGGCTGCCAGTGGCAGGACGGGAAGCACGAAGGGGAGGTGACCTGCAGGGAAGTCTGCCTGGGGCTGAGCAGCTCCCCAAGCCTTGGAGCGTTGGTGTGGCCCTTGGCAGTGGCTGAGGAAGCTGAGTGCTCTCATCTGTGATAATCCAGCTGATGTGCCCTCCAGAGCCCTCAGTCCTGCCTCTGAGGCCAGTAATACTGTCCAAATACTGAGAACTAATTCTACTCTTTTATTTTCTGTTTGTTTGTTTTTCTTCTGTTTGTTTGTTTAAAGCTATATTTCTTCCATTCCCCAGATCAGGCTGTTAAGCTAACCCTAACCTGACACCTACCTGGAAAAAGAATCTTGGCTTAGTACGCAGACAATAAATACTGCTCTGCAAACTCACTGTGTGGCATGGACACAGGATGTGTCCTCTGCAAGGGAGGAGTCTGTGAGACTGGGAGAACTGGGAGCACCCAGCCTGGGGAGTGCTGGGCACTGGGCAGCCCCTGTGCCTGCTCAGGGCTGCTGCTGCAGGCCCAGACCCTCAGAAATGGCTTTTTGTTGCTTTTGGAATGCTTGGAGTGAGAGGGGTTTGGATAAGATTTCTTGTGCCCTGGAATGCATTTGGAGCAGCAGCTGTAGGTGTCCTGTAGCTCTCCTCTGGCCTGCTCACACACCAGGTCGGGTTCTTTGGCCAGAGCACAAATCATTGCTGGAAATCAATTTTGTGTGCTGCTCTGCAGCCAGAGCAGGCTGCCCGCTGCTCTGCACAGCAGGTGAGGCAGAGCCTCTGCTTTGCTCTCGTGCCTACCAGCAGATGCTTGGACAGAAGTTTAAAAATTATCAGCTCCCTCCTGCTTGGCAGCCCTTGGCATGGAGCGTGCTCCTTCCCAAACCATTTCCTTTCCTTCCCTCTGTGGGTGCCTGCTGGGCCCTAGAGGTGTGAGCTGCCACGGGGCTTGGCCTGGAGATCACGCCT
Source organism: Ploceus nigricollis (assembly GCA_013399945.1). NCBI lineage: Eukaryota > Metazoa > Chordata > Aves > Passeriformes > Ploceidae > Ploceus > Ploceus nigricollis. The sequence goes on along the minus strand of VXBC01006907.1, from coordinate 200,659 downwards.
GGTGCAGAGGGGAACACAGAAATGTCTGGATGCACATTTATGGCAGGATCAGGGTGGAATTTCTAATTCCTGTAGCTTTGAAATGAGCAGGTATGTGATACATGTGACTGTCCTTAAAAAAAAGATTTATTTCCAGCTGATGTCAAGCCCATTAATTCCTACTTTGTTCTGGTGTCTCTTGTAATTCGTCGTTGCTTTTGCCTGGTGCTGTTCCCTGGGAAGCGTGGCAGGGCTGTCCAGCAAGGTCCACGTGACTTCAGAAAGCTCTGAGGGTGTTTAAGAAAAAACCCAGGAACTTCAGAAAAAATGAAATCCCTTGTGGCTCAGGCATTTTTGAAAGCCCACATTGGGATGCTGGACACATTCCTCTGGCTTTTTAAACTGCTTTGTTTCAAAAGTTTTGTGGGACCCTCTGTCCTCTCGGGCTTCCAGAGCTGCATTGCAGCTGTGAATGTTGGGCCTTTTGCTGTGGAGACTTTAATCCTGCAGCTGGTCACTCGCTCATGCCCTGTGCTCAGGGCATCCCAGTCGGGCGGGTCACTGTCCCCGCTGTGCTGTCACTGTCCTGGCGGTGGCACCGGCACAGGGCCGGGCTCTGGGGGCAGAGGCTGCTGGGTGTGGCTGCAGCTCCGCGGCTTCCCCCGCACCTGCCGGGGCCCAGCTGCCTCCAGAGGTGCCCTGGGCACCGGGGCCACTCACCTGCCCCGCCCAGGTGGGTCAAGGGTGGCCAGGTGTGCCCAGCACAGCGCTGTCACCTCCCCAGGAGCCCCTGGGGCTGACTGGACCCAGCAGGTGCCGGCTGGAGCAGGAGTGAGATTCCAGCAGGGAGCAATGCACAGTGACACCCACGCGTGAAGGGACGTGGCACCGGCTGCACACGAGAGTGCAACGGCACTGAGAGAAACAAGAAACGCAGCTGCACTGGGGTGTGCCCCGCCGGCTGGGCACTGCCTGTGCCCGGCTCTGTGCCGGCTCTGCCCGCACCTGGAGCTGTGTGCGGGGCTCTGTGCGGGGCTCTGTGCCGGCTCTGCCCGCTCCTGCGGGCTCTGCCCGCACCTGGAGCNGGGCTCTGTGCGGGGTTCTGCCCGCTCCTGGGGGCTCTGCCCGCACCTGGAGCTGTGTGCCCGGCTCTGCCCGCCCCTGGGGCTCTGTGCCCGGCTCTGTGCCCGGCTCTGCCCGCCCCTGGGGCTCTGTGCCCGGCTCTGTGCCCGGCTCTGCCCGCCCCTGGGGCTCTGTGCCTCCTCGGGGCCGTGTCCCGGCGGCTGCAGGGCCCGGTACCTGCCGGGGGACGGCACCGATGGGAATCCCGAGCGTTTCAGGTCTCTCGGTCAGAACTGGGCTGCCTTCATTTGCTGAACAATGCACTGAAAGAGTCAAACCGCGAATCCAGTCCCTGCAAGGAGCAGTGGCTTTGGCGCTGGGCAGACCCCCATCCGTGGGTGTGGGTGAGTTTATCCAGTTTAGGATTGACAGTCGCACCCTTTATTATTTTCAGCTAGAGAACTGCAAATCAGAGAGGGGAGACTGCGACCTTCCTGGTGCCCCTGATGCAGCTGGGGCAATTGAAGTGACACTTGCTTGGTCTCAAACAGTTAACCACGGCATCGTTCTTCCTCTTAGTGGCAGGTGCTATTTTGTCCTAAATAAATGTGTATGTGGTGCTGCCAACTGCTCCATATTCTAGCAAAGAATTCTTCTGCTTCCAAGCAGGGCACATAAATGTCTGGAAATATCTAATAGCAAGTAGACATTGCCATAAATAAACGATGAGCTGTGGAAAAGGCACGATGAGGCAAATCTGTACATCTGGAGGCCGGGAAGCACCGGTGTCACTGCCCTGGCTGAGCTCCTGCCACTCTCCCAGTGCTCTCCAGCACTGCTGTGGGGATGCAGCCTGGGAGGGCTCCGGGGCTCCTGGCTGCAATAGCAAACCCGTTTGTGTCCTGTCAGCTGCTCCCCTCTGCTTGCAGCTGGCTGTGTTTGGGTGAGGGACAATTTCTGGAGTAATGCACCTGTGTTTGCCCTAGTCACGTGTGCTGTGTTAGGTACAGGCTCACCTGGGCAGGTCCACGGTGTCAGGGAGGGATCTGGGAAGAGCTCTCAGTGCCAAACCAAAGGGAAGGTCAGTGGCCAAACCCTGCTGTAACTGCCTGGATTTGTGCTGAAGCTGTGTACTGGCAAATTCCTGTGTGTCTGGGCAGGTGATACCTGTCTTTCTGTAGTGGAGAATCGTGTGCAACCTGAATTTTTGGTGTCATTTGATGTCCCTCAGTGTTTTGGTTTGACTGCTTTCCCCCTCCTCCTGGGACCCTTCCTTCACTTTTTATGTTGCATGCCTCCATTGCCACCAGATTTCCATTGCTGCCCGACCCTTCCCTCATTTCCCGTGGCCCCGGGAGCTGCAGGCTCACAGCGTGGAGGGTGCAGCGTGAGACGTCTCCCTAGTGGGGAGAGGTGCACGTGGTTCAGGAGCAGGACTTGTGAGCTGGAGCTGGCAATTAAAGTGCTCTCCCACACAGAAGCTCCCTCTTTTGAAGAGCTTTGCATTGGATGTAACTTTTAATTTGGTTTTGAAAGCCAGGCAGGCTTTGGAAACTCTCCCTGACACTATCTGAACAAGGATATTGCTAGACTTTTTATACAAAAGACACTTTAATTAAACTCCCATCATGAAAACAATTAGACCAAATTTGCAGTACTTAACTAGTCAATAATTTAGTAGTTGGAGCTCATTAATAGACTTCTCCCTGTGCCTGTGCTGTGCTGCTGTGGCCCTGCCAGCTGCCTGCCAGGGGATCAATCCAGGGTCAATATCTTCCCTGGGCCTCCCTCTCCTGCCCCTGCCACGGTGCCACTGAGGGCTGAATGAATGAACGAGCTCCTGGCAGAGCAGCTGGGGGCAGAGGTGGGGTTTGTGCTGCTGTCCCTCCAGCTCAGGGAGCTGCTCCCCTCCTGCAGCCCCGCGAGCTCCCCTGTGTCACAGCTCTTGGGGTGTCCCCTCTGGGGACAGTCCTGCTGGACCTTCGGCCGTGCTGGCCCTGGAGGGGACATCACAGCCCCTCGTTGCACTGGTGCTCCTCTGTCTCCTTGTGTTTGCCTTCGGGGTTGTCATGCAAAATATGTGAAGAGATGAATCCCCTACTCAGGGACTGAACCCCAACTTTCTGAGGCAGAGTTTGCCCAGTATTTACTGAGCAGGCAGAAAAAGAAAGGGTGTTCTGCTCTGTCCCTGTTTCTTAGGACAGGCTTCTCACACACAGGCCGCTGTGTGGTGGAAACTGACACCATCAGTTTTAGAAACAAGGTGTGATGAAGGTAAATAATTTATTACTTGAATTTCTTTCCTGAATTAGATTCTATTTTTTTTCAAATCATCGGATTATCTGCACTCAAAATTAAATTGATGTTTTGGTCCTGATTCTTTACATCTTTTAATTGACGAAAAAAATGTTTGACCCTTTCTTTTGTCTACAGAGAATAAGCAGAACAGAAATGGATTTACTTTTATTATGGTAATGGTTTTGTTTCAAATACATTTTAGAACAGGGCATGTATAACTCTATCAGTTTCTGTAATTCATTCTCATTCCTGATTTCCCCCAGGCATTGAGGCAGTTCTTCTTCCTAATGCCTCGTTGTACTAGCTAATACTGTAATAACAATTTGTGGTTCTATAGCACCTTGACGCTGAAATAGTCAAAAGTAGGCCCTGGGAATTGATATCATGTCATGCATCTTTCTCCAGCCGTGGGATGGGTTTTGCAGCTGGATGTATTTACAGCAGCCCCAGCCACTTCCCTCCAGCAGTGCTGGCACTTCAGTGGCTGTGTCTCAGTCAGAATGATGAGCAGGATGAAAGCTGTCCAGCGGAGCATCCCGAGGGAGCCAGCCCTGCAAGGCTTTCCTTCCAGGGAGCCTGTCCTGCTGGGAACCCAGAGCCGACAGCCACATCTGCAGCGTGCCCTGGGCACGGGGCAGGGCAAGCCTTGCTCTCTGAACTTTGTGCTCTGAGGAGATCTGGGGCTCAGGTCATGCTGTGCACACCTGAGATATCTGTGGGGACCATGTGGCTAATGCTGATGAAGTTTGGTTTGGTTTGGTTTGGTTTGCTTTGGTTTGGTTTGGTTTGGTGTTGAAGTGGCTGTAGCAGTGTCCTGTCTGTTGTCCCACTGAGGTGGACAGGTGTGGGAGCCCAGAGCCTGGCAGCACCCACAGTCCCCAGGACACTCCTGTGGTCTCTGCAGACAGTTCTGTGGTCTCTGGATATTGCCATGGCCTGTGGCCACCCGTCTCTGCTGGTGCAGGGCCCGATGGCCCCAGCCTCTCGCTGGTGCTTCTGCAGCTGCTGTTGGAGTCTGTGCCCTGAGCTGCTGATGGAAATGTGCTTCGTTTCCATGGCTGGGTATTGATTTGCTTGTTTTTGTAGCCCCGAGATCTTTGTGCTGAGGCTCTGAAAGGGAAGAAGGAGCAGTGGCAGCTGTGCAGTGCAGGGTGAGAGGGCAGGGACATGCCTGGTGGCAGCAGAGCCGTGGGCAGCCGTGGGTGAAACCTGCCCACGGTGTCCCCAGGGGGCTGCAGGAGCCCCTCACAGCGGTGGCTGTGCTGCAGCCCTGTGGAAGAGGGAGCCCAGGCACACAGCCCTGGCAGGGTGCGTGCTGTCCCACCCCTGTGCCCCTGTCCCTCTGGGCTCCCCGCTGCTCCCCAGCTGCTCCGAGGGATCCTTCCCTGGCCTGGCCGTGGCTCTGAGGCACACCTCACCCACAGGCACTCGGTGCCAGCCCAGCCATGGTGTTTAAAGGTTTGGAGTGCACCTTGCAAGGGTGGCAGTGATTGATAAGCGTCCCCTGGCCCCCATTCCCTCCTGATCCCCCTGCCCTGCCCTGGCCACCAGCTCTGCCTCCCTCGTGCCCGGTGGCACTGGCTGGAGCCGTGGGGAGCTGCTGCAGAGCCCAGCCCTGATTGCTCCTTATCTCCCTGATCCTGGCAGCACTACCCTGCTGCTGGAGAGCTCGGGAGATAAGGGAGCCAGGGCCCAGCGGGGAGCAGCAGAGTGAGGGGCAGGAGCTGGAGTAGGGATGAGCTGCATGACGAGAAAATGCATGAATATTAAATCTTGTGCATGGCTGTGATAAAGCTGGTCTATTTACACAGTCCCGATTAAATATCTGTATTTTATAGAAAGAGGGAAAAGCTATGCTTTGTAAAACTCTTCAAGGACACCAAAGGCACAGATTTATTTAATCATTATTTTTGTAACTGAGACATGAGCCTATTCTGTGGGTAGGGTGGGGATTTTTTAATGCCTAATGGACTGCCAGTACCATTTCACAACTCCTCATATTTGTCACATTTCTCTTATTTTATTCCAACTCTGAATAAAAATATATGAGAAAAAGTTGTCCTGCCCCACTTTGGGGTTTTTTGGTATAAGTCATAGTGCATTTGGGTGGAAATCACAGCATTTATATTTATAATTTATTACTTGCTCAGAATAGGTGCTAATGAATGATGTGCTCCCACATTATTGGCAAAAACTTTCTTAGTGAATAATTTGGGAGTCTGAGCAGAAATGCCAGTAAATGCCAGCTACCAGCAGAGCCCAGTCTGGATCCACTGGTGAGAGCATCACTTCCCCCTGAGAGGGTGCAGGAGGCTCTGGGATCTGCAGGCAGAGTCTGGGCAGAGTTTCCAGCCCAGGAGGGGGAGTGGTGACCCGGTGAGCCAGGGCTGTGTGTGGAAGTTTTTAAAACTTTATTACAGCGTGACTGAATTAACGTGTCCATGTGCGAGGCAGGAGCTCCCTGCCAGGTGGGGCAGGCCAGGTGAGCAGCTGTGAGAGCAGCTCTGAGCCAAGGTAAGGCCACGAAATGAAGGATCCTTTTGTAGGAGGAAACTTCTGCTATGTTGATGCATTATTTATCCCCTGTAAGTGCTCCCACATTTCTACCATTTTCACTTGGTTTCCTTTTCAAGTTCCTTTTGCTTGACTTGAACACATGGAGGTGGCAACTGACTGCAGGATGTGGTGTTTGTTAAGTGCTGAGCTCAAACAATAAACATGGAACTGAACAGTGTTTAGTCCTGGGTGCAGGAAGAAGGAGAGGTGTTGGGGGCTCTGTCCAGAGAGCAGAAAGCGTTCTGCTGGCCCGGGCTGGGCCCTGGGCAGTGCTGCTGTGGGGGTGAGGGGGCTCCATCGCCTGCACTGCGGCCACTCCAGGCTGCTGCTGCTGGCCCTGTGCCCCCTTCAGCCCGAGCTGAAGCCCCACAGGGCTCAGAGAAGGTGTGGGGTGTGTTACAGGGGTGGCACTGCTCCTGTCCCTGTCACCTGGGAGTCAGTCCAGCTCCTGGCAGGTGTTCCAGCTACCAGTGGGGGCTGCCCAGAGAGCCAGTGCTGGGGCAGCTCCGAGGCTGCTGTTTTGTGTTTCCCTCGTGGTCCTGCCACCCTGGACAGTGTGTCCCTGGGGGCTCAGTGACAAGGTGGCCCTCACTCCAGGGGTTACCTGGAGCCATTGGGGACCGTGTGGGGTGTCCCAGCAGCGGGGCTGGGTGAGACACGGGTGGCAGGATGGCTCTCCAGGAGCTGAGTGCCTCCTTCAGGGCTCTGCTCCACGGCCTGCCCGTCAGGGAAGCTTTTAGCTGCAGCTGTGGAGTGAAGACATTAATGGGCAGGTGAGGTTTGCTCTGCATTGCAAGTGCATCCTTGTCCTCTGAGCAGTGTAAATTTAGCTCCCTCAAGCCTGGCCTCCTGGGGCTGAGATTTGTGTTTGAACTTTACTTGAAAGGAATATATTGATCAGGCTTTGATTTAGTTGTTCCTTGCTGAAAAGACACCAGGTAATGACTTTACCTGCCCTTTCCTATTTTATTCCCTTAATGGAGTCCCCTCCTTCCCCTTTCCTCCTGGAGACCATTTTGCCTGGAAGTCTGCAGCACTGTGAGAAGAAACAGAAGAAAAAGCAGCAGTCACATTGCCAAGGTGATTGTCCCCAGGGGTGACTGCCCTGGCACACCTGTGGGGCTCACTGATGCCAGCGAGTGCTTGCTCCTGCACACAGGAGCATGTCCAGGTGGGACTGATGGCCTCAGGTACCTGCTGGTAGCCTTCAGAGCAGGTGTGTGGTGCTGCACAGGTGTGTGTGTGGTGCTGTGCCAGGTGCCACCCCCAGGGTAGGACATCCCTGGACCTCACGGCCCTGGCTGTGCTGTGAGTCCCTCCGTGCAGGTGTGGCCTCGGTGCAGGTGTGGCCTCTGGCAGGGTGTGGCCTCTGGCAGGTGTGGCCTCGGG
>VXBC01006907.1:173498-193361 GCA_013399945.1 Ploceus nigricollis | reverse complement strand
CCTCGGTGCAGGTGTGCCCTCGGTGCAGGTGTGACCTCGGTGCAGGTGTGACCTCGGTGCAGGTGTGGCCTCTGGCAGGTGTGGCCTCTGGCAGGTGTGGCCTGTGCAGCCCAGCAGGCTCTGCAGGAAATGGGCCCGCTTCGTGTGGGCACAGCACAGCACAGCACGATGCCTCCCTTCACACTCCTTACTTTGGTTGGTGACTGATGCTTGTGACTGGGACTCTGAATACTGAGCAGTAAATATTTACGAAATGTAATGGCCAAGACTAAATACATTCATTAGCATATTTATTCTTATTGAGTTGCTGCTTTGTGTGCCTGAGGAAATTATCAAATTGCTTCTATTTGAATTGCTACATATAATTTTAGGACTGGCATTTTTAGTCTCACGTCACTCTGGATTTTGGAATTAGGGTGAGGAAGCATTTCTATCTGCCCCCAGCCCCAAAGTAAGTTTATGAATAGCAAAAGTTCAGTAAATCCATCCTCTTCTCCAGAGCCCAAGTTACCCATCTGCTTGGAGCCAGGAGCAGGAGGTGGCACGGTGCCCCCGGAGAGAGTGGGAACGTGGGCAGGGACCTTGGAATTGCAGGCAGGGCTCCGGGAATGCGGGCAGGGAGCCGGGAATGCGGGTAGGGACCTTGGAATTGCAGGCAAGGCTCCGGGAATGCGGGCAGGGAGCCGGGAATGCGGGTAGGGACCTTGGAATTGCAGGCAAGGCTCCGGGAATGCGGGCAGGGAGCCGGGAATGCGGGTAGGGACCTTGGAATTGCAGGCAAGGCTCCGGGAATGCGGGCAGGGAGCCGGGAATGCGGGTAGGGACCTTGGAATTGCAGGCAAGGCTCCGGGAATGCGGGCAGGGAGCCGGGAATGCGGGTAGGGACCTTGGAATTGCAGGCAAGGCTGCGGGAATGCGGGCAGGGAGCTGGGATTGCCCCAGCTCATCCCGGGGCTCCCTGGCCAGGGAAGCAGCTCTGGCTGCTCCGGTTCTGCTCTGCTGGAGGTGTCCGAGCAGCGTGTCCTGTGCTGGAGCTGAGGTCACCCCGCTGCCCCAGGGTGCCCCCGTTCCCTGGGCACCGAGGAGCTCCCGGTGGGGCACCAGTGGTGGCCTGTGGGCCCTGAGGGAGCTCTGGTGGGGCAGCAGTGGTGGCCTGTGGGCTCTGAGGGAGCTCTGGTGGGGCAGCAGTGGTGGCCTGTGGGCTCTGAGGGAGCTCTGGTGGGGCAGCAGTGGTGGCCTGTGGGCTCTGAGGGAGCTCTGGTGGGGCAGCAGTGGTGGCCTGTGGGCTCTGAGGGAGCTCTGGTGGGGCAGCAGTGGTGGCCTGTGGGCTCTGAGGGAGCTCTGGTGGGGCAGCAGTGGTGGCCTGTGGGCTCTGAGGGAGCTCTGGTGGGGCAGCAGTGGTGGCCTGTGGGCTCTGAGGGAGCTCTGGTGGGGCAGCAGTGGTGGCCTGTGGGCTCTGAGGGAGCTCTGGTGGGGCAGCAGTGGTGGCCTGTGGGCTCTGAGGGAGCTCTGGTGGGGCAGCAGTGGTGGCCTGTGGGCTCTGAGGGAGCTCTGGTGGGGCAGCAGTGGTGGCCTGTGGGCTCTGAGGGAGCTCTGGTGGGGCAGCAGTGGTGGCCTGTGGGCTCTGAGGGAGCTCTGGTGGGGCAGCAGTGGTGGCCTGTGGGCTCTGAGGGAGCTCTGGTGGGGCAGCAGTGGTGGCCTGTGGGCTCTGAGGGAGCTCTGGTGGGGCAGCAGTGGTGGCCTGTGGGCTCTGAGGGAGCTCTGGTGGGGCACCAGTGGTGGCCTGTGGGCTCTGAGGGAGCTCTGGTGGGGCACCAGTGGTGGCCTGTGGGCTCTGAGGGACCGTGCCCTGGCGCGGTGTCACCGCACCCAGCGCTGCCAGCCCCGGTCACGTCACCCACCTCGAGCAGTTCTCAGGAGTAACTGACTCACCTTTGGTTCCTCTGTGTGTCTGTATGCTCCTTCCCCTTGCACACTGGATATCCAGATAAACACTGTTGTGGGAAATGAACGGACCAGATCTGGTGCCCCCTCTCTGGGGCATTTCTCCCCTCAGCTCTTCACTCCCCTGCTCCAGGGGGCCATGGATGGTGCCTCCTCTATTTACTGTAAAATCACAGAGGAGCATTAAACACCCCAGCCATGTGGGGCTGGAGGAGCCAGCACAAAGCCTGGCAGGGCTGTGGGTGCCCAGTGCCCCTCGCTGTGCCAAAGGCTGGCAGGGCTGTGGGTGCCCAGTGCCCCTCGCCGTGCCAGGCGCAGCTCTGCTCGCCCAGCGCCGTGCCACGCGTGTCCCTGCAGCAGCACGAGGAGCAGCTGGCTCCCAGGAAAACAGTTTCCCTAGGAGCAGGTGTCTGCTGTAGATATTTAACTGCAACAAAACCAGTGTCGGAATGTGAGGAGCTGCTTTGGTGAAGCTCCAGGATGCGCTGGGATGTGGAGGGGGAGCTCTGGGAATTGGGAGCAGAGGGCAACAGGAGGTGTGAAAATAAGGACACAAAAATCACCGTGCAGGAAACGCAGCTGGATCACACGTGGGACAGGGAGGAGGGAGGAACCAGCACCAGGGTGAGGGGCCTGTGTGGCCACAGCAGGGTGGGACACAGAGGTGACCATGGCCTGTCCGAGGCCGAGCCTGGCAGAGTTGTGCTGTTCCCAGCAAAGCGCTGCTGGAAGTTTGCCCTCCTCAGCCCTGCTGCTCATCTCCACCCTGGCAGCAGCTGACAGCTCCGAGTACACCAATTAATGCAGTTCAGGGTAGCTGTGCCGTGATCTAAACCCATCATTTAAACTCCTTGTTCCCAGCTTTCAGCTCTGTGTGATTTTTTTGCTGCGTTTATTTGTTGTTTTGTAAATCGTTTCCTGTCTGTCCCACTAATAGGACAAACACTGCAGTAGGAGTAGCAGGATTTGGGGCATTACCTGCTTTAACATTTATCAGCTGCTGGATTTGGAGCAGCCCCGGAGCCCTGGGGAGCTGCGGTCCCGGCTCCCTTTGCAGCCAGGAGCCCCCGGGGCTGGGAGCCGGGACACGCGGCTGCTGGCCGGGGGACAGCAGGGTCCGGCCCCGGGGCTGCCCGGTGCCTCTCCCTCGGCCAGGACACCCCTGGGTGCCTGTGGTCACTCTCTGGGCTGTCCCAAACAAACTTCACACAGCGTTTGTGTTTCTGGGTCTCTCGCCTCGTGGTTATTCACACAGTCAGAGCTTTTTGCTGAATGTGACTGAAGTTTTGTTTTGTTTTTGCTCCCAGGGAATAAAGTGCTCACCTGAGCTCCTGGCTGGAACCTGGCTTGGCCCAGAGCCTGAACCAGCTGTGGGCAGGAGCTGGGCACAGCTGAGCCAGGACACTCTCTGTCCACCTGATGCCATCGAGCTGCTGTTTGCATTGGCTGAAGCTCCAAAGTGCCTGGATAAAGGGCCTGGCAGCCCAGCCTGGATCTCCTGCACTCTTTGGAGCTCAGGTTCTAAAGGTGCTGGACATGTGGTGGACAGTATTGGGGGGTGGAATGGGACAGTCTCTAAGGTCCCTTCCAACCATTCTATGATTCTATGACAGTGTTTTCCTTCCTAATAAAAGTCATATTTTCAAAGGAAATAAAGTCTGCCCAAGACTGGATCCTTTCAAAGGGAAAATAATTCCATTTGCTCCCAAGATCCTTAGGCAGGGCTGGGAGATGCAGTTGTGGCTGGGAGGCAGGATGTGTCCAGAGCTGAGCACTGGAGAACTCCCACATTGGCTGCTGCTTTGTGAACAGAAGGTGGAGAGAACATTGGTGCCGTTTGGAGGGACATTGCTGCCACCTCGGGTCACCCACCCTGGCTTTGGGACAGCACACACAACATTTCACTGGTTTTTTTAAACTGCCAGACCCCATTTGTGTGAAATAGAAGCTGTTCCAATGTCAGGAATGGGCTTTCCCTCATGAAGGACTGGAATGTTTTGTTCTCCGAGGGCACGGGCAGTGTCCCCCGGGGTCAGCCCCGTGCCCCTGCCTCAGCAGGGTGCTGGGGTGCCCGTGGGGCTGGGGCTGTTGCCTTGCTCACCTGGAGCTCTGTCCCTGCACTGCTCCTGCAGACACGGCTTTGAGAGAGGGTTCATGGGCCAGAGCCGAGGGCTGGCACGGACTGAGCACAGACTTCCAGCGGTGACTTCTCTGATTTCTCTGTAAATTCCTTCATGCTTGTTTTTCTCTTCCTTTGGCTCTGGCTCTCATTTGCTTTAAACATCAGCAGAGGCACAGCCTGGGCCCCTCTGGCACCTCAGCCCTGTGCAGATGATGCTGAGGCTGTGAAAGTGCCAGGGTTTTATACGAGTTTCCCATTGACACCGCAGGACAGACCTTGCAACCCGAGTGCTCTGCCTTGATTGATTCCTTCTCATTACAGCCCTGAATTATTTGCAGAGGGAAATGACAAGGCTTTATTTTCTCATGGTGCTTTATCTTTCTACAAAATGCATCCAGTGAAGCTGCTAATGGAAAAGCTTTTAACCCGGGCGGAGGCTGATCCGTGTCGGGGGTGAGGTGTGAGGGTGGTGCTGACGGATGCTCCGGGCTGCAGCAGCCTGCTGCCACCTTCACAGCTGTCCCCAGGGCACTGGGGATGGGCCAGACAGCCCCAAGTGACCGGCACAGCAGTGAGGATGAAGTGTTTGCTTCAGAAATTGAAGAGAACAGAAAAGACAAGCTTGTTTCCCTGCTTCAGAGGCAAGGATGCTTCATGGCGTGTCCTGGTTTCACCAGTGGGCTCCAGACAGCCCAGTCAGCTGGAGGGATGGTGCTGGCTGTGCTCCATGGCAAAGCAAAAAACACATTCCCAGGGGCATGGGAGGAATTATCAGACAAAACTTTCCCTTCCCAGCCAGGCAGAGCAGAGAGGAGCTGGGATGGGCACTTCCAGGTGCATCCTGCACCAGCAACACTTCTCCTCTTGTTACATCTTGTTGGGTTTTACTTTTTAAGCCTGCAGCATTTTCTAATGATGAAAAAGCAGGCTGGCTGGGCATGTGGGGAGAGAGATGCAGCTCTGAGGAAAAAGATAAGGAGCTTCTGCAAATATTTATGTACAGAAAATCGAAGGAATGGTAATGAACCTCATTTCCAGGGGAGCTGGATGTGCTTGTGTGGCTGGAGCAGGTGCAGGAAGGGGCAGCTGCTCCCCACAGAGCTGGTTTAGGGGATACCCAGTGACACGTCTGGAGGTGAGGGGAGAGGGCTTTGTGCTGTTCCCTCCTGGTACAAGTCCCAGGCTGCCAGGGAAGTCATTGTTTGCCCTCGAGGTGATGCTCTCAGGTGCCTCTGCCGTGGCCATCAGTGGCACCTCCCAGTGCCTGCCCACCGCCCCTATTTAATCCTCTGCAGGGGGCTGGGCTGTGATGGGTGCTCCCCGCTCCTTCCCCGCTCCCGGCCCGGCAGGAGGCTGCAGGACCCGGGGCTCGGGGCAGCCCCCAGTGCGAGGTGGGAGCCTCTGCCCTGGGCCCTTCCTGGGGAGGGCTGGGCAGGGAGGAACGGGAGCGGGGACACAGGGCTGGAAGGGCTGTGTCCCACCCCTGTCCTGAGGAGGGATGGAGTGAGGATGGAGGTGTCTGCAGGTGGCCTTGCATGCCTCTGGTGCTGGGCTGGGGGGAGGCTCCAGGAGCAGGGAGGGCTCCCTAGAAGCCAGGGGCCCACAGCTGGATTTCATGTTTTTAAGATGACCCTGAGCCCATTTTCACCCACAGAGTAAATTTGTTCCCTTCAGTGTTTCTACTAAAAGGTGCAAATATCTGGGAAATTCCATATTGAGCAGTGACCTACTTTACAGCTTTTTTTTAATGTACTGGGAACACTGCCAAAAAGTCAAGTCTTAATTTTCCTGAGGCTGGGCACTTGCTGCTGCCTGTGTGTACAGGAGCAGCAGTGGGGGGTGAGCGTGGTGTCCCCTGGGGAGCCAGGGGTGCAGCAGCCTTGGCTGCTGGAGCCTGCCCAGCCTCTCAAACAGCTCCTGGTAATAAAATTCCAACTTTTCACGGCTGCTCCTAAAGCCTGTGCTTGGCACCTCGGGGTGTGGGGGTGCTGTGGCTGTGCTGGGGGTCTGTCCCTGGGCCCATCCATCCCTCCTGAGCTGGCCATCACCTCCAGGCTGGTTCTCCTCTCTGGTCACTGCAGGGTTTTGACCACTTGGAAGCAGAAACAACTTGGGCTCATCAGTTGCATTAATTTTTCCTGGGAGCTTGTGGCTATTTGGGTTTAGAAGGAAGGAAAAGAATTCAACTGAACGTGGCAAGGAGTCAAGAGTTGTTTTCCATAGCCATCTTTGAGTCCTGCTGGAGACATAAACGAGGAGGGGGAAGAGGCTGAGGGGCTGCAGTTCCAATTAGGGGCCATCTGCTCGAGTTCATGGGCTGCAGGTGATTTGTACCAAACACTGCAGGGCTGTGCATGCCTCAGCTGCCTGGGGAGGGAAGGAGGTCAGTGCTTACCTGAAATATGCCTGTTATTGGCTGTGCTGCTCGCTGTTTCTGCAAGGCATCATTTAAAAACAATTTTTCTGAATTGCACCATCTGGAGGGAGGAAGAAAATCGATGAAGTATTTACATGAGGCTGGGCACTCTCCCCACCTCGGGGCCCTGCCATTCTCAGGTGAGAGCTGGGGCAGGAATCAGGGCTGAGGGAGAAGGGGAGCCCAGGCTGGGCTGTGCCAGCTGCTCTGCAGCTCGGTCTGAGCAGTCTTGGCTTCCTCCAGTTGCACCTGAGATAATTATTGACCCTTCCTCAGCTCCTTTGTGGTTACTTACTATCCTGACAGTGTTCAGTGGCTTTTTCCAGACAAATGAGGTTCAAGAGCTCCCTCTCTGATCGAAGGGATGCAGCACTTCTGGCTTCATGGCATGAGGGCAAAACCTGGTGACAGGAGCTGCTCGGGTGGGGCTGAGGCTGCTTTGGTGACACTGGAGGCCACTTATGCATCATTTTTTCACTCGAGAGAGCTGCACAGGTCTGCAGCATTCCTTGTGCCTTTCTGTGCCTGAGGGGTCTGTTGGGTGCTCTGAAACACCTTTTCCAGCTGTCCCCAAAATCCCACTGCTGCTTGTTGTCTGGGATTTCAGTTGTGCTGGAGCTGGAGATAAACTGAAGGTGAACAAAGGGAGGATTTGAGAAAGGCCAAGCCCAGCTTTGCCTTTGCTCCCTCCCAGCACGGTGTCTGACACCAGCTGGCAAACCTACAAACATGGAACTGCAGCCATAATTATCCTTCTGAGAGCCCACCCCGGAGCTGCTGAATTGCATGGAAAAACAGCCCAGGGTGACAAAAGAACCCCATGACAACCCCTTAGAAACAGCCCAGGGTGACACAGCTTCTCCTCCCCCGTGCCCCAGCCCCGTGCTGGGGGGCTCTCCCCTGGCCCCACCTTTCCCTGGAGCATCCCAGTGTGGGAGCCCCGTGGGGAGCAGAGAGGGACAAACTGGGACAGCCAAGGCAGCAGCTCTGCCCTCCTCACACCTGTGGGTGCTGCCCACGGCAGGGGCTGTCCTGCACTGGCACCTGTGGGTCCTGTCTGGTTTTTGGCAGACATGTGGATGTGGCACCTGGGGACACGGTGGCCATGTCCCCACAGTGGTGGCCTTGGCGTTGCTGGGGAATGGTTGTTCTTTTCCAGCCTGCTGCTGTGATTCTAGACTGAATATTCTGCTTTCCAGTGTCCCTGTAGCCGGGTGACCTCCCCAGCAGTTCCTCTGTCCTTCTCCCACCCTGCAGGCTGCTCGGGCCGGTGCTGGGAGCTGGCCAGGGCAGGCTGGGGCAGGCAGAGGGCTCGGCCAGCAGCACCAGGAGCTCCCAGAGCCCCGTTCTGTGGGACAGGGAGCGTGTGAGCAGGGTAAATGCTCCTTCGTTTCACTTGCGGGAAATCCCAGGAAGGAAGGGCCTGGTCTGCTCAGTGCCCCCTGTGCTTTTCAGCTGATTGAATTTCATTGACCAGGTTAATATTGAGCCCTTGTGCAATTACTGGCACAGAATGGAATATCATTTTTTTTGCCTTGCTTTTGAGCTGTGGAAGGAGGGTTTATATTTCAAATGTTCTTTTAATCGAGCAAGCAGGCTCTTGAAAAAGTCCCTTTAATTTAGGGCAGGCTGGAAGAGTGCAGTTCATGAGGTTTTTCCCCCAAGTAAAACTTTTAATTTTTTTTTTTTTTTTTTGATGCTGAACTATAGCTAGAGAAGGCATTAATCTTCATTACAGAATAAGCTTGATGTGAACCTGTGAGGCCTCTGTGACCAAAGCAGTCTTGCTGCGTAGCTCAGGGAGCAGGGCTGGGGTGGCTGGTGGCTGTATGTAGCTTTGGTTTTGGGTTTTTTTTCATTGTTGGCTTTACGGCTGTTCAAAATCTTATTGTACAGGTGCAGGTTTTTTTTTTTTTAATGGAAATAATCCCTTCCTTCAGGTCTCAGCTGCACTAGGAGAGTCTGTTGGCAGGCTAAGGGCAGGCTGGGTCTGCACAGGGCAGGGATTTATGGAAAGGACAGGTGGCACCAAGCAGGGAAGGGAAGGTGTCACTGAGGTTTCTGTTTCTGGGTACTCCCAAAAAGGGCCTCAAACAGGGTCTGAAACCTGCTGCTTTGGCATGACATTTAAATGTTGAATTTCAGTGAAATTTTGAACATCTAAGATCAATTGGAATATTTTCTGTGCTGAATCTGTTGCATTAAAAATAACAACAGACGTGGAAATTGAAAACGATGGGATGCCTGTTTTGACACTTCTGACAGTGTTTAATGACACGTTGTCAACGGATTGGTTGGACGTGGTTTGAATGCAGGAGCTTCCCCAGGGGAACCAGGTCCGGGCAGCGCCGCGGGTGCCTGGGAGCGGCTGCAGGGGTGCTGCTGCTGCAGGGGTGCTGCGGGAGCCTGGGATGCTGCAGGGGTGCTGCAGGGGCGCTGCCCCCGGGGCAGTGAGATTTGTCCCGCTGTTTCCCGGGGCTCTGGCGGAGCTGAGCCCGTGTCGGTGCCCGCACAGCACCGGGTCCCTCCTGCCCAGCCCTTCCCCTGCAGCCGAGGTCGCTGCTGCCAGCGCCGTGAGATGATTTGTGAGTCAGAGCAGTGAGGCGAGAGCTCCGGAGCGGAGCAGTAGTAAACAGGATCCTGCAGACTGAGAAAACTGCTGACTTACAGAATGCAGCACTTCCACCTCCCAAAAAAGCACCACTAATAAGTTTGTTTTCATGTTGTCTTTACATGGTTGCGGCTGATGAATCACGGCAGGTTCAGCCCTGAGAATCGCATTCAAACACATGTGCTCGTCCCAGTCCAGGAATCTTAATTATCCAGGCTGCCTAGGCTTGGTTCCTGGTGTTTTAGCGCTAACTTGTGTTTGTCTGAACGAGATTTGGGCAGCCCTATAATTGAGTAAATAGGTTTTTTTTAAATTCCACACTGTTAATATCACTGGTACTTGTAATTGCAAATCTGTACAGTCAACAGCAGAGCTCACCTGGGGAGCGCCGCCGCTCCCGCCCTGCCCGGCGCAGACCTTCCCTCCTGCACGTCTGTCTGCCACCTCTGTAGCGTTTGTTTAATTTGGGCTGGCACTGGTTACACAACAATTCACTCTCGCCTGCAGTTTTCAAGGTCAGGTTCAGGTTTTATGTGAACAAGCAGCAAGAGCCTGCGTGGGAAAGGGGAGCTCAGGGTGGAAGGTGCGTGATGCAACGCGAGGATACCGAAGAGCTGGTGCAGTAGCTGTCTGCTGTGGGTGTCTGGGGAGAATTACTTCAGAGCTGGGGCTCTGCTTACCAAAGATGTGTTAAAGAGCTTATCTGAATTCCAAGAGCTTGTCTGCTGGTCAGTGAGCTTTCCTGCCTCAGCTCCTCCTCAATGGCTTTGCCTGCTCGCTGGGAGCACAGACAGGTTCCTTTAGACACAGGGAAGGGAATGAAACCTGGCTGTGGCTAATTCGCCTTGACAACATTTAATTGTAAAACTGGGACAGGTTGGAATTTATCAGCAATGAGTCATCTTCCATTAATTCCACCTGAGGTCTGCTGAACTTTGGGGTGCATCAAAGCTGTCCCTGTTTTCCAGTCGATTCCTGCAATGTTTGAAAGCTGTTGTGGCACCGAAGGCTTTGGACACCAGAGCTGTTCCTCATGTTTCTTATTCCTGCCTTAGTGGTCCTGTGCCTTTGCCACCTATCCAGGATATTTGCAAAGGTAAAGCCAAAGCCAGCTAAGGCCAAGTTATGCAGAGCAGTTTCTGCCTGTGGGAATGTGAAGGGTTAAAAATGCTCAGTAAATAACAGCAGCAGAATCCTGGGCTCTGATGTGTTCTGCCAAGCGTCCGTGCTGTTTTCAGTCTCCTGCAGCTGGCAGTTTTGTGTTTCCAGTATCTTAAAAAGTGGGGCCATAGAATTTCAATCACCTCCCATCTTACCAAGAGCCTGACTCCTCCAGAATAACTCAGAGGGATTGACTCAACCATATTTTTCACGTTTCCCAAAGGAGCAGTGCAATGCCATGGAGATCAGGAAACAGGCAGCAGGGCCATCTCCATCTGAGGAGATGAAGGTCAAAGACACCTTCATTCTTCTCAACGTTTTTCCTCCCAAATGAATTGTAAAAATGAGCACAGTGCGGGCAATTAATTGTGGAGAAAACCAATTCTTAAGGCATGTTAAAGGATGGAGAGTGGGTTCCTTTGATGGCAGGCTCTGTGTGTGGTGGTGTCACCTCCTGCTGTGACTCAGACCTCGGACTGATCTGTGTGAGAGGCAGCAACATTAAAATGGCTTTGTGCATGCTTGACCCTAATGGTGCAACCTCTGCTTTTCCCCCTGTGGTGTATTCTGCAGCATTCCCAGCCCCTCAGTGTTCCTCGGCTGTCAGGCTGGCAGGACACCTTTGTCCCCTGGCACACACTGTCCTGTCACTGCTTTGTCCATCCTCCATGCCCAGTGCTATGTGCCAAAGCTGGAAATGCCCTGAACCCGCTGTCCACTACAGACAGCTTTTATCCTTTTGTGTGCAATGCAGGTAAACAACCCTTAGATTACACAGAACTCTTAAATTTCAGTGTGTGCGGGTTAGGATCAGCCAGGGAATTGCTCGTGTGCCAGCCAGAGCAAACAACTCCCCCTCTCTTACACTGAGGGCAAGACCTGTAGAGCCTTGACTTTGTCTACCTTTGACAAAGAACTGATACTTTTCTTCAATGAAACCTTCATATTTGCTTGTGGCATCCCTTTGCTTTGCACACTCACTGTCTAGAGAAATCCTCACTCCTTCACATAGTCTGAAATAATACCAATGGATTGCCTGGAAAACAAAAGGAAAACCCACCTTCACCTCTCGGGCACCAAAGTTCCAGGTTAGATTTAACCCAGGGCCAGTTTCTGTATGTTGTGATTTTTGTCTTCCCCTGGTTCTCACAGGTACTTATATTTGTGTTGAATAGCCACAGTACAGCAATTTCTTGATGCAGAATCCCAAGGCTTTAGTCTGTCCTCTGCTTTCAGTCCAAGGAATAATCAAAAAGCAGGAAACAAAAGATGTGATAGAGGCAATTTTGTAAAAACAACCCTCTGTGTGGAGGTTTTCATGATGGGCATCTTGCAGCTCTCAGAGAATGGCCATGTTTGCCATTGCATCACACCTTCCCACCTTGCTGCCTTGTGTTTCCTCATGTGTTTGGAAAAGGAGATCTGGAAGTTATCTCCTGAACATGTTTGAAATATGTCATCAAACAGCTGTCAGTCACTGGCACATTTGTGCCTTAACCACGGGCTCAGAGCACAAGCCCAGACACCAAGATCAATGCCTAGTTTGGTGTTTTTAACGTGCAACACTCACCTGTGTGAGGAGAATGTGGTGAACGTGCTCATTGAGAGCTAAGCCTGAGCTCACTAAGCCCTTTCTGAGCCTGTGCCTGCAAAGCAGAGGAGGATTTCAGTGATGAGCTGCCTGAGCTCATTTCAGCCCTGAGCCTTCCTTAAGGCAGGGTCCCTGTGCTCAGTGCACACACTCTGCTCCTTATGGAGGGACCTGGGGCTCCCCAGGGCTGTGGGACTGATGGGAGGGCTGATGGTGCAGCTGGGCTTGTCAGGCAGCCCAACAGGAGCCTGCAAAATCCTCCCATGAAGGAGAACAGGTAAAAAAAAAATGCATGGAGCATGCAGTGTCCCAGACCCTAAGGGACAACAGAGTCACTGCTCAAGGGAAAGGGAAGGCTCCTGAAGCTTTGTGGCCTTGGGACAACCTGTCCACTTATTCCAGGGAACAAAATTCTTGGATGTTTCCAGTGGGATGGATCTCTTGATTTCAGTTTCAGTCCTGGATTGGTTACAGTGGGGGTCTGTGTAAACACCATGTGGAGCTGCACGAGCTCGTTCAGGTGCCGTGGAGCTGAGGGCTCGTTGGGCTGCCGAGATGCTGGGTGATGCCCAAGGTGCCCAGGCCTGTGTCCCGCGTGCTGAGAGGCTGTGGGAGCCCTGCCGTGCCGGCTGTGGGAGCTGCTCCGTGCAGCCCTGCCGGGAGGGGCAGCTCCGAGCCCCGGGACGTGGTTAGGCAGCAGCAGTGTGCTCCAAAACCAGCACAAAGGAACATGCTCTTACTAGAGTGGTTTTCATTCTTCCTCCTGGCTGCTCTCAGTGCTCCTGCTTTGATCCTGTTCTGTGGCTGGTCAGTGTTTGCCAGAACAGTGTTCCTAGAGCCCTTCCCTTCGGAGGGTGTCGTGGCTGTGCTCCTTTCCACGGGCTGGTCTCGGCTCCTGCTCTCTGGGGCCTTTTCCCTGCCCTGGTCCTGCTGATGGGGTGGATTCCAGAACAGCCTCTGCTGGAGGACAGGGCTGGGATGATGTTCAGCAGGGTTGTGGCACAACCTGAATTGTGTCTCAGGCTCGGCAAGAGCTACTGAGCCACTGGCAGGCAGAAATGGCCTTTATGAAATGTTTTCTTTATCAAGAGCTTCAAAGAAGCTCTTTAGTTGTGGTTGCAAGTCAGATCTTCAATTTTATTATTCTGAAAGGTTAAAAATCAGCTGAATTGTAATGTTATTTCTTCCGGGGTCAGTACTATGCAGTACTCAGCCTGGAAAGGAGGGAGATGCTTTTCATCTCTTCTGAGGCTGAAGCTGGAGTTGTTTTTAATAGAAAACCAGCCACAATGGCAATGCAATGAATTTTATTAAAAGTCCAAACAAATGTATTTACATATGGCGAGTATATTCTACCTGCTCCACGTATTGCAGTGTCTGCTGAGCTGCTCTAATTAAAAATGGGCAGAAATTTATAAGGACTTTATTTGTTAAAAGCATGGAAAAAAAGCTGAATATCAATTTAAGATATGTGATTTTTTTTTCAGCTGTAGTTGATGGAAACTGTTTACTGAGTTTTGTGTGGAAACCTTCAACCTGTGAATTTCAATTTCATAGTTCATTCGTACGTGGGAAGTTAATTTGAGATGTGAGCAGCTCTGATCTGATTAGCAGGTCAGGAGCTCTGGCATCTCCGGATGGAGAAGCAGAGAGCTGTGCCTGGGTTCTGTGTGGGTGGGCAGGGGCTGAGGGCTCCCTCCCCACGGAGGGTTTGTCTGCTGTGCTGGTGTTCCTCTCAGAGCTCTTCAGGGCAGTGCCACGGGGAGAAACAGCCCACTCCGAGCAGAGTGGTTTGGGTTGGTTTGGGTTGGAAGGGACCTTGAAGCTCATCTTGTTCCACCCCCCTGCCCTGGGTGCTCCGAGCCCCGTCCAGCCTGGCCTTGGACACTTCCAGGGATGGGGCGTGTTTGTCTTGCCTGCTGGGCAGGGTGCGAGACCCCTCGAGCCACCTCTCTCCATATTCAGATCAGGGGATTCACACCTTGAGTTTAGGTTCCTGCCAGGAGCCTCAATTCCATTTTGTCCCCACCTAATACAGAACAGAGAATGCCTTTTCATGCTTATTAGCCAGGCAGTTGCCGTGGCTCTCCCAAGATTTTATCCGAAGTGACTTGTTCCAACCTTGTGGAAATTGCAGTGATGGGAGATGCATCAGCAATTTTCAATCCTATTTTGTTTCCAGGGGTGCCCATCAGCTGCTCAGCAGCGCAGTGAATGAGCTCACGGGGGCTCCTCTGTGACTCTCTGAAAGGAGCCAGGTTTTGCTCAATGAGACAGGTGGGAGAGAGGCAAGGTGAACTAAAGTTTGCCTTCTTTCATACATGTCTAACAGGATACGATTAAATATTAAAACTATGCAGTTAATTCTGCTGTATTTACCAAAAGAAGATTTTCTGAGGAGTGGTTGTTATGGAAACAGTAGCCCTCTGTCCTTCCACTTGGAAAGGATTTATTTTAAGGGAGCTAAAACCCTTTAAATATTCAGCAAGTATAAAAAGGTGAGATCATAATATTCATCTTACATATTCTCTGCAAAGCTTCAAAAACTTCCCTGATACGGAGGAGCAGGAAAGGCTCCAGAGCCTGTCTTTAGTGTGGGAAAGGGAAGGGACTCAAAATAAGGGAGCTGGGATGTGGGCAAAGGGAAGTGAGGCTGCTTGAGTGGAGACACGTGGCCCTGAAGGAGCCTGCCCAGAGACCCTGCCGGGCACTGCCCTTCCCCGGGGCCTGGAGCGGCTCCCCTCCTGGCACTGCCACTGCTGTCACCTGCTGGGGGACACCCCCGTTTGCTGTTTGTGGGGGTTCTGGGGGACACCCCTGTCTATAGGGGTTCTGTGGGACACCCCCATTTGCTGTTTTAGGGGTTCTGGGGACACCCCCCTTTTGCTGTTTGNGGGGACACCCCCGTTTGCTGTTTTAGGGGTTCTGGGGGACACCCCCGTTTGCTGTTTTAGGGGTTCTGGGGACACCCCCGTTTGCAGGGGCTCTCTGAGCCCCGGGGCTGGGCGCTGCTGGGGTCTGGGTGCTGTGTGGGGAGCTTTCCTTGTGCTGTGCAGCAGCTCAGAGTGGGTCTCTGTGGGTGTGGAAGGAATTTTGTGTGCAGTGAACCAGGCATCAGCGTAGCGGTGTCTCGGGTGGCAGCTGCAAACACTGTAATTTCCTGAACAATCACAGGCGTTAAAAATCCCAACAAACCAGTTCCTGGACTAATGGCAAAATAACCCACCCGAAGCTGCAGCAGGAAAATTGTTCCCTCAAGTATTTTCAAACTAAAAATCAAACTTCAGCTTTGCTACATTCCCATTTCTTTTGTGCTTGCTTTCAAAAAAAACATTTAGAGCTCAACTATAGGTTAGAGAATTTTTTTTTTCTCCACTGAGAATGAATTATAAATGTATCTTGAATTGGAATTTTCTATTTCTTAACCTTTCTTTGGCTACAGCACACATACTGGTGTGTTGTGTTTCTGACACTTTCCTGGCTGGGATTTCTTCCTACAGTAGTTATTTTCAGGTTACCCCACGGATCTGGTGAATCTGAGCATTATAATGAGGTATAAACCTTGAACTGCTTTTTCTTTTGGCCCGAATCCATAACGATTAAGTGCACTGATGAACCACCAGGGCTCTGGGTGGTGCTGTGGGCGGTGGGGGAGGATGAGGAGCCCGTGGTGAGGCTCTGGGATGGCAGCCACAGCCTGGATGGCCAGGGGAGCTCGGGTGGAAGGAGGTGCCTCTCCTGGGGGCAGTGGTGGGTGCAGAGCACGTCCTTAGGCAGGGCTCAGGCAGTGGTGGGTGCAGAGCACGTGCTTAGGCAGGGCTCAGGCAGTGGTGGGTGCAGAGCATGCCTTTTTGTTGCAGAGAAAATGCAGGTGAACCCGGGATGGGAAGAAATGATGTTGACTCCAGTTCAGAAAGCTGAATGATTTCTTTATTATATCTATAATACATTAATATACTATTTAAAGAGAGATACTAAAACTACATCTTACATTTCTAACTACTATATCTAACTACTCTCTCTAAGTTCACTCGTGACTCTCTCCCCTCAGAGAGTCCAGATACAAGTGGACGTGATTGGCCATCAGAGCCAAACAATGCTCACCAGAATCCAATGAGCCAATCACCTCAGGTAAACAATTCTCCAATGCATTCTACATGAGAGAAACAAGGAACAGAAATAGAAATGGTTTTCTTTTTCGTCTCTCTGTGCTCCTCTATGAAAATTTCCTGAGAGAGCAAAGAATGTGGGGACCACATCCTTTGGCAGGGCTCGGGCAGTGGTGCTTCCCCTCCCCTGCAGCCGTGGTGAGTGGGCTGGCAGCCCCCTGACGGTCCTGGCAGCCCCCTGACGGTCCTGGCAGCCCCTGACAGTCCTGGCAGCCCCTGACAGTCCTGGCAGCCCCTGACAGTCCTGGCAGCCTGGGGGCTCCGTGCCACAGCCTTGCCACCAGCCCTGGCATCACACGCCAAGCACAGTCCTCTCCTGTGCAAGAGTTTTGATTTTAATTAAGAAAGACACTGCTCACAAACTCTCATCTGAATTCAACTGGCAATATTTCATTGTGTGCCAGGAAGAGTTTATTAAGCTTCCAGATCAAACAGGAGCTGACGAAGGGATGGGAAATCAATGCTGCTTTAGTAAATGTTTTGCATTTGAGAAGGGGAACATCATTTTCAGTGGGAAAAGTTGAAATTAACCCTCCTCCAAACTCCTCCAAAGGCAGAGCTCTTGGTAGAAGTCCAGCCATTGCAGGTGCAGTGCAGGAAAACTGAATCCTGGCAGCTCCTGGGGTCACAGGGGCTGCTGCTCCCTGTCAGTGAGGGGAACTCTCAGGGCACTGGTGAGCAGGTGACCGTGTGCTGCTCTTGTGCCCAGCTGTGCCTGTGGCTTGGTTGTGATTTCTTTTGTTTGGGTGTGAGCTGGGGGCTGCAGAAATCACTGACGTGGCTCCGTGCACTTGGCCGCTGTTTTGCTGGTCCTTTGCAGAGTGTGAGTGTCACCTCCAGAGAGAAAAAGTGCTGCTGGCCCGGAGAGGGACAGGGTTTCAGCTCTGCCTGAGCTGTGCTGGGTTCTGCTCCTCGGGAGGCTGACACTGGCACCATGCTTTCCTGTCAGGTTTTACACTGCAGAGAATGACATTTGCGTGGCTTTGAGGACCTTTGTCCTGCCAGATCCGTTCTCTACATCTGTTAAGCCATTTTTAAACGCTGCCTTTTACTGTTGAGGATGGATTTTAAGAGTTTGGTGATAGGAAGTGTTGGCAGCCCGTGGCTCCTGGGTCCCTCCCAGTTTGGCAGCCCCAGGTGGGACGGGAGTGTCATTCCCTGCCCAGGGCTGGGTCTGGCCCTGCTGCAGCTCCGGGTCACAGCTGAGGCTCCCGAGGGCTGCAGGGCCAGAGGCCCCTCTCGGGGCAGAGGAGGGCTCTGCTGGTGGCACTGCCTGCCCACGTCCCTTTCCGTGCTGAGGAGGCTCTGGGTGATGGCTCTGGGAGTGGCTGCTGCGCCCACACCTCCGCTGCATTCGCTGCAGCGCCCGTCCTGCAGCAGCGCCCATCCTCCTGCAGCAGCACCCATCCCCCTGCAGCAGCACCCATCCCCTGCAGCAGCACCCATCCCCTGCAGCAGCGCCCATCCTCCAGCACCCATCCTCCTGCAGCAGCGCCCATCCCCTGCAGCAGCGCCCATCCCCTGCAGCAGCGCCCATCCCTGCTGCTGCTGCCGCAGCCCCTGCAGTGCCCGTTCCCCTGGCTCTGGGTCCCCTGGCTCTGTCACCAGTGCCACTGACAGACCGTGCAGGGCTGCCTTCTGGAGCAGTGGCACTGCAGGAGCTCCTCTCGGCCAGGGAGGAGCAGGGACCAGGGGCCGCCGTGGCTGTGTCAGGAGGGGCTGGAGCTGGGAGGTTTTATCAGGCCGAGGAGCTGTGTCCTGAACTGAGAAACTGAATTTATTGCCTGCATATTAGTGCCTGTTTTCTCCTGTGGCCCAGTGACAAATGATTTGTTCTGAAATCCAAGATATCTGCTTTGGCTACTGCAGGGCTGGTCTTCACAGGTGGCCAGCATTGAAAACCAAATTCAACCCCAAGGTGCTGATTCTGCAGCAAACTGCAGAGTTTTACACTCCATTTGTTAAAGCCCATTTTGGAAACTCTAGAACAAATGTATTTTCCTTCTCTGCTTTGATTAATTTTTCATGAGAAATAAAATACCATTGTTATTCCTCTGCTCTAAAGACAAGGTGCTCAGAGAGAAGCTGTTTTAATCAGAAGAAAAAGTTTGAAAACCAAAATTTTAAAAATAAAGGATTTTTTGTACCTTTGTTAGGAAGAGGGAACAGCTGGGCACAGAGAAGGTTGGCTGAGACAGGGAAAACCAAACACCTCCAGCCCCGTGAAACTGAACTGTTAATTGCTGTGTCTGCATCCTTTCTAGAATGGTTTCATGTCAAATCTTGAGGTGTGTGGTGCTGCTGTAGCTACTGCTGTATGTGGTAGTCAACGAGAAAAATAATTTTATTCCATATGTTTTTGGAGTAATTTTGACTTTTTTTAAAAAATATATGTGTGGATAAGGGTCATTCCAGTCTGGTTGTTTTATGTCTATTTAAGTAGGAAATGAATTCATCATGGAATGGTTCAACACTTCCAATTATTTTAATGGAATACTAGTTTTGGCCTCATTGGATCAGAGCCTGGGAATTGAAAAGTAGCTGAGCTCTGTGCTGACCCCTTGCAGGCGTGGCTCTGGGTGTTGCACGTGGCTGCTCAGGGTATCCCTTCGTCCTGGCAGAGTGTCTCTGATGTTTAATGGCATCAATAAAGGAACATTTGCAGACAGTGCTCAGGATTGTGTGGGGTGCTGTGGCAGGAAGTTAATCATCCTGAAGAAAAGGATTGCCTCAGGGTATCTGGGGAGAGTGGCAGGAGGAGGAGGAGGGTGTTTGAGCTCCAGGAGCCCCTCAGTTCCCTGCTGGGTGGGGAGGATGGGGGGCTGGGCAGGTGGCACTGCCCTGCTGAGGGAGTGCAGGGTGCCACGGATCCTCTGGGTGTGCCAAAATAACCCACTGGGATGGACTCTGGCAAGTCTGGCAGTTGGTTTCTGTCTCTTTCTTTTGGTTTGCATTCTCTATTCTGCCTAGGGCCAAACAGAAATCCCTGCATGGGCTGGATTCCTGATTCCCAGAGTGGGCTGGGTTGGAAGGGACCTTGAGAATCACCTCATGCCACCCCTGCCATGGCAGGGACAGCTCCCAGGCTGCTCCAAGCCCTGTCCAGCCTGGCCTTGGGCACTGCCAGGGATCCAGGGGCAGCCACAGCTGCTCTGGGCACCCTGTGCCAGGGCTGCCCACCCTGCCAGGGAAGGATTTTGTAGCAATTCTCTCTCCACACACACAAAAAGCACAGAGCTGCCCCTGCAGTGAGGCCATTTCTGCATAAGGAGCACCTTGGGAATGGGAGCTGGAAGGACAAAGCCAGCAGGGAACTGGAGTTCTGGCAGACAGCAGAAGTCTCTTCCAGGGAGGGGGAAGAGAGGAAAAATCCATGATCCTGACTGTGGGGTGTCTGAAGGCAGCAGTGGGCAGGCTGGGAGGCAGCCCCAGCTGAGAGCTGGCTGCTGTTCTGCCCCTGTAGAAGGGAGAATTCAGCCCAGTGTGATTTTAGCATCAGGGTGCAGGGGGTTTTCACCCGAGCATCTGATCCAGCCCCATTTGTTTATGAGGTCTGACAGAGTCCCACATAAAACCTGATGGCTTCAGGCAGGTGATTAGTGTAAGCACTGTGTATAATTAGTGAAGATGTTTATCGTGCAAATTAATGGAGATGAAAGCTTTACTTGTGCACATTAAATTGAAGTGTTTGTGTGGGTATAGATGTGCAATGAATTCTCTTTTATATATACGTGTAGTGGATTCCAGTTTTCTTTTATATATATATATATGTGCAATGGATTCAGTTTATATGTATGTATAAAATGTGCAATGAATTCAATTTATATACCTATACATATATCTATACAT
>VXBC01006907.1:157035-173454 GCA_013399945.1 Ploceus nigricollis | reverse complement strand
AATGTGCAATGAATTCCAGTATTTTTCCTGCCTGCCCTGGGCTGTGGCTGTGAGTCCTCCCCGCAGTGCTGTTCCTGCTGTGAGGAGGTGGCAGTGGGATTTGCAGCCAGTTTCTGTGGTGCTGTTACTGGGCCCTGCCTGGCTCCAGCCTCCCTCGGGTGCTGGATCCCACAGGGCAGGCCAGGCTGCTGTGATAAGGGATCCCAGCAGCACTCCCTGCTCCTCCACTCTGGGATTAAACTCTCAAGCATGCTTAAAGCTATTTTTGTATTTTATCTTATTTTGTATTAAAAACTGGGTGGGAGAAGGGAATTTGGAGAAACTTGGGTGTTTATAATCCATTCAGTGTTGACCCTTCTTATCTTGCACATGCTTTCCCTTGGGAGTCAAGAATATTTTATTAGTTCTTAGGGTTTTATACACTTCCAAATAAAGTCCCTATACTGGATAGCTGCTGTCCAAGCACCCTGCTTATATCATCTCCATGAATGTTGCTCCAGAAAAGGAATGTACAAAAATGAAATTCAGAATGAAATGTGAGATGTGGCAATAAACTCCTTGACCAGAAAAGAAGTTATTTTTTAATTCCTTCATTCCCTGGTGATAAAGTCATACCCAAAATAACTGCTCCAGACAGAATTTTGGCTGTGACTCAGAGAACTGCAGGGAACTCTCTGAAAAGTTGTGAGGATGTAGTTATTTCTGTTGCTTTTAGGGGGGATGGACTTGGAATACACCGTGGTAGAGCTGGATAAATAACTGAAAAAACTTTTGGCAGAGTTAGGCACAGAATTCTAAACCTGTGAGTCCACTCTGTGTCTAACAGATCTTTCCTCTTTGTTCCTTCTCCTCCCTAGAGCCCTGAGTACTCCTCTCTGCATCCTGATTTCCTTTAGCTCTGTTCCCAGCGGCTGCTGGGCACTCACCACTGCAGGTGAGGAGCCCCTTGGGAGCTGCTTTTTGTCCCGAGGGGTTGTGCTGGCCCCCGGGGCTGTGGAGGGCTCGCTGCAGCTCAGTGCCTTGGCTCCGGTGCTCCCTCTGCATTCCCGAGCCTGGGGAATCCGAGCCCGTCCCGAGGAAAAGGGGCTGCGAGTCCGTGGGCTCGGATGATGCCAAGGGCTCTCCGGGGAGGGGCGGGGCTCTATCAGCTGTATTTTCTCATCGTTTCCTCTTTTCAGAGGCATAGCTTTTAATGGCTTCTTCATTTTTGGATTTGTTTTTTTTTTTTTTTTTAGTCTACTTTGAAGCACAGCAAAAGGATGCAAGGATGCTTTGGGGTGAAAGAGCATAAAGGTGTCTTGTTGCAGACTTCAAACAAACTCTGCCATGAGTAAATCCCTATCGAATTCACATAAAATTGGTTGGCTGGAATGCTTTTGATGTTCTTGAGTTAGGGGACCAAAGCGCTCAGTGGAGATTATCTGTGAAGATGTGCAGGTCAGTCGGGGGCTGCTGCGAGCAAACACAGCTGTGTCACCTCGGTGTGCCCCGGAGGAGCAGCCCCTCTCCCTCTGCTCCCCCAGGCACGGGCTGGAGCCGATCCTGTCCGCAGCGCCGGATCCCCGCAGCTGGGCTCGGGCAGTCCCTCCTGTGGGGAGCCTGGCTGGCATTTAGGGGGCAAATCCCCTCCCGAGGGGCCAGGGCTCACAGATTCTGTAAAGGGCACTGGAGCCTGGCTGGCATTTACCGGGTAAATCCCCTCCCATGGGGCCCAGGACACACGGGTTCTGTAAAGGGCCCTGGGGCATTCCTGCTCTCCGGCAGAGCTGCTGGGTGTGCTGGGGGAGCAGCCTGCTATGGGCTGAGCTGGAGGTGTCACACAGGTGTTTGTGGTGTCACACAGGTGTTTGTGGTGTCACACAGGAAGTGTCACACAGGTGTTTGTGTTCTGAGCCCTTCGCTTCTCACTCGATTGAACTAAAGAGCAATAAGAGAGTGCAATGGTTTTTCTTTTTCTGTATTTTGAAAGGAGAATTAAGGCAATGTTGTTTTCTCATGATTTTTCTGGTGTTCTATGGGAACTGTGGGGCTCCTGCTCCACTGACTGCTCCTGGACCTGCTGATTTTGCTGCTGGTAGCACAGGGAAGAGCCCGGCGGGTCAGGCGTGGGGATGGGAGTCCCTTCATTCTGTGAACTTTTATGCCTGTATTTCATCTCTAACAGCCACCACCGGGCACGGGCTGGGCACGAAGTGTTCCCCCAGCTCAGAGCACACCAGCACAAAGCTGTGCTGAGCCCTGGGGGTCTGTGACCCTCAGAGAGTGTCAGCAGTGCCCCAGTGCCCCTGGGGCTGACCTGCAGCAGGGAGCTGCTCTGTCACACAAATCACAGGTGCAGCTGGCAGGAATTTGGGCTCCCAGGTCCTCAGTCTGGTGGGGCAGCCCTCTGTGGGTACCCCACGAGAACAAGAGCTGTGTGTGACCCTGCTGCCCGGGGGGCTCTGAGCTGTGGCTCTGCAGTGCCAGTGAGAGCAGACAGTCCCCCAGCACGAAGCTCAGCTGGTGTGTGCAGGAGCTGGCCCTGGGAGCTGGTGCTGCCCCAGCACAGTCCCCCGGGCACTGGGCTGGCATGTTTTCCACCAGGCTGCTCTGCTCCTGCTCTATTGCATGGTCCCTTGCCTCTCAGCTCGAGTTATTGCCTACATGCATGGGTAGAGCCTTTGGAAAAAAACTAAGCATGTAATTAAGAGAGTCAGTGTATTTTACGGGGATAGCGACTAAAGGAAACAGCTTTTCACTTCAGGATTTGTGAGCGCCTGTCAGAAACGATTTGTGGCGGAGGGAGGTCAGCTGGGAGCAGAGCTGCTGCCCGAGGAACGCCGCCTTCCTCTCAAATGGGTGTAATTGTGTTCGTGGCTGGGGTGACTTTTCCCAGCTGCTCTGAGTGTGGCTGCTCTCGGTGTGCCCGGGGCTGCCCGACCGGCATCTGGGACCGAGCCCCGGCAGCAACCGGGCCCTGCCCGCGGAGGGAGAGCGGCAGGGAGCGGCTCTGGGACCAGCCCTGGCAGCCGGGGGGACAGCGGGGTGTGCCCGTGGGACAGAAGGATGTCCCCATGGGACAGCGGGGTGTGCCCGTGGGACAGAAGGATGTCCCCATGGGACAGCGGGGTGTGCCCGTGGGACAGCGGGGTGTGCCGCGGCAGAGCCACGCCACACCGGGACACGCAGGGGAAAGGCAGGGCACGGCTGGTGCCCCTGCTCGGTTCATGGCTGGGAGGAGCCGGGAATCCGTGCATGAGCTCCGACACCATTCTCCTGCCTCCTCGGACAGAGCCATCCTCGCAGGTCCTGCTGCAGCACCGCCTGTGCCCGAGCCGCTGGTGCTCCCCCAATGCCCCGAGGTGTTCCCGCAGGGGAAGGTCACACCAGGGGATGGCTGGCTGGGGAGCAGAGCCTGCCGCTGGCCAGCTGCTCCTGCAGCCTGCTGTGGTTTGAGATCGGGACAGCTCCTGGGTCTTGAGCTGGTTTTTCAGAGCCTTGCACTGATTCTCTCTCCTCCAGCACATGACCAAGTGCTGGGAGGTCGTCAGGCCTGCGTGTTTGCCGTTAACCAAACAAATTGTCCAATTTAGCAGTGAAGGAGGAGAAGGGACTTTCAGGCCCTCTTGTGAAAGCCACGTGGAAACAAGCAGCAGTGAGTGGATTAAACAAAAAAAAAGTGGTTTATTTCTGAGTGGATTTGCTGACAGCTATAAACAATGGCAGACACACAGATACATAGATAAATAAAGACAAGGTAAAATAAGGAGCTTGCTGAATATTTAGGTGGTTGTGCTCTGCAAATACCTAAAGAAGTGGCATATTAATGTATCTTACTTGTTTTCCAGTAAGTCATTAGTCGCTTAAGTGAAGTTGCTCATGCCATTTTTCCCTTTCATTAAATATTCATGTTTACTAATGGAAATTGTCTTGACAAATTGGTCAAACTGAGCAGCTTATGAATTTATGCCATAGACTAAAAAAAGTTGTTTTGAAACTCCGAGTGAGCTGAAGTAATTCTTAAAATCATTAACACTTCATTGATTTTATAATTAAAAAAAAAATCCCTAGAATAAATAGAGCATCTTTTAAATGCAGCATGGCTGTTTATCTCAGTGCTTAGGATTAATATTGCATTTTTTTCCCTGAAAATATCCATGAACTCCTAAAGATGCTTTTTATTGCCAAGCCTTAGGATTCACCCCTCCCAGCAGCTCTGACTGGGCTGTTACTGTGGCTGTCCTCAAGGGGCTCCTCATTTTCGGGCTCTGGCCCACCCAAGTGCCAGGGAGCTGCAGATAATTTGGGTGCAGCCCAGAGCTGTCCTGCAGCAGTGACCCAGAGCTGTGGGACAGGGCCCTCGGGTCCCTGGGGTGACTGCAGCCCGGGGAGAGCCCAGCTGGGGGACAGGGTGGGGTCTCTGGGGGGCACGTGTGACCCCGCAGGCTCCTGAGCCTCGTCACTGTGTGTGGGGAGTGGGGACAGGCAGGGAGAGGGCAGAGCAAGCCCTGGGGGTGTGGCTGGCACAGAGCCCACCTGCCATGGGCAGGGGAAATGAAGGATCCTGCCTGAAAATGGCCCAAACTGACCCCTAATGAGCCTCAGATAGCAGCAGAAAATCTGCCTGGGGCGTGGGGGTCTCTGGGAGCCCCTGGGTGTGGGGGTGGGAGTGTTCCATGGGGAATAAATCCCCTGGGAACCCAGCTGCTGGAGCTCAGGTGGAACAATCCCACCTGAGGCAGCAATAACGAGCACTAATTAATGGATCTCTATCTCCTCAGAGCGTGTGTGGCCAAAGGCTTATGATAAAGCCAAATGGGGTAATTTTTCACGGAGACTAATTTAGCCCATTAGCCAATAGCCCATAACTAGTTTCACAGAGACTAATATTTCAATTCTGTGCCCAAGGCATGGCTCCTGGGGTGTCTCGAGGAGAGGTAAGATCTTTTCAACAGGCACCACTGCTCTTTCTCTATTTGTACTTTCAGCTTACACCTGTTTGGTGTTAACTGCTACTCAAACCAAGCAAACATTTTAGACCCAAGCCCTGTGGTGTCCTGGTGCTGGGGCACAGGCAGGCTGCACCCTGTCCCCACGAGGACACCCTGTCCCCAGGGAGGTCCCTGGGGATGGGGAGGAGGGCGATGCCCGGGCTCCTGCTGGGGCTGAGGGAGCACGGGAGCTGCAGCTCAGCTCTGGCAGCAGCAGCTGCTGTGCTCTTCTTGTTTGGAGCCTGGAATGACAAATAATTTATTTTCCAGAGTTCCAGAGCAAGCAGCACTCGCTGCCCGTGCCCTGTGCCCCAGCTCAGCCTGGCTGTGCTCAGAGCAGCTGGAGAAGCACAAGCAGTGGGAGGGCAGAATGTGTTTAATTCCTCAGCTCCACGTTTCCTGGGATAACGAGCTCCTTTTGCCACCTTGATATCAATCTATTTTCCAATTAGTTTTCATCTGCCTGCAGATAATATTCCAGGGGCAAACTCGGAGCAGCAGTGAAGCCCCTGGCTGCAGGCTGGAACAACCATCCCAGAATGGTCAAACAGCCCCCTTGCCTTTAGGAGCCAGGACTTGCTGGCCAGCCTGACCCATGTGGAACCTGCTGCTGTGGGAGATGTGTGCCTCCAGCTGCCCAAACAGCCAGGAGATTGATACCTCATGGTCAGGAAACTGGTTTTGAAAAACAATTCACTTAGATTCTCTATAACACGTGATTGGAGGACAAAGCATTCTGCAGTAGACAGGGACAAATCTTGTTTAAAATGTATTCCTGGGTATTTGATGAAATGGAAAACATGGACTTGTTTAACTGGCATTTGATATTTTCTAGGGTGGCTGGTTTGTTTGTTTTTCCATGTGAATTACTTTTTCCTTCAGACACTTCCATCCGGATTGGTTGATGAAGATCTCAAGGAAGTTCACAGCTTTTCCAAGGTTGCTGTCTCTGGCTATTCAGCCTACTTGGGAAGGTTTCCAAGGCAAAAATGTCAAAATTAAGCTCAGCATTAAGCTTTCATTTCTGGTACTTTATATTTGGGTTCATCAGGATTTTGCCAGGAGTCTCAGGATCCCATAAGGCTCAATATGATCTTACTAACCAAATACTCATCAGTGTTCTATTCCTACACATGATCCATGATCCCATGATTTGTCTTTGCTTCTGTCTTTCTACAGCTTTTGTCGATCTTTAGAGAAAGCACTTTGCTGAGCTTAGTTTAACAAAAACAAATATTCCATAAAATTTGTTCTGGATAGAAATGTGCCCCAGCTCCAAATCCAAGAAGATTTTATCTAGATTTTCTCTTTTTCACTTTTTCCCTTGAGAAGAAGGAAATTGTTCCTGGGAAGAGACTGGAAAATCAAACCAGAGGTTCCACACCTTGGAGGAGCCCATGGTAGGACCCTGATGAGGCTGAAGTGAGGACTCCTTAAAGCTGGCAGGTGAGACCAAGTCAGGGTGCTCATTGTCTGGGCTGTCCTGGTGAGGTTCTGCAGTTTAGGGTGACTTAGGTTACCCAAGTGAGGCACCTGCTCCCTCCTGCTGAGCCCACAGAGGCCCTGACGATGCCAGCCTCCCGCTGAGGAGGCCATTTCAGAGGTGGCTGATGGCTTGGCTGGCATTGCTTGGCTGAGATACCCGTCCCCAGCAGCTCCAGGCTGTCCCTGGCTCCCTGTAACACCCAGCAGCCAGTGCCACTCACTGTCCCCAGCCCTCCTGGAGCTGCTGCCCTGCTCGGGGGAGGTGATCAGACAGCTCATGTCCTGCCCCCTCCCAGTGCTTTCTCCTCATGGCTACAGGAGTTAATCTATCTCAACAGTGACAAGATCAACATTTAACTTGGAATCTTTAAAATGAAAAAAAAAGCACAAGAGCACAGGACAAAGACAGGGGAATTCCTCCCTGGATTGAGACACTAAATGTCAGAGTTATGTAAGAACTTCATCTGGAGTGATTCAGGACAAAAGTGATGTGAAATGTCTCAGATGCCATCTGCTTTCAGCTCAGTCAGTGCCTGCTGAGCCCTGAGCCTGCGAGTGAGGAGCTGGGGAGCAGGGCTGGGGCAGAGGGGCTGGGCACAGGGGGCTCAGCCCCGTGTCCTCGAGCCCAGAGGGACCGTGGGGCTGGCTCTGTGACTGTGGGATGTGATTCTCCATGGGTTTTATTTTGTATTGTCCTGTCTGATGTCACTCAGTGTTTTATCTTTTAAAATGATAAAATGATCTTTTGTTTCCTAAGAGCAGTTGGCAACCTGAGCAACCTGGTCTAGTGGAGGAGTCCCTGGCCATGGCACGGAGGAGAATTAAGGTCCCTTCCAACCCAAGCCATCCTGGGATTTTGTGATAGTTAACAATGGTTATAGTTTGAGTAGTGGAGTTGCCAGAAGCCCCCTGGTTGTTTCCTGGTCCTGAGCTGTGCCTGTGGTGTGGGTGGTTTGCAGTCCCTGAGTGGCTCCGGTGCCAGGCTGTGCCTGGCAGGTGCTGATGTGGGTCCCCCACTGGCAGCCCTGGCTGCCCCAGCGCTGCTGTCCCCACAGAGCTGCACCCCAGGCGTGGCACCAACACTCCTGGCTGCAGGGACTGGATCTGTGGCTGGGGAGGGGCAGCAGCTCCAGCATCCTCAGCAGCAGCTGCCTCTCCCTGCTTAGGGATCATTATGTGCTGCTCTTTCAGCCAGCAGAACTTTCATGTCTCACAAATTAAATTCCCGGGCAAAATAATTACATGGAAATGCTGCTGGGCTGTTATTCACAAGGGGCCAATTTTGTAGCCATTTGTTGGCATTTGAAAAGTCAAATTTCTTGCGCTGTAACACATGCAACATATAATTCAAAACCAGAACATGAAAGGCTGCCATCCAGCCAGCAGATGTAAATTTTGAAGAGAGCTGGACATCAGAGAGAAAATAAATTACCCAAGTTAGGGCGAATGAACACTTGATTTCAGCTGTGCTTTGTGCCCGGCTGTCACTGGGCTCCCGGAGTCTCCGCTCCACCCTGACCAGTGTTTCTCTGGGTGTCTTTTCCAGCTGAAATCCTGCCTGTGCAGCCGGTTCAGGAGCTGGGGCTCCCTGCACTGCCCTGCCCTCCCCAGGGGTGCAGCAGGATGCTCCCACCAGCCCCATGGCCCACGGGGCTGTGGAAGGTAAGGAATCATTTCCTGCACGGGTTTGCGTGAGTAAGGATCACAACTGGAAATAACGCTGCACTGAGAGCAGCAGTGCTGCTGTTTGGGAGCCTGAGCCATGTCTCCCTGGCTCTTGGAAGTTTCATGGGTACAGACTCAGTTTTTCGGGTATCTGGAGTGGAATTTTGAACAAACTCCTCAGGAAAAACAATACCTTTCTGTGAAAACAGTTGGCCTCTGCTGTTAGTGTGGGAATCCCCAGAAAAGGCCAATTGCTGCCCACTCTGGATGTTATTTAAACTATTCCACTCTGCTGTATGCAAAGGAAAGCTTTAGAGGTACACAGGGAGCTGGCAGAACGTGCTTGGCACTATTAACACCATAGGATTTTATTAACACATGGTGTTGTGTGTGATGTTTCTGCACGGTATCAGCTTTCCCTGTGTTAATACAGAATGGTTCCCTGTGTGTGACCTGCACAGCCAGCCAGCAGTGGGACCCTGCAGCAGTGTTCTGTTCCTGAGGGTGGCCAGCTTGGCCTTCACTGTCCCCCCGAGGCTTTTGTTGAGTTTTCTGAGGAAACTTGAGTTTTTGCTCCCACAAAACACAGTACAGGCTGGGATACTGCCTGATGGTGCAGTGACAGTCACCCCTGGTTTTAGCAGCTGCTCCTGCCACTGGGACATGCAGGAGGAGCTTTGGTGGCAGCTGATGTGTGGGATGCACAGGGATGGGTGGCTGTGGGGTCCCCTGGTGAGGGGGCACCTGCCTGTGCTCCTGGTCTGGAGGAGTGTCCCATCCTGGTGCCCCAGGGGATCACAGAAACGCCCCCAGGCTGCACCCTGCTCCT
This sequence comes from Ploceus nigricollis, assembly GCA_013399945.1. NCBI lineage: Eukaryota > Metazoa > Chordata > Aves > Passeriformes > Ploceidae > Ploceus > Ploceus nigricollis. Next base: position 164,505 of record VXBC01006907.1, on the reverse strand, counting down.
ACTTTTGCTGTGGTAAATGAAGATTAAAGAGCTGTGCCTGTCTTTGCACCCCAGCCTCTCACCTGATGCCATCTCCCTGTGAAGCTGCTGTTAACAGGGACCCCACGCTCTCTTGTTTTCTCTCGTGGTGCTCCTGCAAAACCAATCGACCCAAACCCCGTTGTGTCTGTGTATGGCAGAGGACTAAGAGTGGTAATTGCTCCCCAGCCCTACAGGAAGCTAACTTCAGGGGGGGCTGAGGATTATCCAGCTGTATGTCTCTGGGAGGTTGTTATTGTGGGAAATTAATTAGCTTAGAACTATTAGAAATATAGAGGCAGAACTGAGGATTGGTAGGGCAGAGACAGAGCAATGTGTTTGTTAAAAAATAGTAAAGACTGAGTGAGTGGTGTAATTTTAAGTTAAAATTGCTTCTTCCTCCTTTGGGACTTTATTGTTCTGAATATAAAACTCTGCACTGAAGTTTCTGAAGGCAAACAGCTTTATTCTCTTCTCCTCCTTCACAAGGCATGTGCAGGGCTGGGGAGGTGCCCCGTGTGCCATCCTGCTGCTCCCTCTGGGATGAGCAGAGTCCTCTCCCAGGCCCTCCCCAGCAGTGGCCATGCCACAGAGAGAAGCCAGGCAGACCCCCCCACGTCCCCCCAGACATGTGTCCACCTCCAGCTGGTTTCAGCTCTTTAAACTTCCAGAGCACTTAGGGTCCCAATGGAATTCCCCTCCATTGTATTTGTCCAGTTCCCTTTACTCGTGTTTAACACGAAATCTGACTGTGCTCTTATGTTAGATGGGCTGGAAGACAGCATTTTGTTGTGGTGTTTGATAAAGAGCTCAGGGTAGAACTGAGTGGGGTCCGGTTGCCCTGGACCCTCATTTCCCCCTGCATGTTGGAAATCATCTACATTCAGAGGGGGACAAGGGAAGGAGATGGAAGTGGGATCCCCCATGGTGTCCTGCTGGGAGCAGCTGCTCGGTGAATCCAGCTTGGTTTTGTGCTTTGTGGAGGCAATTTCAATTTTCTTGCTTTAAACTTGGAGAAGAACTTGGGCAAATGTAAAACGTGGCTGGATGGGGTGCTCAGGCCCCTGCTCTGAGAGCAGTTGTGCCAAGAAAATAACAGGCTTTGGGGTTGTTTGTTTCTGTAGGAGATTTAAGCAGCGTGCTCAGGAGGGGTTTATCTCGGCAAGGGGGGAGATAGGGCCTGAAATGGATTTTCATGCTCAGAGCTTCCAAACACAAGCACTGTGCAGCTTTCTGTTTGTTTTGCAAATCCTTATCATCCCACAGTTATTGCTTGTGAAGTGGAGCAAGAAATGAAACCCAGTGAGGGCTGGATGGCAGGACTCAGCTTTTTCTCCTGGCTTAGCTGTTGTGCTCTGGAAGAACACTTGTGTGCCTCCAAAAGCCTCCCAGACAGGTCTCTCCACAGAGTCATTAGTGTGCAAGCTGAGCTTTCTGGGAGCTCGGAGTGCTGCATTTCTGCTTGGTGTGAGTTGTTTATAGACAGCTTCTTTCTTGGGGTCTTCCAAATTATTTCATGGGGTCTCAATATTTTATTTATGCAGTAACTGAATTCTCATTGAATCCCAGAATGGCTGGAGTGGGAAGGGACCCTAAAGCTCATCCAGTGCCACCCCTGCCATGGCAGGGACATCTTCCATTATCCCTCCTTTCTCCCAGGTTCTTCCAAGCCCTGTCCAGCCTGGCCTTGGGCACTGCCAGGCATCCAGGGGCAGCCACAGCTGCTCTGGGCACCCTGTGCCAGAGCCTCAACACCTTCACAGCCAAGAATTTCTTCCCAATATCCCACCTATCCCTGCCTTTTTCTGCCTCAGTTTTTGATTTGCTTTGATTTTAAGGCAGAAGAGGAAGAAGCAGAATTCTACTCCTTATGAAATGTCACAACAGAGCTCATCTGGTGAGGCTGAGCTGACGCGTGGAAGGAGGTGGGGTTGGTGTGTGAATGAGGGAATTTGCTGTCCCACAGCCCTGCTCTAGTGCTGTCAGGCAGCTGCAGCTGCTGCCAGCAGGTTTTCAGCTGTGGGTACAAAAGGAGGCTCTAAATGCTCCTTGGCCCGGTGGGGGCTGAGCTGTGGGGCCCAGGGGGGGCTGCCTGGGTGGCCAGTGCTGCCCTGGCACAGCTCCTGCCCCAGCCTGCTGGGGGCTGCTCTGTGCCCCCCGAGCAGCAGGGCTCTGAGCCGTGCCCCCTTCCCCCCATGCACCTGTACAGGCAGAGGCGAGGGCAGGGAAAAGCCTTTGCAGAGCCTGGCCAGGGTGTGCCAGCTCCGATCCCAGCTGGGCATCCCACAGTTAGGTAAAATACAAGTGGCACTAGGAATGCTCACATTCAAGGTGAACGTTTCATCAGCACGGTTTTTGGGCTTTGTGTTTCCCAGAATGTGTATTTTGTTGTTTCTTAGATGCCTTGAGTAGAACTTTTTTGTGGTAATTGAATCATAACACATAATAACTGCACAATTTTACCAGCAGTTTAAGTTCTGTTGTAGCATCATTATTGTCTGGAAATGTGCCTGAACATTTCCTTCCTTCAGCCTCAGCTGGTGCTCCTCTTCACGGCCATGAGGAGACACAGCACCACCAGAGCAGATTCTTCTGATACTGCTAATCAGACAGGTTAGGACATGCATATATATACAGTGCAGGGGAGTTGGAAAAGGATGCCTTTAGCAGGGGAGAGAAGAGAGTTTCTGCTCTCCCAGCTGACAAGGCTGCAGCCCTCATTAGAGACAGAGGGAAGCTGAAGTTCTGATGCAATTCCAAAACTTTGGTGTTTGGGAATGAGAACACCAAAGACCAGCAGAAAAGCTGTCCCAGCTCTGCTGATTTGGAGTTGAAGGCTGGCTGGTGTGTGTTTGTAGGAGGCTGTGGGTGGCACAGAGCAGCCTTTGGGCTGTGCCCGTGGGGTTGTGAGGACCTGGGGCACTATTTTTCAGTGGAACAATTTCTTTGCAGGACGAGAGGGATTCTGGTTTTTCCAATAAAGGTTTCATTTGTCTGACAAAGGCAAAAGGATATTCTGTTTACAGAGAGACTCAAGGCATCCATGGAGTGCGTGTAAATTGGCTGGAAAGTAGGTCATTGTGGCTTTGCAGAGCAGTTGTGATGTGTCAGTGTGTGAATTCAGCCCCAGAACTGGGAGTGCTTACAGGGAGAGCAGCACGGGCTCCGTGAGCACCCTGCTTTCATCTGGCCAAGCTGGCGAGTCTGGGGAGAGCTTAATTAGAGTCAGTGGCAGGAATTCTGGAAAACACCAGCCTGGGCTGCTGCTCGTGCTCTGGCCTGCCAGCCCACCTCCTCCTGCCATATGCTCACTGCTGTTTGCTGGCCTGAGTGACAACAGTTATGGAGCTGGGGATGCTGTGAGCAGGACACGCTGGGACGGGGCCCTGGTCACACTCTGGTCACACTCTGGGACAGTCAGGGCCCTGGTCACACTCTGAGGACAGTCAGGGCCCTGGTCACACACTGTGGGGAGGGTCCCTGTCGGGATTGTTGGTGGAGGTCCCTGAGCAAGGCCAGTGGCTCTGAGTCAGGAGTGACACTGAGCGAGGGATGGCTCTGGGCAGGGAACAGCAGTGTGGTGACAGGCAGGAGCTTGTGCTCAGAAGGATTTCTTTCAGACGAGGGAAAGATGAAAAGTGCACAGGGATGAAAGACTGAGAAGAAGTGAGACTTCTCCAGCAGCAGCACTGTTCACACAAAGTGCCTCAGACAGAAAAGCATCTCCACCCGCCCCTTCTTCCCCTCCTCTGCCAGCACCAGGCAGTAAATTACCCTGCTCATCCTATCACTGGTTATTGAGTGCTTGGGTAAGATGGAGTCAAATTATTTGCATGTTCAAAGAGAGAAGATAAAACTAGACTGCAGCATATTTTATGGCTTTTATAAAATGTTGATGTATGTTGTTGGAGTAGATGGAAAGGCACCACCAGTGCTCGAGGGCAGAGCTCCTCTCTGGGAACCTGCTGCTGAATTAATGTGAGCAGAGTCAGGAGAAAGCAGGAATACGCAGTAACGTTGGAAAAAATAAATGTTTTATATTTATATTTGGACTGTGTAGTAAGAAAGGCACCTGAAAAAATCTGATTCCAGTGCAGCCTTAAGGTTGTATATTTAGCATTTATAACTCAAATTTGGGCAGTCGCTCATTAGAAACCAGGAAGACAGAGTCTCAGGAAAATGGGAAGAGCAGGAAAGGGAAGGAAAACAAACAGTTCAAACAGTGTGGGGTTTGAGTATGTTTGTGGATTTTTAAGCTAAAGTTTTAAATGTGTTTTTCAAAGGACAGGGTTCTGCTGTGGGACTGACACCTTCTTAGTCTTGTTGTCAGCTGTCAGCTGTAATTATTTCATGTGTCCATCTGCTCCAGGGCTGGTGTGTGCGTGCACTGGGACGGCTGCTCCTGCAGCAGCACGTCAGCACTTCCAGCACAGCTGCCTGGGACCTTGGGTTTGCTCAAGTGAGGCAAGCCAGGCATCGGGAAAACAAATATCCCAATTTCCTCTGTGAGACGTGCCCCAGATGAACTCCAGGCAAGGATGGAGTGGGTTGCTGTCCTCTCTGAGCAGGAGCAGCGACTCCTGTCCCTGCAGGCCAGCTCTGTGTTTGTGGGGCTCCGTGCCCTGCCTCTGCCTGGAGCTGCTGGGGTCCCCCTGACCCACACTCGGGGTCACCCAAGTGACCCACACTCGGGTCAGGGGGCAGCGGGGACCTGCTGAGCCTGGCTGAGAGGGCAGCGAGGGCAGCAGGGCCAGGCTGTCCCGGCCCAGGCTGTCCCGGGGCCCAGGCTGTCCCGGGGCCCAGGCTGTCCCGGGGGCCAGGCTGTCCCGGGGGCTCCTGCTGAGCCTGGCTGAGAGGGCAGCGAGGGCAGCAGGGCCAGGCTGTCCCAGGGCCCAGGCTGTCCCAGGGCCCAGGCTGTCCCAGGGCCCAGGCTGTCCCAGGGCCCAGGCTGTCCCAGGGCCCAGGCTGTCCCAGGGCCAGGCTGTCCCGGGGCCAGGCTGTCCCGGGCCAGGCTGTCCCGGGGGCTCCCTGTCATCCAGCTGAGCTCGGGCCTGGCCCGAGGGCGATGGGCAGAGACCTGGGGCAGGGCTGCACCCCAGGAGCGAGCTGGGGATCTGCTGCAGAGCTGGCCCTGACCTGTGGGTGTTACCACACATCTGTGAGACGTGCCATGGCTCCGTCCATTAATAACCTGCAATTACCTCGAGCTAAGCTTGGGGTTTTCCCCTTGTTTCATTCACGCCTGATGTTTCTGGGTGCCGTGCCTCAGGCTGTGGGTTTTGGGGAAGCAGGTTCCCGTCTCCATGCAGTGATTTCATGCTGGCATTGAGCACACCTGCCCTGGGCTGCAGCTGGGTGCTTATGGTGATGCCAGCCGAGAGCTGCTGGGCACCAGCCTGGCAGGGCCCATGCTTGGGCTGGTCTCTGTCTGAAGCTTCACTGCCAGGCTGTGCTCTGTAACACTGCTCTGTTCCTGGGACACAGCCAGGGCCACCACGGCCTTCAGAGCGAGGGAGCAGCTCTCCCAGAGGAAAGGGGAAGTGAGGGAATTGGGATTGTTCAGCCTGGAGAAGAGAAGGCTTTGGAGTGATCTGACTGTGGGTACAGGAAAGAGAGAGACTCTTTACAAGGGCTGGAGTGCCAGGACACAGGGAATGGCTCCCACTGCCAGAGGGCAGGGCTGGATGGGATATTGGGAATGAGGAATTGTTCCCTGTGAGGGTGGGCAGGCCCTGGCACAGGGTGCCCAGAGCAGCTGGGGCTGCCCCTGGATCCCTGGCAGTGCCCAAGGCCAGGCTGGACACTGGGGCTGGGAGCACCTGGGACAGTGGGAGGGGTCCCTGCCATGGCAGGGGGGGGAGGAGTTGATCTTCCAGCCCAAACCATTCCATGGTTGTGTGACTCTTGTGTCTTGGGGAGCTCATGCAGCCCCAAGTTCTCTGGTCCTGTGAACTGTAGCCTGGATGAGTCCCTAATGACTCCCTCGTGTGCCTCCTCCTCCAGCACATCCCAGAGCAAATGTCTTGTACTTAATAAGATACCTACATTCAATATTTGGTATGTCTCAATTTCATCATACTTCATCCATGGTGGGCACCATGAAGAATAAAATAATTATATTTTCAGTTTTACTGTAAATTGTTTGAAACATACCAATAAATAAATAGGATTTATAATTAATACAGCTGTACATTAATATATTAAGATATTGTTAATTACAATAGAATTGTCATTATACAGGCACACACATACAGCTGCTTGGCTGTACATACAAGTGGGTTCTATGATTATGTGTGCCTATAAATTTGTGACAGCTGCAACATGCTGGTTTCAGGGTAGAAGAACTGGATTTTAAATGCTGGAGAAAATATGCAAATACCTGAGAAGCTGGAAGAGCTCAAAGTGCTTTGCAGGCTGAAAACAGTTAAGAGCCCATGGTGCTTCTCTTACCCAGGCACACACAGGAGCCACCCAACCAGCTCTGCAGGAACTGGTAAGAGAAGCATCTCTTGTTTTGTTTTCAGTTGTAAACTAACAATCTGTCCATTTGCATATCTAAACTCTCCGTGCTGTAGCAGGAGTGTGGCTGCTGCCTTGGGAGGCTGGTGTGAATTGCTGAGGCTCTGCCACAGCGAATTATGCATTTTTGCTGTTGTTTTAGTGAATAAATTCCAGAGAATGCAATGAGTAATTAGCTGCAATATGGCACACAGGGAGCAGTGAGGAGACACTAAGTGGATGTGAAGGACTCATCTGTAGAACTTCAGAACCGCAGCCCAGTCCTCAACACACACTGGAGGGAATCGTTGGCAGTGGTTCAGTGTGTTATTTGCCAAAAAGGTTCCTTTGGAAGATAGAAATGAATTGGAAATGTGGGGATTCACTGTGATACACCTGCCACAGGTAGGTAGCATGGGGATGGCCTGGGTTTGAATAGATGAAAAAAATTCCAAGCATATGTTAAACTGTTCTCCACATGAGTATGTCTCTAATTTGATCACCCATATCTAATAAACCTGCCAGCTTCTCCCTTCATAAGTGACATCTTCATTTTGTTGCTTCCCAGAGGTGGAACGTCTGTCCTGGCTTGGAGGACTCGGCTGCTGGCTTCAGGTGTGGGCAGTGGAGCCCAGCCCAGGGCGGGAGGATGCTGCAGGGACCAGGAGAGCAGCTGTCTGCACAGGGTCAGCTCTGAGCTGTGTGCACACCTGCAGGTGTGGGAACGCAGACATGGGTTTGTTCAAGCATTTCTAAGTGTACCATGATTATCCCATCCCTAGGAGCTAAAATACATGTATTGTTCCTGGGTAATGTACTTTAACTCTGCTTTTTAGAAAGCAACATATTCTGCGGGGTCTGTTCCTTGTCCCTGGCAGTTCACGAGCCGAGAGGGGAGCCCGGGAGGCCGGGGCTGGCCCCGTGCGGGTGCTGAGCAGGGGCCGCTGTGCCGGC
>VXBC01006907.1:133540-156986 GCA_013399945.1 Ploceus nigricollis | reverse complement strand
GCCCCTGGAGCACCGATGGCCCCGATGCAGCGATGCCCCAACACCCCTGATGCAGCGATGCCCCTGGAGCACGATGCCCCTGATGCTGGCACTCCGCAGCCTCCAGGGCGTGCCCGTGCTGTTTCCCTCCTGATCCGGAGGCCGTGGAGCAGGGAGAGGCCAGTGCTGAGGAAAGCAGCGTGCCCCACGCCGAGGTTCGGGCTTGGAGCGTTCCTCAGGGCTCACAGCCGTGCCGGGCCGTGCCGGGCTGTGCCAGGGCTGCGGGCAGGCACCGATGCCCTGCCTGGAGCCCCAGCAGCGATTCCTTGTGACGGGCACAGCCCAGACCCGCCGTGCCAGCCCCCAGGGCAGAGCTGCAGAGCTGTGGGTGCAGCTCAGGGGAGTTCTGGGGTGGGAGCCCCGTCCCTGGTGCCCCCGGGCCGCGGAGCAGCCTGCCCGCCCGCGGCCCCTGCTGTGCTCCGCAGCACGGGAGCCGGCTGCCTGAATTATCCCTGGGATACAAAAGTTATTTTCCTCCCCAGCTCCTCCTGCCTCCATGACCTAGTTACCGGCTCAGCACATGCACGACGCCACGGGAGAGAAAAACACATTTCTATTTGAATGAGAAAAGTTGATTACTATTTTAAGCCCCTTATCACGTAAAAGCATTTCGAGCTCAAACACCCCACTCATCTCTCACTGTGAGGTAACCATAAAGGCTTCTCCCTGATCATCCCGCGGTTTGACAGCCCCGGAGTTGCAGGCAATTAAAATCCCTGTGCGTGTCTCTGGTGTACCTGCTGTAGTCGCTGTGTTCTCAGCCTCTGCTCAGACCTGAAACAGCAACTTATCTTCTTTGGAGGTGCTCTATGGGTTGTTTTACCCAACTGGTGCAAGGTGAGTATTTCAGATGGATTGATTTAATTTACTCAATGCCAACTGATTTACTGCCTTGCTTTGGGACAGAGGCAAGGAAAGCCCCAGTGCCAGTAAGTGGTGCAGATAAAATGCTGATTCTTTTCCCTGTCCTTTAGAAGGAAGCTGCAGCTTTTCCACTGAGTCCTCGCTGGGAAGGTTACAAATCTGCTGGAGATACCAACACTCGCCTTCAGAGGATCCGGACCTGCATCTCTGGAACGCCTGGATGGGGCAGGTGTGGCACTGCTGTGGGGCCCAAGTGCTGCCCTGAGGGTGTGGGGGCACTGCTGCCGCTCTCTGAGGATGGGCAGCAGCTCTCAGGCTGCCCTGAGGAGTCCAGGGAAGGAGCTGAGATGAGGGATGGGGTCCTTTGGGACAGAGGGACTCAACTTTTACAGCTCTAGCTTAGGGAGAGCTCTTAGACCTGCCCCAGTTCCAGCCCTTCCCTGCAAGCTGCTCAAATCGAGGTCAGGCTTCAATTAAAGGTGAGCACGAAGTTTTCTCCCCTGGGGCTTCAGCACACGTGTAAAATATGAGCAATGCTTCAATTCTTGATTAAAGGAGATATATTTTATATTCAAGTATTCCCAAATAGCAGGGCCTTTACTGAGCTACACAGGGGCTCAGGCTGCAGGAAGAACTTCAGAGCCAGGCTAAGCCTGAGCTCTGTGGTCACCCAGCAGCTCTGGGGACCCCAAGAGCAGCTGTGGCACCGTGATGTCAGTGTTGTCCTGGAGTGGCAGGTCAGACCTGGAAGGCAGGAGCAGGCACTGTGGTTTAGATTATTTTCCCTGAGTGCTTGATGAAAGCCCCTCAGCACTGGCTGTGTCGCTGCAGCACGGCTGGAGCCCGCGGTCACCTGGCTGCAGGTTGGTCCCCTCCGAGGGCAGGGAGGGTGAGCAGCCATCCCTGGCTCCAGCACAGCTCGGGCACTGTTGGGGTGCGGCCCCACTGGGGCAGTGCTGACCCTTTGGGCTGACCCCGGTACTGAGCCTGGGGCTGACCCCGGTGCTGACCCTGGTGCTGACCCTCTGGGCTGGGCGCTGACCCTCCGGGCTGGGCGCTGACCCTCTGGGCTGGGTGCTGAGCCCGGTGCTGACCCTCTGGGCTGGGTGCTGCCAGCAGCACAGCCGAGCCCCGGGGAGCCCTCGCTCCTCTCGGGGGATGTCACTGCCCACGGGCTCGGGTGACACGGGGTGCTGTCTCAGGGACAGGCAGCAGCTGCGGGGCACTTTAACAGAGAATCTGTGCAAAGCACACAGGGGAAAGGCCCCTCAGTCCCACAGCACTGCTCCCATTGCCTGCTGATGTTCCCAGAGAAGCAAAGCAGTTTCCAGTTGCTCCTGCTTTCCCCAGGGTGCTGCTGGGGATATTTCTGACTGAATAAACATGTTCTCCCCTGCAACCTCTGTTTGTGTTTGCCCTCCCAGCAGCTGCACATCTGTTCCGTGGGCAGTGCGGCGTGTGGAGCCCAGCAGCAGCAGCAGCAGCAGCGATGTCACTGTGCCCCGGCACAGCAGAGAGGGAGAGCAGCACCCTGCACCTGGATGAGGTACACGGCATTTTTGGCACAGTGTCACTGACAGGAATGGCCTGGGAGCTAGAGCACAGGCCACAAAACATGCCAGGGAATGAAACGGTTTTGTTCCTTTTGTTCCAGTGCTCCCACCCGTTAGTCAGGGTAAAACCTCTCCAGCCCCACTCTGTAACAGCACTGGGGGGGACCCCTCGCCCCTCTGCTCCCCCTGCAGAGGCTCTCCTGTGGGAGCAGGGTAAGGCAGGAAGCTCTGCTGGAGCAGAGGGAAGCTCTGTGCATGTGCCAGCGTGTGACACTCAGCATGTGACAGCAGGAACAGCCGGGGAGCGCTTGGTGCTTCTGATGTGCTTTGAAAGCTGTGTACAGATTCAAATCAGCCAAAGCAATGGGCACAGGTGCACGGTGCTAATTCTATATTGCAATTTCATTCAGATAAATTACTCCTGTGAGTTCCTAATAAAAGCACATGTTGGCTTGTGTCAGAATTAGTGAACAGCTCTGATAACAGGAGCAGCTATTTTTAGTTCGGTGTTATCCTAGTTCAGCCTCCCATCAAGTTGTATTAAATGTGGAAGATACAAATTGGATCCACGCTGGGTGTTCATTTCCTTCAAAGCACTCCGAAGGCATCTCCTGTGCTTGGCAGGGTGGGTGGGATGAGGGGGTGGCTGGGAGCAGGTTATTTGTCAGGGCTCAAGCAGCACTTGTCACTCCGTGCTCGTGGCTGGTGTGGGAGCATTAATTAGAGGAGCGAGCTGCAGCCCAGTAACGAGCACAGCAACACACCAGGGCCTGGCTGGAGGGATGGAGGAGCGTTCCCTGCAGGGAGCACGGCGAGGGCACAGCTGGGGCTGGCAGGGGACACGGGGGAGATCAGAGCCTGGGGCTGGCAGGGGACACGGGGGAGGCATTCCCTGTGTGCACATCCCCCGGGACAGGGCAGGATGCAGGGCCGGAGGAGGATGAGGGATGGGGCAGGAGGGATGGATGGCCAGGGGCACGGCAGTGTCTGTGCCCTTCCCAAGTGTCACACAATGCCAGGTTTGGGCTGGAAGGGGCCTCAGAGCCCATCTCGTTCAGCCCTGCCACGGCAGGGACACCTCCCACTGTCCCAGGTGCTCCCAGCCCCGTCCAGCCTGGCCTGGGGCACTGCCAGGGAAGTGGGAGCCATCCCCCTTGTCCGTCCTGTATGTTCACCATATATTTGGATTTGTTCCCATGCAATCCCAAGCCTTTCCAAGGGGACTTCTCTGGGGGTAGTGGGATTTGGGATGCTGTGTGGGAGGCACAGCTTATCTAATGAAGTCCTGATCTGTTCCAGACTACAGCAGCTTTTTGGAGACATCATTTAATAATCTCAATGGTTACCATTTGGAATTATATTATATAAAGTTTCATTTTCTCCCAAAGCAACTTAAGTGAGGAGAAATGCAATGCAAACACAGAAGAACCCATTTCCCCCTTAGTTTAGAGCACAGAGAATGAGCTTTATAACGATTCTTGAGTTCAATTTCACTCATTCCCTTTTCCAAAATTTTAGATTTTATTGACTAATAGTTGCTTTGACATTAAGGGCGCTGCTGCAAAAAACTCAATCTATTTCTACCAGTTTTTCTTTGTGGAAAAATTATATATCAGCTCCTCATTATTTGAAAGTGATTTGCAGAAAAAGTGCTATTAGGAAAATGAGGCTGATGGCACTTGAGGTGAGTTGAACATGCTGTTAAGCAAATCAGAAATTAGTGTAAGTTTCTTTCATTTGGCTTCATTTGCTGTGGGTCAAGTTTGATACTAATGATAAAAAACAGATCAAGCTTTTAAAAATATTGAGTCGTTTCTGTGCCATGAAACTGAAGTGGAGAAACAAAACTTTGGATATTTTATTTTTCTGATCTAAATTGGAATAATTTAATAATTCTATTGTCTAATCAAGCCAAAGTGTGGTCTTGTCTGAGAAAAAATATCAGAAGCTGCTGCTGCCTGGCACAATAGCAATTAATATATAATACAGAAGGAGGAGAGGGAAAAGATTTGGAAGATACTGGAGTGCCCAAGAATGTTACTGAAATGTCACTGCTTGGACGCTTCTCAGAGGAGTTTGGCTGCAGCAGGAACATCCAGTGGAGCACTTTTGCCTCAGAAACCAGTGGAGTGTTCACAGGGTTAAGGATCATTTGATATTTTCTCAAAAGCCTTTCAGCTGTGCTGTGCAGGAGGGAGCCCTGGGTGGAGGTTTGGAGCCTGTGCTGCCCCAGCTCCTCCCTTCACACAGAGCCAGCGCAGGGACAGCAGGTTCACGCCAGGTCTCGTTCCTGTGGGCAGGTCCTGCCTGTCTGGGATGCTCTGGGACGTGCTGGAAGGTTCTGGGAGCTGCTGAGGAGCCTGCTGGTGCCAGCAGGAGGGTGAGTGCTTGGGGCACACGCAGGGGAGGGTGCTACAGCCCCAGCTCCTTCCTGCCAGGGACCCAGGCAGAGGGAGGCAGGGCTGGAGGCTGGCTCAGAAAGGGCTGCAAGTGAAGCACAAGACCAGGCTCACGCTCACGATCCTCACCCAACACAGCCAAGTGCTGAGGGGTTGCTTTGCCTTAGTTTCCTTCCCACCCTGCTGTCAGATGTGATGGGACAGGAATTCTGCCATCTCCTCCCTCAGTGTAAAACAAAATGTACTTTGATTTGAGAATGGGATGTAATTTTAACTAGAATAGTGGAAAGCATGTCACTAGTGTAACAGCTGTAAAATTAGAAGGAAAGAAAACCCCTAAGAGACAGGAAAATAGCTGCTATTAAAGGGATAGAATAATCTTACCCTGCGATGGTGTTCTGCAGCTTGAAGCAGCTCTCTTCAGCTGGTGTCTGTCAAACCCTGTCAGGATGGAAGGTGACATTATGAAGTCTCCAGATGTATTTTCATGTCATTTAGCTGATTTGTGTCATTTGATGAATTCCATGTTTGGAAAATCAGTGTTCCTCACTGTGTCTCCTCTTGTGCTTTGCCAGCATCGAAGTTCTGTGCTGGAGGCAGCAGCAGAGGTTTGTGACAGTGGTCACTCGATGAGACCCTCCCCTGGTGACAGCCCCTGTTCACTGCCCAGCAGGCTTGGTGTGAAAATCGAGGAGATCCACGAAGGTACACAAGGTGAGCCTTCAGTTGTGTTTGCTGACATCTCTGCTACGTCTAAGCCACAAGGTGAGAAGGAGAATGAAGTGCCAGTGAGGGCCCAGGTCCTGCTCTGCTGGTGGCACTCAGCCCAGGAGAGGGGCAAAGCTCAGGCACAGGGCTGGGCAGGTCACAGGGGAGGGGAGGGACCAGCCCTGCCCTCCAGCTCAGCCCTCGCCCCCAGGGCTCCCCTCTCTCCTGAGGCCCCGGCTCCAGGGGATGTTCAGCAGTGCTCAGCTGCACCCACAGCTGTTGGGGTGAGGGCTGGGCTCTGCCTGCACCAGGCACTCCAGTGCCGTGCTAGGGGGCACTTGATGTTGGCAGATGAATGCCATAATTAGTCCTGTGAAGGTTTAAATAAGTTTGTACAATAAGCTGACTTGGAGAGGAATTTTTAAGCGTTCTGTTTTAGCTCCAGATGCAAAGTTCAATGGCTTTCCTGATGACCCAACTTAATGCCTGACTTGTTTAGTAAAAAAATCCCCATAAAAATGCCATTTAAAAGTGAATTCCTAAATACTTGTATCAGGAATGGTGTTTGATCACAGATAACATGTATTAAGTAATAATAGTGTGCAGCTCTGGGCTGGCTGATTTTCAACACACCAGTGGTGGGTGGAGGATTTTAACAGCATCGCTTGAGCTGTGCTTCACAGTCAAGACCACATCTACTGAAGAAAATGTGCTCCATTTAAACAGTCCAAATGAATAGATTTGGTCCCTTATTGTAATTTAACTGAAGTTTTGAAATGTGTCTTTGTTATTCCAAAAAAGGGAGAACAGTATCAATAACTCAGAAATGTGACATTGCGTAATTAAGCGTATTTCTGGCTCTATCCATCTATCTAGCTGTCTATCAAACCCCGCAGCTTTCCTTCCCTGGAACAGCAGAAGGCTGCCAGTGCTTTCCACGCCAACGTGTTGGAAACCTTGGCTGGACCCCTGCCATCGTAGTTGGTGGGTGGGAGGGAAGGCACAACAAATTTGGTACCGTGGCTCTGCTGCCAGAGAACTGAAGAAGATGAAGTTTGTCAGCCCACTTTTGGGGAAAATAACCTGAAGCTATTTAGAAGAAGTGGATTAAAATTCACCATCCTGACCTGCCTCTTGCAGGGAGGTGTTTCCCACCCCTACAGCCGAGCTGTCCCTCAGCTGCTGGCCCTGGAGGGTGCAGAGGGGCAGAGGTGCCTCGCTGCCGTGTCTGGGGCTGCAGTGCCAAGGGGGTAAATCACATCCTTGTGGGGAGGGAGCATCACGTGGGAAACACCCACTTCCAGAGAGGTTTTAGAGGCAGGTTGAATTCTGGTTCTGAGGCTGAGTGGGATGAAAGCACAGCCTGATTCTGGGTCACAGGTGCTGGGTGCAGAGCAGCTGCACTGGTGTCTCCATGAGCATCCCTTGTCAGCCTCTGCTGGGGCCCTGCTCCCTGCCAGGGCTGGGGGTGGAGGTGGCTCAAAATGCTGCTGAAATGGTTAAAGTGGGGTAGGATTTATAAGGAAATAGGAAAGAATGAAGTGTGTGTTGCCTGGCTGAAGGATGACTTAAGGGGCAGTATGACTCTTTCTGAGCATTTCGAGGCTGCAAACACCAGGGACTGGAAGGTCCATGGCAGTGCATTGCAGGCAGAATTGCTGAGAGTAACATGATGACACTCGGATAAAGGAAATTTCAGATGCTGCTGAGACGACTTGGTCAGGCTTAGGTGTAAAGGAAAACCCATCTGTAACAGCCTGGAGATGACAGGGATGTCTGAGAACTGTGGAGACCCTTTTTTTGATCTCCAGAGTTTTGACTCCCCGAGTCCTTGCATGGAGAGCTTCCACTCTCAGAAAGGTGGCAGCTCTCCCTTTCCTGGTGGAACGGGAATTATTCTGAGTTAGATCCACTGAAGTTAATGGAGATCAGGCTGAAAGGTTGTAGTGGATTTAGTCTGGGGTTTTTTTTCTGAAGCCAATGGGATTTTTTGATTGCATTCCAAGGCTCTGGAATTAAACCTGCTGTGGGGCCCTCCCTTAAGCAATTTGAATTTTTCCCTTCTTTTTCCTTAAATCTCTCCAGCCCCCAGGGAGCCTCGCTGCACTTTTCCCATGTCCCCTTCCCAGTCTGAGCCCTCAGGGGTGCAGTGATTGCCCCTGGGTGCCCTGGGCAGCAGCAGTGGCCTGGCTGCCAGCCTGGGCAGCGCAGGGGCTGGGCAGGAAAAGCCTGTGTGTGCTGTGACACAGGGGGGCAGAAGGAGGTTTCTGCTGGAAGCAGCTCTGTGCAGCTGAAATTGGATGTATTTCTGTTGTCTTTAGAAAAATGGAGCTCCAGCAACGATCCTGCGCCTGAACAGAATTGTCAGCAGATTACTTTGGCTCCAGGGCTTCCGTGCCATTTTTCCTGAGCTGTCCATAAGGTGAGCAGTGAATCTTTCTGTGCCCAGTCGAGGTGCTGAGACCCAAATCTGTCCTGGGAGCAGTGGCTCTGGCAGCCCTTTGATGGTGACAGAGCTGTGGGAAGGAGAGCCCGTGCTGATGGAGCTGATGGATCCTGCACGGCCACCCCCGACCCCGCTGCCACCCACCCTCATTACCTCCTGTCAGATGTTCAATTACAGTGACAGGGTCCCACACTCCCAAAGATCTCTGTTTAGTCTTAGAAGATTAAAGGGTGGCAACTATTTTCAATATGATTATCATCATTATCTCTGGGAGATTTTATACTTCAGAAGTCAAAGTCATAATAGCCCAACTCACTGCAATTATTTGCAAATTGCCTTAATGTATTTTCCAGAAGCTCTTTTGGCACTTTGTAATTTATTTATTTGCTAAGCCAATAACATTTTAAAATGCTAAAATGTCTCAGAAGCTCTATGAAGCCAGTCTGGTGGGAGCTTGCATGGACATTGCCAGCAGCCCCTCTACCCACCAGTGACCCCTCTCTGTTTTTGTTAAAATACCTCTTGGTGCTCTCTCTGATAACACACCTTGAAGGACTTCTCCTTTATTGGTTGAAACTAAAGAGAATTTGTTAATGTTGCAGTAATTCTCCACGCTGATGGAAATGCTCATGAAAACACAGACTTAAACCAGCAGAAAGAAATATTCAGACACAAAAAATTGCACAGTTTCTCAAAAAAATGGGATTTTTTTCTAGATGCCTGTTTTAAAGAGGAATTCTTGATGTGCCAAGGGCTGGAAATGCTGCAGTTTCAGAGGCAGTGAGGGCTGCCTGTCCAGTGTGTCCCCTGCAGAAGGCAGCAGTCCCAGGAGAGCGCCCGGGCGCCGGGCACAGGTGGCGAACGCGGCTCTTTGGATCCCAGCCCCATCTGTTCCCTTTCCTCTGGTCCCTAATGCTGAGCAGAGAGCAAGAGCCACGGTGCCCTGTGCATCACATTGAAACCAGCCCAAAGAGCTGCTGAAACACGCTCAGCCGATTGTTCAGAGTAATTTACAGACCCAGAGTTACGGAGCAGTAATTGTGAATAACGAGGAAACCGCGGCAAAAACGGTAAATAGCTTGCAGGCATTTTGGGAACAGAAAATGAGGCTAAATTCATTGAATAAATTAATTGCTATGGATTATTCTTTTAGCTTTAATCTGCAGCCTGCTGAAGGAAGTCTGTGTAAATGGCAAAGCTGGTCCACAGCTTTCATGTAGAAATGGGGCTGCTTCCTGCTGAAAAGAAGAGAAAAGAGGCTGGAAGGGAATTTGCCAGGTTATAAAAGTGTATTGCAATGTTCACCTTCGCAGCTTCACTTGCCCTTTGGGAGGGGGCAGTTTTATAATCCCATTTTATTAGTGAGCAGCAGACGGAGGTCCTGCAGGGAGGAGAGGTGGTTTTTCCCAAGGCCACGTTGTCTCTGGCAGAATCCAAGTTGCAGCTTGGGATTTTGCAGTTCCTGGATAATGCTTGTGATATTTTTCTCTTTGAAGACTTCCCCTTTCTGCAAAAACATCTGTACTGGGGGCTGAACAAAACAACCCTGAGCAGATTTGAGACTTTACCAGTGAAAATCAGAGAAAAAGAAGGAATGAGGAACCACATCCCCCAGCCTGTTTTAGCAGATCAGTTCTAGTAAAGAGGAATTATATTTTAAGAACCTGACAGATTGTCTCAGATTTACTATCTTAGAGGGCAGCAGTGAAGGTGAAGTATTTTTCTGTCAGGATTACGATTGCCTGACAGGGTCTTACCGTTACCAGGAGAAATGACCCTGATTTAGAAAAGATCTGTTCATTTGTAAGCAGCTGTTGCTTTTTAATAGCACAGCTCTTTCTTACAGCTATTAGTAGTAATAAAAATAAAACTAAGGCCTGTGTCTTTACTTGCATGAAATTTGTGATTTAAAATGAAGCTTAGAGAGCCTTGTAGATCAATCCTGGGATTTTATAAGCTGCTATTGGTGATTTATGTGGGTGGAGACCACAAAACCTACCCAAGTTCTGTGCACAAGCCGTTTGTCAGGTTTTAGCTTCTGGCAGCCTTTTTTTTTGGTCCCTCCTCGATCTCGTGCCTGCAGCAGCATTTTGGAGCCTGGAGTGTCTGGTGCCAGCTCAGGCCGGGCTCTGTGCCGCTCCCGGGGCTCGGGGCGGTGTCCTGGGCTCGGAGCTGAACATCCATCCCTGCGGGGAGGCTGCGGCTCTGCCCTGCTGGCTGTGCCCCCCCCGGCTCTGTTATTCGGGGCACAGCAGCACCGGGCAGCTCCAGGAGCTCTCCCGTCTGGCCCCAGCCCCAGGTGAGCTGCAGAGAGCGGGGAGGAGCTGCTGCTGGGAGCTGTGCTGAGTGGAGCGCTGTTACCCCAGCTGGCTTCATCATATCCGCTCAGTTTATCAAAATAGGTTTTTCCCCTCCATTTGATGCAGTTAATAGAGCAGAACAAACCTGCAGATGTTAGCGCTGCCCGTGAGGTGGGCGGCAGGAGGTGCAGTTGCCTCAGCCCAGGCTCTGGCCTGGTGACCCCAAGGATGCCCCGGCACACCTGAGCCCAGGTGTGGGAGCCTGCTGTGCCAGGAGCACGTCCCACCTTCAGGGCTTGTGCAGAGATTGGGGTTTGCTCTTCCAGGGGACTCTTCATTCTCCTTTTCTGTTTCAAACATTGACTGAGGATCAAACTTCCTGCCTTCCCTCGAAAGGACACCGACATAAAGAAATCAAAATACATGTCTTTTCAGGACGTGCCCAAGGCCATAGAAAGGGCTGTATGCAAAATCAGACTAGATAAATCAGAATCCTTTTCTCCACGTTTGGGAAGGTTAAACCTCCAGCAGCAATGGCAGCAACACATCGTGCTCCATTTTGCAGACATAATGTCAGTCTTTTATTTTAATATACAATGCAGTTCACCCTAAATTACATTTTCTTCTTTTAATTTATTTTCATGAAAACGATAGCATGGCATAAATCATCTTGTGGAGGTTGCTGGGTTATTTGCATTTCAGAGGTTGATTTTAACTTTGTATTATAAAGGAATTTGCAGCCGAGAAGCTCTGGGAGGCATTAACTTGCAGCGATGGTGGTTCTCCAAAGGTGATGAATGACGTTCATTTGGCTCAGGACAAACAGCCTCCAGTTTGTGTCTTTCTGAAAAAACTTGTCAGAGACAAAGAGTGAAAGCCAGTGAGTGATGCTTTCATCTCTGGAATGAATCCCTCCTGGAAAAGCAGGGTGTTTGGGGAAGGCAGCTGTTCAGCACAGCTCCTGCAGTGAACCTCTGCCCCGTGGAGGGGTCACTCATCTGTGCCTCCCCAGGAGGGCTTGGAGGAGTTCATGGAGGGGGGCTGAGGGGCTGCCCCTGCTCCAGACAGGGGGATCCTCATGGGGGTCCTGCTGGGGCTCTGCCAGTGCTTGGTGCTGCTCCTCCTTACAGCACTTGCTTAATGCCACCTGACAGAGGGCAACTGGAAGCCTGGAAGACTTTAATGAGTCTTCAGATGTCTATTTTCTGCTAAGAAACGTGGCAAGAAGCTCTATCTTAAATTCAATATAGCATGGAATGCTCAGGGAATGAAAGAGGGGAGTAAAACGTATTTTATTAGCGATGCACTGAGGCTGCACATGAAAGAACCCTTTAAATATCTGACATGTTAAATGCATTATTTTCCCTTCAGGAGAGAAGGAGTCACAGGCACGGGCTGATGAACTGTGCTCATTAACCTGAGTGATGGGAATGGCAGCACGCCGGGCTGTGCAGACTTCAAACACGGCTCCTGCGGGCTGGGCTCGGAGCCCTGCTCGGGAAAAAGGCGGAATTGCCTCAGCCACTGAGGCAAGGTCTGCAGCGAGAGGCTCCTCTGCAGGTGGGTCAGGAGTCCCAGGGGGTCAGAGCTGGAAACAAAGCGGTGAAGCACACCCACAGAGGGGGCTGGAGAGTGTCACAGCCAGCCCTGCTGCAGGGGACTTGCTGGAGGAATGAGTCCCTCTGCTCCTGAACGGGACACATCCACAGCTCTCTAAAACATGGGGAATTCACTTCCTGCTCCATTAGCGCAAAATCATGGAATGCTTTCGATTGGGAGCGACCCTAAATCCCATCCCAATCCACCCCCTGCCATGGCAGGGACACCTCCCCCTGTCCCAGGTGCTCCCAGCCCTGTCCAGCCTGGCCTTGGGCACTGCCAGGGCTCCAGGGGCAGCCCCAGCTGCTCTGGGCACCCTGTGCCAGGGGTTTGTTTTGTACCAGAGATTTTGTGCTGGAGAAGTTTGTTACAGGGAGTGTTGTTGCCCATTCTAAGCCAGAGCAGACACATTACACCAGAGCTGCAGGAGAGTATCAAAGTCAGGAGCTCAGCAGTATCTGAATGCATTGCCCATATTTTAGACAAAACCTTAATGTTCTAACGTGTCTTAACATTCTATGTACTCTTGGCTGCCTCTAAAATTGATTCACGAGGTTGTCACAAAGGAAAGGATTCTGAAATGTGTAGATGAACCCGTGTACATCACTGTGGGAAGCACAGGCAGTGAGTCCCAGTGTCAAACCCAGCTGTGCCCGTGGCCAGGGAGGGCCAGGGCAGTTTAGCCCACCCTGTAAACCAGTGCCCCCCTCTGCTCTGGCATAGCCATATAGTTCACAGGTTACTGTAGAGCCTTCACAGAGGTGTTATTTTCCTATTTTTCTCATTTATTTTTAAGGTAGAATTAATATGCACTGAATTGACGTAGGTGCAGTTTTGCACTTTCTGCTGCCTGGGGCTATTGCACTTCAGTCTTTGATCTGCTCAGCTCTTGCAAACTCAGCTGGCTGGGGGCTGGTCAGTGCTTGGCTTTCTCAGGCATTCCGTGTTGCTGTGGGCAGTTGTTTGTGATGAAGGTGGCACTTTGTGCAGTCAGCCAGTGCTGAACAAGAGCCAGGCACGGAGCCAGGGCAGGGCCCTGCTCCATCCCCGGGGCTGCAGAGGCACTGCAGGATTCCCACCAGCCCCTGGGTGGATTCCTGGCCAGCATCCAGTGTGGATCAGTCCTGCAGGCAGATCTCAGAGAACCTGGTGGTACTTGTCCCTGTCCCTGCCCTGTGCCTGGGGTTTGCTGTGCATGGGGGAGCAGATCCTGCCCTGGGCAGGAGCTGAGAGCCCACAGGTCCTGCTGGGACGGCCAGTGTGTGCACAGAGGAGCTGGGACAAACCCGGCAACCCTGAAATCCCTGTTAACTCCCACTGAAAACACGGCCCAGGGCATCTCAGCCTGCTGGAAATAGGAGCTTTACAGTGATCATTGGAAGTATGAATGTGAATATATTTTAATCTAATGCCATTACAAAGAGGCTGTCATCCACCCCATTCCACCTTTTCTAATGGAACTAAACCACGAAGATGCTTGAAAGTCACCTGCCTCTGGATTGTACTCCGAAGTGTATGGAAGGAAGGAGACACAGCTTATGAAATCCAGTATTTCCTAGAGAAGAAATCTGTGAGGGTGGGCAGGCCCTGGCACAGGGTGCCCAGAGCAGCTGGGGCTGCCCCTGGATCCCTGGCAGTGCCCAAGGCCAGGCTGGACACTGGGGCTGGGAGCACCTGGGACAGTGGGAGGTGTCCCTGCCATGGCAGGGGTGGGACGGGATGATCCTTAAGGTCCCTCCCAACCCGAACCATTCTGCATTCTGGGATTTCAGTCTCATTCCAGTCAGCCTGACGTCCTGAACGTGCTGTGGGACTTGGCCATCGCTGTTCAGGTACTGTGGGATCCTCCAGCAGCAGCCTGCACGTGGTGGCCTCGAGTGACCCCGTAACACATGCCCTGGTGACCGCTCACTGACTGATCCATTGGCATCGTAGCACTAAAGCTGCCTCTGTAATTCAGCAAATAACTATCCGGTATTTAGTGTATAAATGCTTCTAATTGATGTGGAAATGGGAGGCGTTTCCTCCCATTCCTTAAAGAAAACATGGTGTGAATTATCACTTAACATTCGCGGAAAAGGCAGATTTTAAGCAGCATAACACAATAAAAGGAACAATCTTCTCTCTGTGTGAGCACGCAGATTTTCCCTACTTGCAGTTTAATGAAATGCTGGGGTCTTGAAATTTCTGTGAGGCTTGAAAGTGGTACAGGTTGCCTGAAGAAAAATTGGGGGTTGTTTTTAGGGTTTTTAAAGCAGCTTTCTGCTGATTTGCGTCTCTGGAATGTCAGCTGGTGTGGTGGCAGCGCAGCCTGTCCCGGCTGGCCCCGGGCTCGCAGGGCTGAGCCCCGGGCAGGGCACGGGGAGCTGGGCTGGGGCTGCTCCTGGCTCCTCGTTTCCCCCGGGGCGATGGAGAGCCCCGGGAAGGGCGAGTCCGGCTGTGGCACCGCCTGAGTTAGGGGTGTTCCGGTGGGCTGGGGGAGCAACGAACGTCTCCTAAGCTAAAGAGGCAATAAAGTGATGAAACAAGAGCAAGAACCAGCCCAAAATGTGTATCAGTGCACGTGGCACAGCTTCCCTGAAGGGCCCGTTTGGTTATTTTGCTAGCAGAGCTGGAATGTTGCCTCTGTCTCTTTCCTCCTTTATCCCTGCCTTGCCCAGGAACGCCTTCCTTAACTGGGGAAACACAAGTTTCAAAGAGAAGACGAATTCCTTGCAAGGCATTCTTCACACCTGGAGGATGGACCCCCTTCTGGTACAGCCCTATTTTATTTTTTTTGTGTGTTCCAGCTGCAATTCCTGCATAATCTCCAGAGGAGTGAGGGTAGAGTTTAAGAAGAAATCTGCAGTAACACAGGGAGAAACACAGCCTGATAACTCCTGACAGGTTGATGGCTTCTTCCTTCACCTAAATCTTTATAGATTAGCACGTCTGGCTCCTTTTCATGGATATGTTTGTTAGCACTGTATGATCTAGCCTAATCTGTGTGGGAAGTTATTTATCCAAGGGCTGTGGGGCATTTATACCATTCACTTGTCACCAAGAATAACGGAGAGGACAGGTAAGATAATTCCAGCTGTATTAAGGGCTGAGAGATGACTGTTTGTGTTTTGATAATGGGGCACTCAGAGTGAAGGATCTGAAATGGTTCTGTAACATATTTGCTGGAACCCCCATTTAAAATGTATTGCATTCCTTTTATTCCTCTGTTTCATGAGGGTGCCTGGGGTTGCTCCGGGAGAAGGAGACATCAATGGCCACTTAGGGGTGGCCCAAGAGACTCGTGAGGAAAGATGTGAGTGCCTGGGAGTGTCCTGCTCACTGTGGTTTGCTCCAAGCAGTCCCAAAGTGTGGGGGCCCCGTCCCTCTGCTGTGATGGGGACACGGCTTGGGCAGGGGGGATGTCCCTGGGCAGGGGGGCTGTTCCCAGGAGCACAGGTGGGTGGCAGCTGAGCAGGAGCTCACTCCCAGCCCTCAGAAGTCACTGATCTCCAGAGCCCTGTCCCGGTCCTTGTCCTGTGGCAGCTCCTTTGCAGGCCAGGCTCTGTTTCAGAGCTGCTGTTTCCTATCCAGGCACTAAAGGAGCCTTTCCTGCCATCCTGCTGCTTCGCCAGATGTTCTCCATTTGCTGCCTGTGCAGTGATTTCTCCTCTCTAGGCATCCTGTAACTGCCTTCATCTCACTGATTTCACAGCACTCCCACGGCATCAAGAGCACTTTGGATTCTGGTCCCGTCCTCCAGAGCTCTCACAATCACTCCCAGCCTCCTGTCACCCACAAATGCTCTCAGCACCTCCTGTGCTCCAGCCAGAGGGAGCAGGAGCTCCCTGAGTCCCCATCAGCCTCTCATCTTCACAGGGGACCCCAGTGCCCGTCCTTGGGCTGGTGACGTTCATGGGGCTTCATTCTGACCGGGTGAGATTTTACTCAGACTGTGCTCTCTGAGTTTCCCCTGTGAGTGTGTTTGAGGAGCCCTTGCTTCCCGTGACACCCCGTGTATCACAGGCCCTTGGTGACAGCCACCTGCCCCCCAGGTCCTCCACTTCCCTGGCCAAGCCCTCCTTAGGTTGCATTTTGGTTTTTATTTTTTGTTCTCGAAAAATGTATAAATTTCTGCTGGCTCTGTCTCCTGGGCCACCATCTAATCTTGCAGGTGATGACAACTTGATTGGTGAATAATAGATTCCAGTCTCTTCCCAGCTGCTGAATGGAGCTGTAATTTCTAAATGCATCCTTGAAGAAGGAACAGAGCTTGTCCTTCTCCGGGGGCTGCTCTTTAATCAGCCCAGTTGTCTTTTCAGTATTGAAAACTCTTTTCATTGTAATATGCAAACCCCCAGACCTGGAAATGAACCATTTACCTTGTACTGTGTAGATTAGGGGCCCAATGTTTTGGGTGCTGCACAAATCCTACAAGGGATATTCTCTGCTCTGGAAAACTTTAATATTAAGCAGGCAAGGTAAGCAACTGAAAAGACAGAAAACAGACACCAGGGGATTGAATGAATTGCTGAGGCATAGATCAGTGTCACGACGGAGATTAAAAGTCAGTCTCTCTGAAACCCAGAACAAAACTTTGCTGTTGCTCTGATCGCTTTTTTCATGGCTGTGGAAAATACAGAAAAATGAAACTGGTCCCTTGAAAACATTCCAAGTTGAAGAATAACATGAAATGTGATTTTTATAATTTGAAATATGGAAATTTAAAAAATTCACTAAAATCCCAATAAGAACTCTCAGAATAGGTTTGGTGGGTTTTTTTGTTATTCTGTATTTGTACTTTCAATGCAGAAATAACCTACTGAAATACTTGTCTCATAATGTTAGCAAAAAAAATCCTTGGAGAAAGCTGAATTTCATCTTCCTCCATTATTGTGGATACAAACAAGAAGTGGTTATGCATCACTTTTCCTTGGTAGAGTGAATTTATTTGTCCATTTATTTTACTGGAGTGTCTGCTGGAATTGAAGCTGTGGGTTAATCACCTGCAGGAGGTAACCCTGGGGGCTTTGCAGGGAGCTCTGCAGGGCTGTGGGGGTGTAACAGGGACCCCGAGCAGGGCTGGGCTACAAACACTCCTGGCAGGACGTGCAGGGGACAAGGATCCTCCTGCCGTGCTGGGGGTGGAAATGTGCTGGGTGAAGTTACTCACGAGCTCCTTGCTGGCACGAAGCCTTACAGTAATTCTGCTGCAAATACAAGCAGATCCAGTGCAAGTGCAGGTTGTCACCACCATCATTTCCCAGGATCTCCTCTTTCTAACAAACGAATGGAGCTGGTACAGTCCCAGCTTTCACACACAGGTGGAATAGAGGCCAGAGGGATGGTGGCAGGGGACATTGAGGTGGCTTTCGAGAGGGCTCACCCCGGGCTGCCATGCCCGTCCCCTGGCACTCTCCTGCACTTGGCTGCTACCATTTTATTTTATCTCCTTCCTCATTCTTCTTCTTCCTTGCACAGCTTGTCCTTTGCCATTCAGGGTATAAATTCTCCCCTCTGCAGTTTCCCGGC
The DNA here is from genome assembly GCA_013399945.1 of Ploceus nigricollis. Classification (NCBI taxonomy): domain Eukaryota; kingdom Metazoa; phylum Chordata; class Aves; order Passeriformes; family Ploceidae; genus Ploceus; species Ploceus nigricollis. Next base: position 139,567 of record VXBC01006907.1, on the reverse strand, counting down.
CTGCCCCTTACACTCACAGTCACAAAACACTGTGGCCATGCCAGACAGCCGCTTCCCTCCCGTGCCGCCTGTGCCCGTGCAGCCGGGATGCTCCTCAAGCAGCTCCTCAAACAGCCCCGTTTTCCTGCTCTGTGGCATGAGCAGCCTTTCCGGGAGCGCTGCCACACTTTTCATGGAGCACACATCATCCCGTGCCTGTGCACAGCCATCGCAGCCGCCCCGTTTGTCACCGCGCCGCTCCGGGGCCGGCCAGGGCGGCTTTGCTGTCACTCTGTGCCCCGCTCCTGCTCTCCCCCTTCATCAGCCTCGCTGTTAGCAGCGTTACAGGGCAGTGACAAATCCTATCTGTGACAAAGCTGTGCCGCTGAACTGGGGAAGGCGTTCTGTGCCGAAAGGTGTGCAAGGAGAGGAAGTGTCACAGAAGCACGGCAGCGGACGGACAGCATCCTCTGAGCTGCGGGCACAGCGCTGCCTCCCGGGCGTGCCCAGGCCCGGAGCAGTGTGCCCCCCTGCCGGGCCCGAGGCGAGGGCTGGCCCAGGAGGCGGGGAGCGAGCGCTGGGAACTTGGATAATGTGCGAAAGGCGGGATGCTGAAAGCTCCCCTCTGCAGCCCGGGCTGGCACTGACTGCAGCGCGGGGGGCAGCGCTGCCCCGGGCCCCGGGCGGGATGGGCTGTCCGGGGGAACAGGGCAGGATGGGCTGACCAGAGGGACAGGGCTGGGATGGACTGACCAGGGGGACATGGCCAGGATGGACTGTCCAGGGGACAGGGCTGGTTTGGGCTGACCAGGAGGAGTGACCACAGCGCCGTTCCTGCCTCTGAATATCCCTCTTCTCAGGCTGCCATCCTCCAACAGGGAAGGAAGTGCTTCCCTGCAGAAACCTTTTCTGTGGAAAAAGGGCATTCACTTGACAAGCCAATTTGCCATTGAAAAAAAAAGTCCTGACCTTAAAAAATTAATTAGTCTTGTAGGTTTGCTGAAAGTTCTTCCCTAAGTCCTGCACTGGCTGAGCCCACTGGGACCCTTCCTTTGACTTGAGCAGGAGTTCAAGCAAATCTTCTGTCACAAAAATAACGGGAATCAATACTCAGACTTCATCCTAGAGAATGGGAAGTGTGATCATGTGGTAACTGCAATTTTCACTCCTGATCTAGTTTTTACATTGTCAGAACTGATGAAGCATTTTATGGAAGGAAAGAGAAAAACCAACAAATCAGGGAGTATTCCCCTAGGCTGATGAGTGCATGTGGTGTGATAAACTGCTGTTATTAATCTCAGCTGGGGGCAAACAATGGCTCCAGAGTAGAGAAAAAGGCCACGAAAACAACCCCCAACCTCTTGGAAAAATTTCTTGAACATAAAAGCAAAATAATGGCAGTTGTTCCATGAGGCTTTGTGTGTAATGGTCCAAAATACTCCCAGGCACCGAGTGAGGGTTTGGGTGCAATTACTGGTGCACATTAAAACCAGCACTGGGTACCAAAGCATTCCCTGCCATGTTTGCTGTGGGTAGCACGGTGTTCATTTGTGTGTCCCAGGCTGGGGAGAGGCCCAGCCAGGCTGTCCAGGACAGGGCTTTGAGGGATGCTGCCCTGGGGTCTGGCTGCACACTTATAATTAATTTAATCTTAAATCAATTTACAGTATCAATAATGAAGCACTTCTTAATGGGCTTTCGACTGGTGGAGTGTCAAGGCAGATTGTGCAGCCTGGGGGGAAAGGAGAGGAGCAACTCCCTCCTTGGGTAAGCTCCTTGCAGACGATGAATAAATCATTCTCTCTAGCTGGCAACTCCTTCACACTGCTCTAAGATTTCTGAAGTAACTTCCTTCTGATTTAACTTGTGCCTGAACTTTCAAAGCAGCCTCATCCTCTAAAGAAAAAGCACCTAATTTATGTGCTGCTCTTAGCTTTTGTTACAGGAGCTGAACAGTAGAAACACAGACTCTAGAGCTGTGCAATCCTTGGGGCTGGAAAGGACCTTTAAGATGCTCCAGTCCAAGTGTTCCCCACTGGGCTCTGTGCACAGACTGGCTGAGGCTGTGCTGCTGCCTGAGATCTCTCAGTCACCTTCCCAGCTGAGCTCCCACTGCATTTCAAGGCCACGGGAAAATGACTTTGCTGCTCCTTCCATTTGATATTCATTCATTATTTCCATATGGTAACTACGCAGAGTTGTGCCATGTGTTATTCAGCACAGCCACACAGAAAACTGCTAAAGATAAAAATTGATTTTTTTCTCAGAACCAGAAACTAGGAGCTGTTTCTTGTCACGCTTCAGGAGAGTGAAAAGTAGCACTGGCTCAGACCTGTGGGCTGCAGCTTTCCCATTCCTCATATGTCCTTGAGATAGCAGAAAGTTTTCTTGCTCATACTTGATTGAAAGTGGGAGCGTTTGAAGATTTTCTTGGAAAAACAAAAAAAGTTATGGTTGGTGTAGAGCCAATGACTCAATGTGAGGTCAGGAGCACGTTTTTTGCAAATGGATTCTGTTTTGGTTTAGTAGCATCAGCCTGGAGTCAGAAGCTGTGTGCCACTGGGACCACGTGGGGCACGGCTGGCATTTCCCTGCTGCCAGCAGGGACGGGGCTGTGCTCAGGCATCACTGACGGCTCTGCCATCCTCACCTGTGGGCAGGTGTCTTCTGGAGTTCTGCGTGCTCCTCCTGCCTGGAGGGACAGCACCTGGAGCCCCTGAACGTGAGGCTTTGGGATGTCTTTCCTCAGTTAAGAAGTTGGGTTATTTCCCAGATGCCCGAGTCTCTGCCAGCTGAGCCTGCTCTGGCTCCCTCTCAGTGCTCCCTGCAGAGAGATGGAGCCAGAGCAGAGTCTGGGTTTGGGTGTGGCTGGAGCAGCTCTGTGCACGTGCAGCTCCCCATCGCCCTGGTCTGGGCTGCCCACGAGGTTCTCCTCGTTCCCAGGGCTCTGCAGGAGCAGCTCCAGCAGCTCCTGCTGCAGGGGGGACAGGCTGCCAGGCCGCTTTGTCTCAGCAATGCTTTGGAGACCTGCAGCCTGAACTGTGTCTGCTCAGAGCCCTCCCAAATCTGTGGGAATGAATCCCTCAGAAAGCCTGGGCTCCTTCTGGACAGCTTCCAGCAGTGCCCACGGGGGATGGATCAGGCAGCTGAGGGGAGCTCTCTGACCTGCAGGAGTGGCACAGTGCCTGCTGAAGTGGGGCTGGGCCAGCAGGGCTGGGGGAGGGTGGCCCGGCCACCCAGATGGTGCTGGTGTCACCATCAGCCCTGGGCACGGGACAGGACAGCCTGGTCCTGGGCACCTGCCAGGAAGGGGCTGCTCCAGAGCCAGGCTGGAGGAAAGCCCAGGGATGGCTGCAGGGAGGACCAGCTGCAGTGATGTGTTTTCCATCTCAATATAGTTTGTGGGTTGATAAGGAGTTCTGAAGGCACTTTTTTTCTGGAGAAGAGGCAATGGGAAGGAAGGTGGGGAGCAGTGACGACAAAAGGTGGGTGGTGAGTGCTTCTCCTGGGTTTCCAGCACAGCCAGATTCTCCCTGCACCACCCCACTCTGGGGTTCCAATCCTGCATGAACAGCTGAGGATGCTGCTGGGAGGAGGATGAGGAGGGATGGGCTTGGCAGAGCTGGTTTCACGGCTGGACTCCTTCATCTTAAAGGTCTGTTCCAGCCAAAAATGGTTCTGTGATTCTGTGGCCGTGCCTGCCCAGGGAGTGGCCTGGCAGCCCCAGGCACCCACTTCCCACACCAGGAGCTTTCCCAGGCTGCGTGTGGGAGCTCAGCTCCCCCCAGGGCTGCTGCTGCTGGGGTCTGGGGCTGGCACCCTGGGAGAGCAGGCTGGATCACACTTACAGATCAGAGCTGCCATGGCCCAGCAGGGTGACAAATGCTCTGCAAAACACTGAGAAGCAAAGACAGAAGATGTAGAGGAAAAAAGAACATTTACATTTTTTACTTGGAGGAGTAAAATAAACATGGGAACGTTTCCCAGGAGAAGAGCTTGTTGTGGTGTCGGTGCAAAGCTGCAGTTGCTGCCTGTGAGGTATTTGCAGAAACGTGTCAGTCTTCTCTGCTGTGGATTGCTTGGGCACCCCAGGCCCCGTTGTCCCAAACTGGCCAAGGGCTGAACCTTTTCCTGACCTTCTAAGGTCAAGAAAGATCAAACAGGGAAAACCAGGTTTCAGTTCCTTGATTATTCTTTTGCTGGTGTCTCAACCAAAAATATAACACCCTTGAGCCTACTGAAAAAGCAATATCTGGTGTTTCCACTGCAGCAGCACAGCCAGCTCGGGTGGCAGGGTGGCTCCTTATGGTGCCTGCATTGCCAAGGCAACACGGGCTGGGCACCACGGGCAGCTGGTCCATCCATCCACCCCAGGGTGGGCACCACGGGCAGCTGGTCCATCCACCCCAGGTGAGCTCCTGTGCTGAGGACTCAGCACTCAGTCCTGCCTCAGTATGTCCTGCTTTTAGTTTGTTGTGGCTGTAGTGCTTCATGCAGTTATTTAATACAGGTAATTATGGGAATAATAACTTGGGAAAGGTTAAACTTGATGAACTGGGGGATGACTGTGGCCTTTGGCATTGACCTGATGAGCGTGGTGCTGATACTTACGGGTAGGAAACTTGCAGATTCTGTACATTTTAATCCAAAGCACATTTCTGTCTCTCACAGCAGCTCTTTGATTAGTGGTGTTCACCTCGGGGTCAGAACTTGGAGAGAAAATCATCAGTCAGAGGCTGAGCTGGGGCAGCTGCTGGGGCTGGTGTGAGCGGCAGGGAGGGTGAGGTGAGGATGAGGGAGGTGGGGATTCAAGGCCACTGGGGCTGCCCTGGTGCCATCTCATTTCCCAGGCAGTGAGGAAGAGCCCGTAAGTGCTGAGGTGCCACAGGCTGCTGAAGGGGCTGATTTATTTGCTCTGCTCTGTGAGGCACAAACACGAAGGAGCTGCTGGGTTTGACATCCTTTGGTGCCCACCCGGGTGATGCTGGAACTGCTGGAGCCAGCGGGTGGGAAATGGGGCTCCCGTGTGGGCTGGGAGGAGCAGGAATTGTCCCGGGGAGGGGCTCTGCTGTCCTGCCCTCAGCTGTCAGGGCTGGCACAGAGACAGCCCCATGATCTGGTGATCTCCAGAAGAGACAGGAGGAGGGGTCAGCCTGGGAAAGGAAATGCTCTGCTCTGTGCATTCCTGATCTCTGATCGGGCAGACACCAGAGAGCAGGAATTCCCGGGAGCACCACAGACATTTCCTGTGTCTGTGCACTGTCCCCAGTTAAACTCTGCTGGAGCTGGGCTGTAGAGGAATGAGGATTTTGTGGTAAGAAGAAATGCCATCCTTCCCTGGTCTGTTCTTGACCGTGCCAATTCCCTGTGGAATTGAGATTAATTCTTTAAACTCTGATTTGAAGAGGTGGGACAATAATTCTGACTTTAGGGGGATATTGTAAATTGTAATTAATTCTTATTTCCAAAGCATTTTTGCATCTTCAGAGGACTCTGCCTTAAAATTATGTATCCTTACTCATTTTTATTGCATAAGCAATGCGGAGAATAATACAAAATATTATTTATTGATGCATTTTAATGTTGAAAATGTAAATTCACTTCCACATTTGCAATATTTTTCGTTTGTTTCCCTCAAACCTTCAGACAGATGTTTCTGATTATAAAAGCTTAAAAGCCTAGATTTTTCTGGCCTCAGTAGCACTGTGAGTTTATCTGCACCTGGGTGCCAGGAAAGTGCTGTGGCAGGGAGAGGAGTTCAGGCAGCAGGTTCCAGCCCTTCTGGAATCAGATTATGTTGGATACACTGAGTTAGATGGCAAAGAATCAGCAGAGCTGGGGAAGGCAGCGCCTCGTGCTGTGGCAGTGGCACATCCCTCCCTCCCTCCCTCCCTCTCCCCCTCTCCCTGAGGCTCTGCCTCCCTTCCAGTGGGATCCATATCCCCGATCCCTCATCCCACATCCCACATCCCACATCCCTCATCCCACATCCCACATCCCCCCTCCCCCATCCCTCATCCCCCATCCCACATCCCTCGTCCCACATCC
>VXBC01006907.1:105899-133533 GCA_013399945.1 Ploceus nigricollis | reverse complement strand
ACCCCACATCCCCCCCCCCCCCGCCCTCCTCCCGCAGCCTCCCGCATGCCGGGCGGGCACTGCCCCTCCCCTCCCGTCCCGTCCGTGCCGCAGCCCCGGGCAGTGTGTGCTGAGCCTGACCCTGAGCAGCCAGGGGAATGTTCTGGAGTTTTTAGGTGACACAGAGCAGGGTTTGACATCCAGCCCTGGCCAAGGAAAGAGCAGAAAAGGTCGAGTGCACTTGACACCTTCACTTCAGTTGATTCTTTCCTACCCACTGAAGAAAGCTTCTTATCCAACTGCCCCTGCACTGCTCGGGGCAAAGGGAGGGGACAGACTCGCTCTCTCTCCATCCTCCAGTCTGTAAGTCCCCCTGGAACCCCCTGGCACCACTTGTGACACGGGCATAGGGTGGGAAATGAGCTCCCACCCACTCGTGCTTTATACCTAGGAAATCCAAAAGGCTCCGGGGGGCACAGGAGAGCCTGGCAGGTGGCTCGGTGCAGGAGCCCCCAGACCTCTCTGTCACACCTGGAAAAGCCTCCCAGGTGAGCCGGTCCTGAGGATTGGCAGGTAATTAGTGACCCCTCATTTGCATTTGATCACCCTGTGCTTGTGTGTACCTGCGAGCAGGGGCTGTGCTAGAGCCGTGCCAGGAGGTGAATAAGGGGAGGCAGGAGGTGGGGCTGGCCCACCTGGGGCTCCTGCAGACACTGATGGAAACTGCCCAGCCCTGCCTGGCCACGGTGACCTGACCTGCACTGCTGCCAGGGGGGTCAGGTGTCTGAGATAAAGACTATGCTTTGGACAATTTTTATTGCCTTTGACATTCACTGCTGCTCTATCAATTCTCAGACACAAAGAACGTGCTCTGGCTCTCAAAGTCTCTGGTTTGGAGCCTTTTCTATTTGCCAAAGGACTTGTGGTCCAACTGAAATGAGATAAAATTAAATCACATTAATGCCAAGGGGTTAAAACCAAAAGGAGGTTGTTTATCATTGAGAAATGTTAAGGAAAACCCGCAGGCCTGAGCAGAGACCCGGCCCAAGCCCCTGTGTGCTGTGCCAGTGGCAGGTGACCCTTCCCACAGGGGCACCCGGGGCAGTGGGGTGTGAGCCAGTCCCACCCGAATTCCTGCCCGGATGGAGCTGAGCTGGGGGGCTGCCCCGTGACCTGTGCTGGGGGGCTTTGCTGCCGTCTGATTGCTGCTGCTCCTCTTGGGGCAGCACACACCACGCTGCACTTGGGGGAAAGGAAAAGCAGCTCCAGGAGCTCTGCTCCAGCAGCTGGGCTGTGCCCTGGGGGCTGCAGAGCCACTGGGCTCTTGGCTGGAGAGCAGAGGGGCCGTGTGAGCTCAGCCTGAAGGTCATCCCACAGTGGCTGACTTGGAAAATGGGCATTAGGGCACATCAGAGGGAGAGGATGAGGATAAAGTGGTTCTTATTCAGCTCCCAGACCTCACATCTACACCACTGCGTCCATTAGCACAGCTCTTGCCAGGAGTTTTCCCACTTGTTTTCTGCACACACTCACACGTGTTTATTCAAAGCATTCTGTGGCAATGAGCTCCAAAATCAATTACGTCTATTTCCTTTTGTTTTAGAACTGCTGGAGTAATCTATTGCTCTGTCCCTTATGCTGGTATTACATGAAGGACTCATTTTTTTTTCCTACTCACCTTTACTCTGCTATTCTTAATTTTACAAAGTTCATCAGTCCCTCCCCACTCTACACAGAAAATGATGATCTACAGCTCACGTGGCTTCAGCATGTGATAAGCCATCAAATGTTAAAAGAAGAAAACCATCCCCATAAGCTATAGCATCAAACAATCCCCAGCTGAAAAATGCTGGAGCTTTGCACTGACTCCAGGTATTTCGGCCAAACGGCTCGGCCTCTGGGCAGATTTACACCTGCAATTACAGAAACAGATCTCCCCGTGTGCAGGAGGTTTGGAAAAATAAAAAGCAGCCCTTGACGTCCCTGGCAGCCAGGCTGTGCCTGTGCCTGTGCCAGGGCAGGGCTGGGAGCCCTGGTCTGGGTGTCCTTTGCCACAGACAGGGGAGGAAATGAGCAGCACTAACCGTGATTAATGTGAAATAACTAACTGGAGCAAACCTCTGGAGAGAGAGGGAAGGATCAGAGATAAGAGAAGCACAAAGCTTTCTGTTTGTTCTTTGTAAGTGGAAGACTCCTGGTGATGAAATCCCTCCCCATTGGTATTCCAGGTGGGGACCTTCCTCTGCTGCTGTTCACAGACATTTTAAAGGGTGACCTTTCAAGTCACTTAATGGATGTGCCACGTACCCAAATATCAATTGTTTCTTCTAATGAAACATTGGTTCTGCTCTGTTTCGCCTTCTGGGAAGGGGATGTTGGAGCCTGCTGGAGGCAGCCAGCTGCTCCTGCCACGTGCCCTGGGCAGCCCAGCTGGGCTGGGGCACTGCAGCCTTCGGAAGCCGCCGCTTTCCGAGGAAAAGGGATCGACATGAGGATGTTTTCTTGGACAATGAAGGTTATGGACACCTGAGTGTGTGTTTGTCTGTTCAGAATAGATTCAGAGAGGTGGGAAACTGCTTGGCTGCCTGCTGGAGACTGAGATTTAATTGTTTTCCTTTGGTGCAAAACCAAAGAGTTTGCAGAGTTTGGAAAGGCGAGGAGGGACAGGCTGACAAGGGTTTATTTCTTGGTGGAGAGGGTGCTTGCTCCCGTGGTGGGAGGCCTGTGCTCCTGTCCCTCGTGCCAGCTGGGCACAGTGCTGGGCTCTCTGAGTCCCCTCAGCTGGACCAATACTTCCATCCAGCAGCTGGAAAGAAAGTTCCAGTTGAAGATGTAGTTGAAAGAGCTGTATTCTCACAAGTGTTTCCACTATAATAAATCAGCCTTTTGGGGCAGGAATAAAGGATCTGCAGTGTCTCTGCTGGGGCTGCTCGGAGTTCCCCAGAGCAGGGGCTGGTTTGTGCCCACAGTCCCCAGAGCCAGCTCTGGTCCCTGGGCTCCAGTCCCTTGGCCCCTGCCCAAGTGTCTGCAGGTGGCCCCAGGTCTGCTGGGAGCAAATCAATAAACCAACAAAACTATTTAAGTGTGATCTATCTGCATTTTTCCTATTTATTTTTTTAAAATAACCATGATAGTGTAAGCTCCAGCTAGCAGCACACAGCACAGATGATGAACAGCATTCCCCTTTGGAAGGTGGTGTTTTGAAGTGCAATAAAAATAAGAACAAACACACTGAAAATGCCCAGATTCAGAGCATTCTGGCCAGTCTCCTGAGCAAGGGGAGCTGGTTGCTCCTTAATTATAGATGAGGAGAGAAACAGATTTTTCAGCCCGCTGGAGATTTGAGAATCCTGGTGTTGGCATGCAGAAGCAGCTTTGGAGGACTGTGCTCCAGCAGGTCCTGGCTCTCAGGGTCCAGTGGCAGCTCCAGTCCCCGTTTTGAGCCAGAAGAGCTGCAAGCTCCTGCTTTGGATGCAGCACTTTAATCCTCCCACCCCAGGGCTGGCCCCAGGAATATCCTGCCATGGGGCTGTTACAGGTCCATGAACTCCCCACCGGTGTGCTGTAAGTGCAGGGAATTCTCTACAGCCTGCAGCAAATGCAGTTTGACAGAAAAAGGGATGAGGTGCAAGGTCTGGGCAGTCGTACCCTGAATTACAGCTTGAGCCAAAGGAGAAATGCAGACATGCCCTGATCCCCACTGACAGTGCTGCTCACTCCCAGCTCTGGCTCTGAGGAATATTCAGGGATTGCTGAAGCACTTCAGCTTCAGAGGATAAAGTATTTCAGCCTCCCTGTTCACAGAGAACATCTCTAGTTACCAACCAGAGAAATACTCTTCAAACAAAAACGTGTGTTTACTCTGAAGGAAAGAAGCTCAGGTGCTGGGACAGTAAGAGCTATTCTTTACCTTTTTTTTCCTGAAAAATGAAACAGCCCATTTGTACATTGATTTATCAAGCTTATCCCAACTGTCTTCCAGCCAGGACTCACAATCCTGGCTTTTTGTTTCTCTGCATGCTCCAGCACACAGATATGGCTTTCAGAGTGGAAATCAATACATCTGCAGGATGCCTCTGGTGCTAGCAGAGTCCACAGCTTCTTTGATTAAGCTCTACTAAAGCATAATTATCTGGAACGCCTTGCCATTTCCTTGGCACTGCTCACACAGCTTTCCAAGCAGGAAGCATTTTATCAGGGCATTAGAGCCTCACACAGCACATGCTGCAGAGGGAAAATGACCATCCTCGGGACAGGGAAAGGTTTATGTAACACCCAGTTCACAGCTGGGGGAAAGCAGCCCTGTGTTTGAGCCTGGCCCTGGTTCTGGGGCAGGCCCAGCTCCCCCGGGGTTGCACCAGAGCCCAGGACTCTGGGCTTTGCTGCTGCTTCTGGGCAGCCCCAGGGGTGATGCCAGGGGGCACCTGCACATCCCAGCTTCTGCTCAGGAAGGGATGGCTCTTCTGGGATGTGCAGGGCCAGCTGCCCTGGCCTTTGCTGGGGACACCGTGGTCCTGTCCTGGGCTCAGCAGCCCCTCCCAGCCCCCCCTGGTTCCCTGGTGCCAGGGGTGCTCCTGCCCTGTGGCTCCCATTCACACGACATGGTCATAGTAGCAAAGAATTGCAGTGTGACATTCTCCTCTGGCAGCCTGGGCTCAGGCTTGCTCCAGCAGCAACAGAAGGAGAGCTGTCATGTTAACATTTCAGCTGACTCCAGCCTCCCCCTGTTCTCCTCCTCTCCGAGGCTGTGTGTAAAATCCGCCTCCTCTCCGTGCGCTGCCAGATGAAGCTGCTGCACAAGGCTCCCCTGGCTGTGCACAGCCCTGTGCTCCTCGCAGGGCCTGACTCACCCAAAGGCGGTGCAGAGGCTCACTCAGGATGGCTGCCTGCTCGCCGTGGGCTTCAGAGGAGGTGGCTCAGTCCCACGGGGCTGTGCCACCTCAGGATGGTTATTCTGGACCATTTCTGTCTCTGCAGAGTGGGCGATGCTGGCCAGGTGCCCACAGCCGTATTTCAGCCTCTTCTTTCCTGCTTGGATGATAGGTATGATCAGAGCTCGAGGCTTGTTCTGTGACAGAGGCTGGGCAGTGGCACAGCAGGGAAAATTTCCACACAAACAAATCCCTGCAGTTGGGAGCACAGCGAACGTGGATCCTGCTGGAGACCACTGGTGCCCAGGTATGAGGGGCTGTGTCCTCTGCTCTCAGGTGTGCTGAGGAAAGGCTCTCTGAGGGGCACCCCAAGCCCCAGCCCCAGCAGTGATGGCCCATGCTTGGCTGGAGGCCAGGAGTCACACAGGGCACCTTCCCTGGGGATGGCACCAGCCCCACGCCCACGCTGTCCCTGCCGGGAGGTGATTCTCCAGAGAGCAGGCTTTTCTCTACTACAAAGATCTTTGGTTTGTTTTCTTGGGAGAGCAACCCAGGCACAGAGGGCCACCTGAGGAATGCCTGAAGGTCCTGGTGCTCCTGATCACGTGGGCTCACTTGGGAGACAGGGAAATCACTGCCAGCACCTCTCCAAGGGCCCGCAGAGCTTCGTGAAGGGATGGGAGGATCTGACAGCCAAGCTCCAAACCACTGCTTCCAGGCAATGAAGATGTTCTTAGGCTCCCTCGTACTGCCAGATAAAGAGAGGAAAAGAAAAGACCCTGTTCCTTGGCCCAGCCAGCCCAGGTCTGGTGCAGACAATGCGAGGCAGGTGCCAGCAGAGGATGAGGATCAGCGCCCAGCAGGACCTGTGGTTCCCCAGCCTGAGCACCAGGAACATGCTCTGACCCACATTGCTGCTCCCTCCAGGGAGCCTGCAGTGGTTTTGTCAGATTTTTGGGAAATCATCTTACCCTGCTTTCATTCTGTGAGGCTTTAAAGCAATTCTGCTCTGTAGCTCAGTTCACCCGCTGCAGCTTCTGCAGCCTGGACTGCCCGAATGTGACTGGTGAGAAATCCTAATGGTGAGCCACTCCAGCCTGCTGGGGCTTTAAGCTTTACTGAAAAGGGCTATAAACAACTCTATAATCAGCAGAATGAGCTAAGGGCCTTTTGCAGCTGCACCTCCCTGCACAAGGTGCACAGGGACTTCTTTCCTGCTGAGGTCACTCATTTCTTGTGGACACTCACTTATGCGAGGCATCAAAAACCTGAGTGTCCTGCAGAGAGAGGGACCTGCAGCCAAAAGCAAAACTCAGGGCTCGCTTCAGGATGCTGGAAGAGAATTTGTGGTGCTGATTTTGCCTTTGTGGGTTTTTTCCAGATGACCAACACCAGTAGAAATAACAAGTAATTGACATATAATGGAAAAGAGGATACCCAGGACCTGATTTTTGCAACCTACAACAAGCTGATGGTGAGATGCTGACACCAGCTCATGGAATTTGAGGTTTACTTGAGCTACTTCTCTTTCTGATCACACAGGCAATGACACAAGGACAATTTGGCTGAGGCAGATTTGTTGTCTACCACAGGCACAGCTGACCCGGGGCTGAGCACAGCCTCCTGTGGTGGATTAACTCTCCAGCTGCTTCCCTGCCCAGGTCCACCTGTGACACACCTTCCTCATGTCCCTGCAGCTGCAGAGGCAGCCAGGAAACTCAGGGAGTGCCCTGCATCCCTGCTCCTCCCCTGCAGCCTTGTCCGTGGCCCTCGTTTGTTGTGTTTGCAAACATTTCCCAGGGGTGGGTGCTTGGTTCCTAAAGCTCCTCACTCCAGGGCTTGGGAAGCCGTTTTCTTTGTTCCAGGAGCTGGGTTTGTGTGGGAATGCTGGGATTGTACCCAAATGAGGCTCTCTGAGCCCTCTGCCCTGGCAGCAGCCAGGGCTGCTGGGGCTCTGTGCTGGGCACAGCCTCTGCTGCAGCTGGGCTGGGGAGCTCCCTGCCCCTGCCCAGCTGCAGATCATGAGAGTCTCACCCACTAATCCCTCCATCCGGGAGGAACTTCCTAAGGTGAGAGACCCTTTGAATGGCCTGAGGCACGGGAGCTTCGTTTGTTTGCTCCCCACTGCTGTCCAGTTCCTGGGCAGCCCGGGGCAGAGCTGGACAAGCAGCAAAGGTCAGCAGTGGGGTTGCACTGGGCCTGCTCTTCTCAGCTGCTGTGAGCCCACCCAGAAAGAAAGCTGGACTCTGTACCAGGTGATCCTTGCACACCCAGAGCAGCCAAAGAGGAGCACCAGGAACCTGAGGATGATCTTCAGCAAGCCCTGGTGAAGGTATGTGCAGCCAGACAAGAGAAGAATTCCATAAGAGCTGCTTGTGGAAAGGGAGAATTTAGTCTGGTGTGTGAGGCTGGAAGATACAAGTGGCCCAGTTCAATAAGCCATGACTCCTGTTTGGGAGGATCTGTGTGTGCAGTCGGAGCTAGCAGGATGTGAGTAGAGGCTGTGTGAGTGAGCCCAGCCCAGCTGAGCCCTGCCGAGCTGCTCCCAGGGCCAGCTGAGCTCAGGGAGCAGGTCCTGCCTGTGTCCCCGTGTGCTGAGGGTGACCAGGGGCTGCTGGGGATGCTGATGGCCCTGCCAGCAGCCTGCTCCTGCTGTTCCCTCAGGAACCCTCCTCTCCAGGACAGCCCAAACCCACTGAAGCTGTTCCTGCCTTTCTTCAGTGTGCCTTTTAGAAGCTGCTTCTGTCTCTTCCCCTGACTCTAGTGCCCAGCCAAGCATCATTTTAGGGAGCATTAGCTTGTGTTTGGGATATTCAGTGCTTTAGTAGTTTCCTTCTTGACCTTTTCCCGACCCTTTTCTCTTGGGTGAGTGTTCTGCAGGGAGAAATGCCATTCCCCTTTCCACGATTTCTCTATCTGTAAACACAGTAAATGACAACAAGCTCTGGTAATTCTTGTTAAAAGCCCTGGAGGCCTGAAGTGAGCCCCCAGACAAGAGATTGAAAAGGCAACAATTAGGGGAGAAGAGAGAGGGACAAAAGGGATGTAAACAGGTCCCTGCTGCAGAAGCAAAGCAGCCAGTGAAAGCATCACAGGAGCACGGGTTCAAGAGGCTGGAGGTTTTTGGATGTTTTTGAAATATAAGCTTAATAAATATTAGAAATCATCTTCAGCCACATGCTAGGTTTTTCCACTCTCAGTGATATTTTTTGACATTGGATCTTGGCCCAGATCCTTCATTCAAAGCAAGAGAAACTCTGCTAATCCTTGTTTATAGCTTGGGAGAGACAGTGCTTTTTGGTGGTTATATTTGTGAGGGATTATTGGTTTGGTCTGTGTGCTTTCAAATGCTGTTCCTTGCTCCTCACAGGCAGCAGGGACGATACCAGCAATGGGAATGCTCACAGCAGCTATTTCCAATGTCCTTCCGTTTGCCAGTGGTTAACTTTCCCATGGCCAAGTAACAGCCCTTGAAGGAGAACCAAGAAGTGTTTTACAGTTCCATGCAACAGCAGAGCTCTCAGTAGCAGAAGCTGAGGACATCTGAGAGAGAAATGCAGATTTTCTTAGGGCCCCTACAGCATCTGCTGACATCTGTGGGTGCCCCTGGGCCTGCTGACACAGTGGGGGGATCGTGGGGTGTCCCTGGGCAGCAGCTGCTCCTGGGGCCCTCATGCCCTGGGTGTTGTAGCCCTGTTTCACACACTGCATCTCCCTCTGCTTCCCTGGGGAGCTCACAGCCAGGTACCAGCTCATATCCACAGACCATGGCACGGTTTGGACAAAAACAGACCTGGGGAGCAAGTGGAGGGAGGGCTGTGGGGACTCACCTGGCTGAGCCACTCTTCCCCTCAGGGTTTGTAAAGCTCTGCTTGTGCCACAGAAGCTCAACACACAGGGATTGCAAAATAATTCTGTGGGTCTGGAAGAAAACAGAAACCATTTCTGCTCTTAGAGTCCCTTTTTTCTGGCAATGTTCAAGTTCATGGGCTCTGACCACTAGGCCAGACCTGGACAGGGAAGGGACAGAAACTGGTATATTATGGCAAAAATGTGTTCTTTTTCAGAGGTAAAATTCTGTACTCCTGAGGGCCTTTGAAGTCTGTTTTTGCCACTTGTTTTGGGAGAGGCTTTGAGCATTTAAATGGCTCCTGAGGGCAGTTTTGCAGAGGGTAGGAAACCAGCAGTGCCACACAATGTCACACGTGGTTCTGGGCACAGGCGTTGTCCAGCCAGCATTTCCTCAGGAGCCTTGAGGGGCTGGGCATCCTGGTAGGCACCAAGCTGGACACCAGCCTGCAGGCAAAGGGCTGCTTAGCCAGTTTGTTGTGTCATCCAGCTGGGAGAAGAGGCAGAGCTGAGTCCAGTGGAAATCCTTTCATGCAAGGACTGTGCTTTTGTATTGATTTTGTAAAGCACCAGTTAATATAGGAATAATAGCTGGGTGTTTATTCTTAAAAGGGCCAGACTGTTCTGCCAGGAAAACTAGGATTCGTAACAGCCTTGAGATATTTTTCTCATTTTGTTCACAATATCAATGATATTTGAATTAATATTCATGTTGGAATAAAATCTGAGGGGGCCTTGGTAGTAAACCAGTAAACAAAGCAAGGAAAAATGGCTTTTTATTGTTGCATAAAGATGCAAAATGACAGGGGGACTGGGAGCTTGTTTTCTTCTGTCACATCTCCCAAGAAAGCAGAGCAAGTGTTCCGTGCCTGTGTTTTGTTTTGCCTTTGCCCAGGGACATTAATTATGCTCAGGCATGCAGGGGGGCAGAGCTGTGTGTCCCCACTGGAGCAGGGACACTGGTGGGGCAATGAGCCCGTGCCAGGGAAGGCCAGGCTGGCAGTGACCCGAGGCTGGCATCAGCTCTGGGCTGGCAGAAGGTGGGCCCGTGCTGCTGGACACTGTGGGACGGTCCACAGGAGCTGGGGACAGTCCCTGCACTGCCCTGCTGCCCTTTGCTTTCCCACGTTTGAGGCTTGCCTCTCTCCTTCCCCTGAACCAGCAGTACCACACCAGGAAGTGCCACTGCTTTATTCTGAGCCACCTGAGCATTCCTGGGCAGGTCCCCCAGCTGGCAGGAGCTGCCAGCCATGAACTGAGTTGATGAGTGCCCACCTCCCGTTCCATTGCCCAAAAATAGGGGATGAACCCAGATTAATTATGAGAGAGCTCATTTGTGCAGAGCAAACAGCTCTGAGGAGTCCTGTATTTGCTGTTGAAGCAAGTCCTTACCCAGGAAGGCATTTTACAGCAATTAATGCAAGCTGAACAAGGATTGTTCTTCCAGCTGGTCAGTAACTATCACAAACCACTGCAGCAGCTCGTTGTTGTTGTTATCCCTCTACCTTCAGGTAGTTATGGTGCACCCACAGAATCCCACATCACTTTGGGGTTGGGAGGGACCTTAAAGCCCATCCAGTGCCAGCCCCTACCCTGGGCAGGGACACCTCCCACTGTCCCAGGCTGCTCCCAGCCCCAGTGTCCAGCCTGGCCTTGGGCACTGCCACGGATCCAGGGGCAGCCCCAGCTGCTCTGGCACCCTGTTATTAAACCTGTTCTCCTCCTTCCTGTGCCTCCTGACTGCCTTCTGGATGTGCAGCAAGCCAGCAACTGGCCCAAGGCCATCTGCTCCCTCCACTGCTCAGGGAAATCAGCTCCTGAATTCCAGCATTCCTGTTTGTGTTCTCAGATTGTACCAGTGGAAGGAAGGGCAGGAGACAAAGTGGTGGAGGAGGTTTGTGCTGAAGGATATTATCCTACTTGTCTTCTACACTTTTTTGTAGTGTAATGTGCAATTTTAGATTGGGAAAGATGGCCTGGCAGGAATAGGCAATTCCCTGTTTGTCCATCTCTATTTGTTCACCCTTTGGGATCTCTTTATGAGTTGGAACTGGGCTGGGAACAAGAGAGCAGGGTTATGCCATCTGTGCACAGCTCTCATGGGATTCAGATGATTTTGCTCATTCACAAAGTTAAGAACACCCTAAACCCAGCCTTTTCTGGCTTCTGCATTGAGGTGTTGCCCCAGTGCCTTGTTCTTTCTTCCCTGCACTTGGGAGCCAATTAACATACCCCCAGGAAAAAATGGAAATAAAAATTGCAGCCTAGATGAATCTACCCATAGAGCTAATAAAAGGTCTGGTTGCTGCTTTTTAATCTGCTTTGAAGCAGCAGAAGGACACTGAAGGAGTTTGTCATGTGGCCACATGAGAAACTCCCAGAGACCTGGAGATGAAGCAGCTGAAGACGCTGGCACCTGTGCTGGGCATTAACAGGCACTCAGGCAAGGTGTGGGATGGAGCCAATTCTGCTGCACAGAAACCTGAGACAAGGGGTTTCATGGGTGCACTGACAGGCTCAGCCAAAAGCTACACTTGCCATTAATTCCAGCTCATAAACTCCAGAGCTGCTGCAGGCTGTGCAGGAGATGCAGCCATGGAACAGAGCTGCTTCGGGGGCTTCAAGGAAAGTAGTAATGGCAAGAAAAGCAGAAAACAGTTGTAACTGCCAGGAAATGATAAAGCATCAACATCAAGATGCATCAGAGCACAGAGTCAGTTGCTCAATAAGTTCTTTGGCATACGCAGCCAAAGAGTGGCTAAGCAGCTGGAGAGGTGCCAGCCCCGTGCTGTCCCTGGGAGTGGCTGGCAGCAGCTCAGCGGGCATCAGTCTGCTCAGGGGCTTCGGGGGCACTGCTGCACTGCCAGCTCCTGGGTGCTGTGCTTCTGGGGTGGGGGCCAGGCTGTGTGGGAGCTGGGACACCCTGGGGCTGTGGCTGGGGACTGGGGAGCGGGCAGGTGCCTCGCCTGTGGCACTGCTGGGGAGCACACAGTGCCTGAGCCCCTTTGGGTTCTGCACCGTGGCTGGGGGCACATTCCCCACTGGCTTTCAGGCAGAACATCTGTGCTTCCAAAGCCGCTGAGCTTTAGGGATATCACTGATCCCCTCTGCTGCAGTGTCCTGCTGGGTCAGTACCTGGGATTGCCCCAGGTGCCTGAGGGCCGTGCTGTGCTGGGACGCTTCCATAACCTGGTTCTTGGCTTCCAGACCAGGAGCTGGGAGGTCTGCACGTCAGGGATGATGCTGACAGACTTCTGCAGTACAGGAGTTTAAACTTCCAACAGAACTGTGCCATAATGGACAGTGAGAGCTGCCCCAAAATCCAAATGCCTTGTTCCTGCCTCTGAGGATGTGCTCTCTGGGAGCTGGCTTTAGCAGTGGCCCCTTTGCGTGGTTGTGACAGAATATTCTCACCACCACTGAGGGCAGGGAGGCAACATCCTTTCCTGCTGCCCTTCAGCACTCAGTGCAAGGTTATTGTTGCTAAACAGGGTGAGGGAAGGCTTCCTTCGGGAAGCTCAGGGAAAGAATCCCTGGGATTTGAGTGGGGCAAGCAAAGCAAACATTTCCTTCATGGCAGATGTTCATGTAACTGCTCTGAAATTTACTTATTTTCATCTTGTGGGATTTCCAATTTCAGAATTAATTCCCCAGTGTGCAGTCTCAGCTGTCAGAAGCTGGGGGAGAAGAAAAACACAGGTAGGATTTCTCATAGGGGAAAAAACCCTACTGACTACTGAAAAACTGACTGGCAGTCCTGCCAGTGCTGTTTAGTCTGCTCAGAGTTAATATTTTTTCACCTTATTTCCTCAGAAATATGACTGTTATTTTTTCCCCTGGTTTCATGAAACCAATTTGCATCTGAGATGCATTTTCTGGGACCTCGGCAGTGATGGGACTGGCATTGCCTCTCTAAACAGAGCACCATATGCTTCCTCCTGTGTGTGTTTGCTGCCTGCAGAAGCCTCCCAGATAATCTCCCCGGCTGAGTACATGACAAAGTACCAGCAAGGCGTTAGCACACAAACGCTGACACTCCTACAAAAGGGGAGAAGTGATAAACGCTTTCCCGTGTAGACAAAAAGATAAGGACGTATTTTTGGGAACCGAGCTGATGGTTGCAATACCTTCGAGTACTTTAAAATTGAGATCAGGAATGTAAGGAAAGGTAGATAGAGGCTATCATTAAATCTGCATTGGTTTATTTGAGAAACAACCACTGTATGTTACCTTCAAAGCGTCTCTTATCAGAGATGCAAAGGAATTGCATTGGGGTTTTCAAACGCATCTGAAGATGAAGGGCCTTATTTCCTTTCACATGAACTTAGCAAGAGTTACTCCCAGATCATACCTGGGGCTTTTCCTCGTAGAAGTGGAAATTCTTGGTTTTCAGTCAAGCAAATAATACAAATTTCAGAGAATACACATTATTCAGCCGTGCAGGTAAAACCCACCCCACCTGAGGAATGGCTTAGTAAAAGAAAAGTGTTGCTTTTCAGAAAACCTGCCTGGCTGTGTTGGTCCCAGTTCTTCTGAGGCTTTAGGACTGCGTGTCCTTTGGGGAGTGCTGTGTGGATTTGGTGATGTTTGTCTGGATCTCCTGCCTGCCAATACCGGCTGGAAATGAGATGTAAGTACACATTTTGATCAGCTTTGGTTTAAACGGAGCAGCTGCTGCAGGGACGCTCCCCGGGCAGTCCCTGGCCAGGACGGGGACAGCTGCTCCATGTGGCACCGAGGGCGCTGCTCCGGGCCCGCAGGCTCGGGCACGCTCCTCCCGGAGCCCCGAGCGAAGCTGAGAGCGGTGGGAGCAGGAGTGCGAGCAGGGCTTGGAGGGGACCCTGCTCTGCGCATCCCTGCCGGCTGCCCGGGAGGCTGTGGGGCCGCTGAGCAGGGGGAACAGCGCTCCAGGCACAGCGCTCCGGCAGCCAGTGATGATAAATGACCGCTTGTGCCCCCACTGGGAGGGCTGCGCAGTGATCGTTAACCCTCAGCGGGTGCTGTGCTTCCCGCGGGGGGTTAATGATCGCGATCCGAGCTCCCGGAGAAGTCACGGGCTGGGCTGTCACCAGCAGCAGAGGGAAAGGTTCCTCACAGGAGGTGTCATTGCTTTGTCAAAGCTGCTAAAGGAAGAAACATCACCTGGATTTTGGCAGACTACCACGAAGAACAGGTCTGTGTTAATCTCCACGGGCATCAGGTAGGGCTGCACAGGTGTTGCTGCTCTTCTGGCTGGTCAGTCCTTTGCTAATTATCAAAGCACAGCGACTTCCCTCCCTCGTTCATTCTGCTCAGCTTCTCCCATCAGGATCGTTTATCTCTTACAGAAGCACTCCCGGTGCCTGTTAAGAGCAGGGGCCGCAGTTTTACATTTGTAATCCGTGGGCTCTTGCTTCCAATTTGCCTCCTGCCGCCGCTCATTACCGCGGGCTGTGTTTATAGGAGCAATCCAAGGGAAAGCTGCCCTCCAGCTCTTCCTCGGAGCCGGCAGCCTCCTTCCAAATAATGCTTCTGTAGTGTCCACCAGCCCTCCTCCAGGCCGCCCCTGCTCCTGACAGATAATGCTGTGCATTACCTGTGGGTAGAGGTGCCGAAATCACGGAACTGTTTAGGTGGGAAATCCCTCTAACACCACTGAGTCCAACTGTCCCCATCACTGCCAAGGCCACCGTTAATCCACGTCCCCAGATGCCACATCTACATGTCTGTTACACCCCTGCAGGGACGGGGACTCCGTCACTGCCCTGGGCAGCTGTGCCAGGGCTGGGCAGCCTTTCCACGAGGAAATTCTCCTGATGTCGGGTTGAAGCCGTCCATCTGTGCTCGGGGGCACTGATGGGATCACCCTGGTAACCTGAGCAGCTCAGCCCAGCACAGGCAGCTCCAGCTGCCAGGAAGGCAAATGTCTGTGCTGCACTACGAGTTCTGGTGGGCAGAGGAAACAGCTGCTGTGTGAGAACTGAGAGCAAAGTGGGAGCATCATTTCGGAATGCTCCCGTGGCTCCTGTGCCTTGACAACAGCATCTCACCCCTGGCTCCTGCCAGCCCCGCGCGGGCAGCGCTGCCCAGCTGCCAGCCCTGGCTCTCTGCAGATCCCCTCGCTGCGACAGGGCCATTAGTGGGGTTTGTGTTCCTGTAACAGGAGCATCAGAGCTGTGAGGAGAGCAGCAGCGAGCGAGAACAGTCGTGGTTTAGAAGTAGACAATTACGTGAGATGCTTCTCTTTCCATGAAAGACAGCAGCAGCTTAGCCAGGGGCTGTAAAACTTCCTGAGTTCAGAAGTTGCTTCATTAGTGAATAGCCCCAAAACCTCCCTGAGAAGGGAGTAATTTGGGCTTCAGACAAAGCATTCAAGTAATTTGAAATAGTTTCATTTTGAAATTAATTTTATCGTAATTTTGGAAGGGTCAAGATGCACAGAATTACCCAAGTACAATTTTCTTGAAACTAAACACTCTGGAGAGTTTAAACAGGGGTTTTACAGTCACAACAATCCTGTTGTCTGTAAGCACCAGGAATACTAATTAGGCAAAAATTCCCTGAAATGATAGCTTGATCTAACTATAAACTTGCAGATTCTGAGGGTGCGGAGCATATTCTGCCCTGAGTGCAGAGGGAGCAGGTAGGTGGGCTCTGCTGTGCAGTGCCAGTGTGGGGAGCAGGGGCTCTGCTGCCCCTGGCTGTGTGTCCCCTGCACGGAGCCCTGTGCAGCTTCCCTGGAGCTGGAGGAGCTCCTCTTCCCTGGAAGGGAACTGCCTGCAAGCTCAGGCCAGAGCTGGCTGCAGGGGTTTGGGATGCAGGTCTCAGTCCTTGTGCTCCCCAGAACACATGAGCCTCCAGAAGCTGAAAAGGAAGGGAAAAGGGTTTTTCTGCTGCCTTAAACCTTTGCGAAGCTTTTTCTCGTCCATGCTGCAGAGTGATGGTGAGTAAACAGCCTACAAACCTGTAAGTGCTGTGGAAGGCACAGGCTGCCCAAATGGATCTGTCCCTGACACGTTCCTTCCCTGCAGGGACCTGCCCAGGGCCTGGGAGTGACCGTGGGCTCCTGCTGTGAGCTGGTGGCCCTGGCTCTGCCCCCATGAGGACAGCTCTGTGAGCCCAGCCTGGGGTCCAGCCCAAAGCCCCGTCCACGGCAGAGCAGGCACACTGCCGGTGGTGGCAGGAGGATGTTCTGTGTGTCACTGCTGTGAAGGGGCAGCTGCAGCACCCTCACTCCTTGCCCTGTCCCAGGTGAGGGCTGTTCCTCAGGGAGCAGAGCTGTCCTGCTAAATACAGCCTCTCCTTGTGGAGCTGCTGTCAAGTAGTGAGTGGGGGACAGTGAGGACCAACTGATGGCATTTTCTCTCCTAGTTTTGGGTTTCTGACAGCTGCTTTCGTGCTCAACTCCTCCTTAAAGCTGACCTTTCTACTCCAGACTCCTCCATCCGTTTTTCTGATGGTGCTTGTCTGATTGAGCTGTTGCTCACTAATGTCAGTGGGAAAAAGAGAAAACTATTGGAGCTCTTCCATGTCTTGCCTGCTTGAAGCTCTGGAAGCCCCACTCAGTGCATTTGTTTTGTTATGATGTTACATCGATGGTTGGTTTCTTAGGGAAAAGACCCTTGGTGCCCTCAATTTCACTATTTTGGTCTCTGGGTCACTGTGCTGCTGTTGGGATGCTGTTGGAAGCACAGGGAGGCATCTTTGGGAGCTTGCAGGGCTCACTGGGATGTGCTTGGGGATGGGGTGTGTTAAATCTGCCCCTTGGCACAGCCTGCCCAGGGCTGCAGCCCCTCAGTCCTTGGAGCATTTATCCAAGGACAGACATGAGTCACGGTCGCTTCCTCTCGGCACAAGGACATTTAGGAAGATAATAGGTGGGAAAAATAACAGTTGATCCTGAGGCTGAAACTGGAAGCTGTTTCTGAATATAAATTAGAATGTGACCTCAAACTGTCCTGGTTCCTGTCTGCTTGGCAGCGTTTCTCCTTGCCCGAGTCCAGCCTTTGTTTTTCCTTTGTCCCTCTGTCACTTGGGTATTGGAACCCTCTTATTTGTCCTGTGACTGGCACAAACCTGTGCTTCCACGTGCAAGCCAATGCAGCCTGTCTGATGCGGGTGCTGTCCATCCAGTTCTGTGGTGGCAGGAAAATCCCGTGTTAATTCTGCGGGGTTGGCACTGACCTTCCCTCTGTTTTCCATGGGCATGGCCAGTCTGTGTCTGTAATGGAGTCCCTGAAACCTCTCCCGAGGCAGAAAAACGGAATTTTTAATGAATGGGAGATGTTGCAGCCTCTGCCAGCTCCCTGCTGGTTCAGCCGTTCCCTGGCGCTGCCCGGCCGAGGAGGCCCCGGGGCCGGAGCTGGGCTGGGCAGGGTGGGCACGGCGGGCTGGCAGTGCCCGTGACACCGCCAGTCTTCAGCTGCACGCAGCAGGAGGGCTGTGCTCTGTGCACACAATCCCTGGGGAGGCCCGCAGGAACGGAGGAGAAGGCAGGGCTGGCTGAGGAGCCTGGCAGGGCCCGGGCCCCGCTCTGCTGCTGAGGGCGCGGGGGCGGCGCAAAGGCAGCGGTGCCAGGGAGGGCCTGGGCTGGCCTTGGGAATCCTCGTGCCATGGAGAGCCTGGGCTGGCCTTGGCCATCCTCGTGTCACCGAGGGCCTGGGCTGGCCTTGCCCATCCTCGTGCCATGGCAGCATCCCTGGGCAGCTGTGGAACTCTGCTGCCCCTGGCAGTCTGGGCTGGCCTTGGCCATCCTCGTGTCACCGAGTGTTTGGGAGCACAGCCCGGCTCCCCCCGCTCCTGTCACTGGGCATCAGCAGGGATTTCCTTGTGCTGCTGCAGTACAAGCAGAGTGTCAGTGCAATCAAACAGTCACCACGGCCCTGCTTAATCAGAGTGTACAGTTTATTTTTCTGCATAGTAAATTTGCTATGATCTAGGTCAGCGCTTGCGACACCAAATTCCCCTTCCAGAGCTGTTTGTTAAGCTTTAAAACCCCACAAAATCCCAACTTACAAGGGCTTTCAGACTTGCAGGTTGTAGAGTGGCCCTTGCTGGGTTTTGGCACAGGGCTCTCCAGGGGAAAAGTCTAGATTTCTATTTCTGGCTTACGCTGACCGTCCTTTGTTTTGCAAGCTCAGAGTACCAAATTTGCTTTTGCCCCCACAATTTCATTAATCATGAACTATCTTTTGTTTCAAATAAGAGAGATGTGAGGAGAGCAGTGGTCAATAAGCACAGGCCAAAGGAGTAACTAGGAATATTGATTGGGAATGAAGGCCTGATGTAATAAACTGCTGTCTGGAAGGAAGGCTAAATGCACACAGAGGGCCTGGGTTGCTCTCCCCACAAGGTGTTAGAACAAAGAAAGAATTAAAAAAAAATTTTTTTTTTTTAATTGAATCACTTTGTGGTAATAAATTACCAAATTTTCTGTCATTGCAATGCTCATTCTCCAAAAGTAGGACTTGGCATTTTTTCCTCCCTCAGGCTTGGTTCAGAGCAGTAGCCTGGTGTGCTCATGTGCTGCCATTTGTCCTCGCCCCCTTTCATCCTAATTTGATGTGTCACCATAAAAATGGGGTGACTGAACAGCTTCAGTTCTTGGCAACCTGGATTTAATGGAGGTGGTGAGGAAAGCAAGCAGTAAAATTTGTTTCCTTCAGCAAGACTTGGCGTGGCCCCTGGTTTGTCAGGTTGGATTCCTCAGTGCCGTGTCACATCAGGGGACGCTGAGCTGTGGGACACTGGGGCAGGGCTGAGCTGTGGCTGCAGAACCCTGGAGTGCAGAGCCCCAGGTGCTGCTGCCCGAATTGCCAGTCCAGTGAGGGCCTCTGCTCACATGGCTGCACTTGGAATTGCTCCCGTGGGCTCCTGTGCCCCGGGCTCAGCTCTCCGCAGGGACCCCTCTCCCGAGGAGACTGGGAGCTGGGCTGGGTTAGTCTGGGGAACACTGGGAGGAGATCCCATCAATCCATACAAACATCGCCAAGGGCTGGCGCAGGATGGTGCCAGACCCTGCTCAGTGGTGCCAGTGACAGGACAAGGAGCAATAAACTCAAACACAACGAGTTCCACTTCAACACAAAGAAGAACTTCCTTCCATGGAGGGTGGCAGGCCCTGGGACAGCTGTCCAGGGAGGGCACGGGGCTGTCCCTGGGATGCAGGAATGGGTCCTGCAGCCAGCAGTGCTGTCTCCACACACACACCCCATCCTGGAGCAGCCCGTGGCCAGTACCCATGGGAGGGGTACTTACTGGTATTATTATTCCATTTTCTGTCTATTTGAGCAATGTTTCCAAAAAGGTGTCGTGGCAGTGAGATACCATCTCGAATTCCAGTGGCTTCTCTATTTTTCTGCAAAACCATACAGCACCTTTTTTTGCTAATGAGTGTTATGAATAATTTAAACTAAACTGCATCTCTCAAAAGAGGCAAGCAGAGCAGAGGCAGTGAGCCTCTCTCCTTGCTTCCCTGGCATGGAAGTGCCAGAGCTTCACTGTCCATCTCACTGCTCTTCCACGGAAAAAGATTTTAAAGGCTCATGAGCAGGGTTCCAGGAGCCATCAGAGTCAGGGCACCGGGGGCCTCCATTACTGTTGTGTTCTCAGGGCTGATCTATTATTACAGCCTCTTGCACTTTGTGCAAACCAATTAAAATGAATAAGTGTACTCTGATCTAATATCCAAGTCACTTTTTGGCACACAATCATTCATCATAAATGCACATAAAACTAGAATTCAATTAATCAGCTCATACAAAGAGCCTGTCTCTTGCTATTTTTTCCTAATACATTTTTTTCTTTGAATAAAAATGTAATTGTCAGTGCAAAATATCAAACCAGAGCCACATAACAAATAACTATGGATTTGTAATTAAGCCAAATAAAGCCTAAGATGGAGTATAAAAGGCAGAGAGCTAAAATCCAATTAAAACTTATTATGAGAAATACAATGCCAGGATTTTTTTCAGGTGGAGAGCAGCATACCCTGGTCTGTAAGAGAACACTGTGATTGGATTTGATAATGAAACCCGAGGCCTGGTTCCGTGAGTTGGAGCAAACAACAAATGGCAAGAGGAGCCAGGGCACAGGAGGGAGGCTGGAAGGGCCCCTTACAGTTATCTGCTGCTGAAATCAGAGCTGGGCCTGGCCATGTCCCCTCCTCCAGGGCTGCACTGGACTGAAGGAACAGGCATTCCTTCTGGTTGCCCAAAGGAACAGCCATTCCTTCTCTTTGCAGGGCTGGAGTGATCTCCAAGGAACAGCCATTCCTTCTGCTTGCAGGGCTGGAGTGATCTCGCTGGTGTCTGTGTTCAGGTGAGGAGGGAGCCTCATTTCCCAGGAGTGTGGCCACCAGTGCAGGACACCCAGAGAGGGACACGAGGGCTGGGCTGGCGGGAGACACCGGCAGGGACAAGGACAAGGTGGCAGCTCCTCGCGATGAGGAGTTTGATCCCCCAGCCCTCACTGCAGCATCCTTTGTCCTCCTGCTGTGCCTGGCTCGGGCACTGGGCTGGAAGGGATTGGCACCATCGCTGCTGCCTCTGGGAAAGGAGGAAAACAAAAAACCTTCAGCCTTGTCTGTGACTGACTTCACACACTGGCCTGACTAATCCTTATTTCTCAAACAGAAATGGTTACAAATATAAATTGGTTGGTGAGGTCATTTTTCTTTCACTTTTTTCCCAGTCAGAAAGCCTCTTAGACATGGAAAATAAATATGTGAAGTTAGCCTAGTCTGAAAGCAACTGGACTTTGTGCTTAAAATGAAGAAAAAATAGATTAGATTTCTCTTCCCAGAATTCTCATTGTTCCAAATAACTGTAATTATTCCCTTTTTTATTATTGAGTTCTTCCATTGTGTAACACGTAATTCTCTTAACTAGCAGAATATTCCTGGTCTTGCATTTTATTCTGACCCTACCCTTCTTTAACAATATGATTATAGGTACAACTCCCATGTGCCTATTTTGTGTCTTTGTGGCATTAATGGTCTGTTGAATAATACCCACCTGCATTGTTTATCCCTTCTATTTTTGCTAATGGCTGTCACTGCTTTTGCAGCTCAGTGTTTCTTCCTCTCTGTGGCTCTGGTGTGGATCAGCCTGGGCAAGGCTGAGGATGGAGACTGAGACAGAGCTGGGAGCCAGCCTCTTCCCTCCCTATGGTTAATGCTTGTCCTGCCACGTCCACAGCTGGGCATCCTCCGTTTCCATGGCTTGATATTCCAACTCCCATGACAACCAAGGTCCCAGCCCCCAGGAGACCCCTGTCCAGCCCCGGAGCCCTCCAGGACCAGGCACAGCAGCTCCACCAGCACGAGGGAGCCCCCAGGACACGGTGGGTGCAACCTGCCCCTTGCTTTCCTCCAAGGGTGGAAACCCAAAGTGGGGTGGGGTGTCCCCCACCACAGCCGCATCCCCGAAATGTCTGTTGTGAAGCCTGGGGAAAGCTGGGGTGTTTTACAGCAAAAAGATCCCTCTTGTTTCCAGTAAACTGACTTTCAGAAGTGTCCAAGACATTGTGGCCAGACTTTGTCAGGTGCACAGGCTGGAGCCCAGAAGGTTCTGTTCCTGTTCCACATGCTGTGAGCAGCCGGGAGCTCGGCACAGGGGGTGGGCACAGAACAGGCAAAGCTGACCCTTCAGCTGGGTTCCTGCAGGCTCAGCTCCAGGCTGCTGCTCCAGCCTGACTCAGGGACGGACTGAACAGGCCAAGGTGCTGCTCTTGGCCTCACCCACTCTCCTCCATGTCCTGAGCATCCGGCACCCCTGGGCCTCGCCCCTCACTGCTCAGCCCGCGACTCCACAGAGAGAAAACCCTCGGCTTGGGCACTTCATGGGGAGGTTGTGTAAGGCAAAAGGCATTCATGGGTTAAATGCTGAAATCTCCTGCAGCCAAAATTGGAGACATTTTTTCAAAAGAGCTCTTCCGTGCCTCTGAGTGTCTGAAGTGGTTCTGGGCTCCTGGGAAGTGCAGCCGCTCCCGGTGTGACCCCGGAGCAAACAGAAAGAATGAACAGGCACGGACACACGGACTGCTCCAGCTGGCCCCAGCTGTGAGCAGCTCTCAGGAAATCCTCGATTAGAATTCAGTTATAACGTAATCTCTCCTGCTTTTTCAGCTTTTATTAACAACACCTGTAGCAAAGCAAAAGGGGAATGAGGTGACTCTTCTCACCAGATGGTGAGTAAGAGACAAAAGGTACCTGAAACCAGAGAGGGAACAAGATCCCAGTTTGTGTGGCTGAATTGGAGATGGGAAGAAGACACCCTCTTTGAGCAATTTGGTACTTTTCATATTGAAACCAAATACTGAGCAGTCAGCCTAGGAACTGTCAAACATAGTTATTTAACATAAGAGGTAAATAACAAGTATTAAAGTTGTCTGGTGGAGACAGCAGCAAGCAGTAACTCTTGGGTAGAGACTGAATCCCAGAGTGAAGCTATTTGTGCCTCACAGCCACAACCACCCCAAAATGTCTTCTGCCATCTATTAATGCACTTGCCACAATCTCCTGTCTCCGAATTCTGACCCTCATTTAGCAGCTCTAACCTCAGCCCGTTGCCCTGGTAGTTAATAACATCCCTGTGCAGGTGCTGGTGACGTGTGATCCATCCTGGCTCCGCGGGCTCTTCGTTAACAATTAACAGCATTAACAACACTCTCAGATGGTGTCAGCAGCTCGCTCATCACTGTGGGGCTGTGAGGGGCTGTAATTGGAACCATCTGTTTGAAGGTTTCTGTTCCCTCCATCTTGCTGGTGGAGCTGTTGTCTCCTGCTCTTGCTCGAGCAGAGCTCCTGAAGAAGAATTCCGTCCCAGTATCCCATCTAACCCTGCCCTCTGGGGCACACATTCCCTGTGTCCTGTCCCCACAGGCCCTTGTCCCCAGTCCCTCTTCATCTCCTTTGGGGGCCCTTTGCACACTGGAAGGGGCTCTGAGGTCTCTCTGGAGCCTTCTGTTTCCCATGGGAACACCCCCAGCTCTCCAGCCTGGCTCTGGGGGACGAGTGTTTGGTGTTTAGCAGTGACTCCATCGGGCTGAATCCTGGTGGCTCCTGTGCTGGGAAGTGTGGATTGTCCCCAGCCAGGCCAAGGAGGTGGCAGGCAGGAGCCTGAGGGGCTCTTATGACCATGCAGACAATTCTTCCTTCAGTTGGTTGCAGCACTGGAAACAAAGAGTTGGTTTAGATGGAATCCTTCTCTCAGGTGTCTCTGGGGTGGAGGGAAGCGCTCTCCTCCCTCCTCACAGCTACCAAAGGCTTTGTCAGGGAGAGCAGAGCTGCTGCCCGTGGCTGGGGAATGACTGGGGGAGCATTGCTGGCCTGGCCCCTTGGGCAGGACACCTGGGGGGTGCTCTGCCCTCCCTTGGGAGAATCGTTGTGCCTTCAGCCCCGGGCAGCTCCCATCCCCTGAACCCGAGGCAATTATGCATGCGAGCTGCTTCTGAAATTAGCTGCACATGTTTATATTAACATGCAAATAAAGCAGCTTCAAATAAACCAAAATATGAAAATGTCTCTTCATTAGGTTCGGGTTTATGGCATAATTGATTTGGGGGGTGCAAAGCTCTGATTACCTTCCTGACGCTGAAGGGATCCACAACAATCACGCTGATAACAAACCATTAAACATATTATATTAAATTACTGGTAATTCTGAAAAAGCTCAATATTGCACATGGGTTCATTTAATTTTTATGTAAATTTTATCCCTGATTTTGCAAAGTCTTAATAGTTTAACAGCAGATTAGGCTAAATTATTTTAATTGAATTTTATGTGAATTTTTTCCTTCTGCCTTTAAGGAACCCATTCATAAAGGTTTTTCTTTCAGACATTGTGCACAGAGAGAACTGGATGCTGGTGCCAGCTCTTCCAGCTTCACTGTGGGCCACCATGCCCACCTGGATTTGAAACCCAAGTAAATCCAACTGTTGCTGATTTCACATGGGATGTTCAGGAAGAAAATACTGAGTTTGGAAATAGAGGAGAGCAAAGGAAGCATCAAATTTGGGAACACTTTTTCCAGAGGGTCAGTACCCTGAGGGGGTTTTTTATCTTCATTTTTTTATCTTCAGCAGGTAGATTTTCTCCCTGTTGAGGCTGGATCAGAATTCCTTACCTATTGTCCAGGTGATGTGCTGGATTTGGAGTGTTTCTCATTGACCACGTGCTCAGAAACAGCATCTGAACTGCACCTAAGGTTGGCATTGCCAGGATCCACATCCACGGGCTCCCTTTGATGTTCCCTGGCTCCTGGCAGCCCTGGAGGGGGGAACAGGGCCCAGATGTGTGCCTCAGGAGGCAGCACTGGCACTGCAGCCCCTGCTGTGACCCTCATGGGACAGAGACAGGGACAGGTGGCATCCAGGGCTGGTGATGTGAGTTATCCTCTGTGGTTCTCTGAGCTTTGCTTTCTGGCTGTGTTTGTCTCTCTTTTTCTAGATATTCTATTAGTACAATATTTTAAATGTCTTACCCAAGGAGAAATCCTTTGACATCATTTTGGTTAAGTGTGCTAACAGTAATCACGGCTATGTCTGGAACAATTGGAATAAATGCTGCTAATGCTCCCTCACTGCTCCTGAAGTCATTTCTGCAGTTATTTCAGCTGGTGCTTGGCTGTGCTGCTGGGCTCTGGGATCCAAGCACACGGGGGAAGTGCCCAGCTGTTCTGCTCCATGGCCAGGTGCTGTCCCTCCAGAGCCTGGGAGCACTGGGGACTGCTGGGGGTCACTTCAGGAGACCGGAGCTCCCGCAGTGGGAATTACACCTGCAGGCACCTGAACCCCCTGCTGTGGGCCCTCCCTTCTCTGCCTTTTCCTTTGTGCCTTTATGACAGGGAATCTGCGCTCAATTCCTATTCCAAAAGCAGCTGGGGGGGGGTTGGAATGGTGATCTTAAATATTTTCTTTCATCAACCAAGGAATCAGACATTCGTGTGGGGCTGCAACTCTAACAGGGCTTGGGCCACAACTATGACTTAGTTTTATAAATGCCTCTGAATTATTCAGTGTGAAAAGGCTCCTAATTATCTTAATTGCCGAATGAGTCAGTCCACTGAAGGCACCTAGCCTCGGGAGTGACCCGGGGAGAGCCGGGCCCTGCCGGGAAGGGGCTGGAAGGGCTCAGAGGACGCGGCGCTCCAAAGCCTTGGCCCGAGGAAAGCTTTGCTGTCTGAGGTTTGTTTCTTTTCACCATGTCTATTTTCGAGGGCTGTTTGGATAGCAGAAGACGGTTATTTTTAGACCCATTTAGAGCGTGTTTTTGTCCGGCTCCTGTTTCCCGGGTCCATTAAGGAGCTTTCCGGGGAAGCCGCTGCGTCCCAGCGCTCCCGGAGGATGCTCCGGGGAGGCGGGGGCGCAGAGATGCGGGAGGGAGCGGGGGATGCGCCCCGTGCTCAGGGCAGAGCTGCGGGAGGGAGCGGAGGATGGGCAGTGGGGCTCAGGGCACTGGGGCTGCACGCCAGGGCAGAGCCCCGCAGCCTTCGGGGGCTGCTGCTGGGGGCTTTGTGCAGTCCCAAAGTCCTGGGCATTTCTACTTTGCTTGGCTGGTTACAAGGAGCTGCCTGAGGAAAAATCGGTTTGAGGCATATGGAGATAATATTTTGAATGTGACATATGTCCCAACACAATTCTTGTTTTAGAAAGAAAAAAATATGACTTTTGAATGAAGTCACGATAAGCAGAATATTTTCAAATGTTCAAGCCAAATCGAGCTAGAATTTGGTTATTTTTCCTCAGGGAAGTAAATTCAATTTTAGATGAATTCAAAACGTTAGTCGCATACTTTATAACCACAAAGACTCCTGCAGACACAGGGTGAGCCCGGCTGGGCTCTGGCTGGGCAGGTAAAGGTGTTTCACACCCTGCAGAGGGAAGGGGACAGACCCTGGAGACATGAAAACGTGAGCAAACACAGCTGCCTCAGGAGGAATTTTTGGCAGATACATTTTTCAAAATAAATATGAAAATATATAAACTAACTTGGCAAAACACAACAAGCTGTGAAGATTATCAGACGGACAGGAGGAAAACTGACTTTCTCCAACAATGATTAAAAAGTAAAATGTGAACACCAAAAGAACCAGGGGTTTGGGAACATGATGAATGTGGAAATTAATGGGTTTTGGGCTATGTTTTGCCTTTTCCTGCCTGAGAAGCATCAGTATGGAAAGCTGTGAGTCTGTGGAAGCCTGTGCTGAATGCTAAGTCCTGGTACCTGGGGGGATTGGCAGGGGCTGGATGTTCCCCAGAACGAGGAGGGGTCACAGAAGTGTGTCAGGAGGGAGTTCAGCTCCTGCTTGGCTGAGTGTGACATTTAGCTGGCTCTTGCATTTGCTGGGCTTTTTGTTGCAAGCTTCTTTTGTTGGTTTTTTCTTTTGGCTTTTCAGTAATTTTTTAAAGTGCTAATTAGAGAATTAGGAACACTCACCTCCCACACATCAATTTGTCATGTTCTGCTTTGCCACAGTAATTCCAATAAAGGATTTTGTAATCTCCCTGCGATGCAGAATCAGTTGAACACAGACACACCTAAAGCAGAAACGTGTTATTTCATTACAAAGACACAACTGGAAATGTGGAAACACAACAAAGTCGTGCACAGGAGCTTGTTTACAAACGGAAACACCTTCCTACAGCTGTAATGAAATGGGGATTCTTCTTGGGAAGGGTTAATTTTTGTACCTGGAGTCTGTGTGGGCGGAGGAGCAGGGGGGAGCGCTGTCCCCCAGGCCGAGGCTGGGCTGCCTGTGTCAGAGGTTTTCTGCTTTCTAAATCTGTCTCCATTAACTTGGGAAGTAATGCCAGCAGCTGAGTGTGACGGCGTCTTCCCTGGCAGTGTCTGTGAAATGGCACACAGACACCAGGAGTATCAGAGAGGCACAAATGTGCTTCAGCGTTTGCTCACTATCCATGTTCTGTGTCAGACCTTTAATATAATTTAATTTTGCCATTACTTTCTAAAACCTGTCGTGTCTGAAATCCCACCCATTAAGAAGGCCTGTTTAATGATGATATATCCAATCTTCCTGTTTCTCCCGTTGTGATATTAATTCTTGAGAATGAAAATTAAAAAGAAGCAATGAATGTTATTTCAGTAAATTTACTGGAAGCAATTAAACTACAAACACTTTTTTTATGACTGCAGAGTGTAGCCAGTATTAGGAAACATAATTTTTTCCCTCTGCTGACTATATTTTCCCCTTCAAGCAGAAGTTGAATCTATCTATAGAAATGATGGTCTTTTTCAGAATTTTTTCCTCATCTAATTGAGTGTTGCTTTTGTACTTGTATCTTGTGCGATGTTAAATCCCATCGTCTGAGCCAGAAAATCTTCTGTAGGTGTGAAGGTCATTAATTTCAATTCAACAGAACTTTTTGACACTTGCTAGAAAATGAGAATAAGTCTCAATGAGTTCCATTAAATAAACAGAGCAAATTAAAATTTGTAATAGAGCCCAGAGCAGATGAGAATCACCTCATGGAATGCCATCGGTGGGAAAGCAGGACCAGCCCGGCGGGAGGGAGCGAGGGGCGCTTGCTGCAGAGCTGCAGAAACCTCGTGGTGACAGAGCAGCACCTCGGGAGAGGCTGGAGCTGCTGGAGCCTCTCTGGAGCCCGGCTGGGAGAGCTGGGGGTGCTCCCCTGGGGAGGAGAAGGCTCCAGGGAGAGCTCAGAGCCCTTCCAGGGCCTGAAGGGGCTCCAGGAGAGCTGGAGAGGGACTGGGGACAAGGGATGGAGGGACAGGACACAGGGAATGGCTNGCTGGGGACGCTCAGCTCTTCCCTCGGCCCAGCTGGAAGCCGCTCGCTTTCTCGGATAAACCGAAGGGTTTGTCCTTCCGCGCCGCCCCCGCCGCTGGTCCGCGTTCCCTCAGCCGTTCCAAGGCTGATTCCTCTGCCTAATGGATCCTCTTACACCTCCTCTGTCCGCCGGGGGGTTTGGTGGC
>VXBC01006907.1:81201-105492 GCA_013399945.1 Ploceus nigricollis | reverse complement strand
GTCTCCTTTGCCAACGATCCTTTTACTCCACACTGGCACGGAGTAGCTCCTCTAAGTAGTTCCTTTGCACTTTGGCATCTCTGGTTTATTTGATTAATAATGCACTAGACTGCATGCAACTTCCTGCCCCCCGGGAATTCTTACAGATCTTCCAGCCCAGTGTTTTGGAAGCGGCCACTCTTGCTGCCCAGCGTGGGGACAGGCAGAAAAGGCTTTGCCAAAATGAAAAGATAAAGTCTGTTGGTCGCTTGACTTCAGCCTCTTTGGGTTTGAAAAATGTGGTTCAGTGTTTCCGGGTGAAGTCTGATGTTCTCTGCAAGAGAAACAAGCTGGTAGGGCTGCAACAGCTCAATGTCATCATGGAATTTTTTAGTAATGACGCTGCTATTCCTGGAAAACAAATGGAGCCCTCAGCACCTTTGCTGTGGGTGACATCGGAGCAACATCTGTAACTCTGCACCTCCTCTGGCGTCGCTTGGGAACTGCTGAACCAGCTCCGGGCAAAGGCAGCCTTGGCTCAGCAGCCTGATATTTATATCCTGCCTGGGAGCGTGTGTGTGCTGGGATCGTTTGTCTCTGCAGAACAATAGCTGTACTACATGAAAATACATTTTCCACCCTTCTCCTTCACCCCTGGTGCTGATGCCACCTGAGCTGTCCGTCCTGCTGCCATCTCCCTTTTCAGGGCACTGCCTATTTCTGCAATTTAATTTTCTTTTTTTTTTTCATTAAGATGGAAGAAAAAAAATAATTACCTGGTGTCAGCTGAGGGAAAGGCTGGCCAGGCCTTTGCAGCCTGGGTTCCCCCGGGGGGAATGAGCTCCGAGGAGGGGCAGGGGGCAGTGCCCACCCCGGGACGGGAGGAGGGTGGGAAATGCCCCCAAACCAAACGGTGCTGAGCCCGGGCCCTGTGCCAGGGACACCGAGGGGACACCTGGCAGGGGCTCACAGCATCCCTGAGGCTGGCTGCAAAAGGCTCCGAGGTGGGGCCCAGCCTTTGACCCTCAGCACCGTCAGCTCCACCCGACCCTTGGCTTTGTCTGCCTTCAAAGAGTCAGGATTCACGTTTTCAGTACAATGAATTTAAAAATAATTAAACTGTAAGTTTGGCAAATCAAAATTATCATCTGAAAATGCCAAAGCAAACTGGTTTGAGTTTGTGAAAGATTTTTAATGTTAATTTAGCAAATATTTTGATCAACTTGAATTTGATTTGATTTATTGGTTCTGGTTTTTTTCTTTTTTTGACACAGAAAGGGATAAAAAGTTTTAGCTCAGTTGTTCACTGAGTTCCAGTTAGGCTTTAACAGTTTAATGCTAGAGATCTAAAAGCACATCTGAACATTTCACTTGCAACAGGTAAATTTTAGAATTTATTCTCACAGTCATAAAATAGTTGGTTGACTGGAATCCAATTATGTTGGGTTAGTTTATTTTTTGTCTGGCATTTTTGTCGGGTTTTAAATGACCCACTGAGCCATTGATTTGCTGTGTGCAGTCTCTTTGTCTGACAGGAGAACAGCATTTGCTCCACAGCAGGACTCAACTGTCAATAATCAGTAATTACAGAATTTTAGAAATGCAGATTTGTTTCTCTACAACTGAAATAATTTTAACCAAAGCAGCTTAAAATACATGAGAGAGGAAAATTTAGAAAGGATGAAACTGGGAGGAATCAATTTTTGCAGGGTGACTCCTGAGTTTTGGCCGAGGTGGGCGGGGATCCGCTGGGACCTTTGATTAAACAGATTCAGCTCCAGGGAAAGTGAATTGTGAGGAGCAAAATGAGCTCCTGTGATAAAGAAGGGGATTCCTGTAAAGGTGGGGCAGCCAAAGCAGTCAGACAAAAGGTGAACAGAAGCATTCCCCCTAAAGCAGGCAGAGCAGGGGGGTGGAACGTCCCCCCGTGGGTCCGGCCGGCCGAGCCCAGCGGTCAGCGCCGCTGCCCTGCCCTGGCAGGAGCCCTGCCCTGGCAGGAGGGCACTGCCTCCCTCCCTGCTGGGGGCACTGGGGCAGCCTGAGCCCCACAGCGGCTCCCAGGGCACGCTGGGCTTTGCACTGGCACAGCTGGGAAGGCTTCCTTCCCGCTTTCCCTCCGGGTTTTTGTGGTTTGGGGTTTCTGTGCTGGGTTTTTTGGGTGCCAAGGGGGTCCCTTCCCTCGAGGGCAGCTCTCACTGCACAGAGCTGTTGAATGGCTTTGGAAGTCATGAGAAGGTGAGATGATTTTGGAAAGGGACCACCAGAAAGGTTTAACAGTTGGTGTTATGCAAAATGAGACTCTTTCTGCAAGGGTTCCCTCTTGTGCAGAGGAGAGAGCTGCCCAGCCCCCCCGGGGCAGGGGTCTCCTCCCTGGGGTGGGCTGGCCAAGCTCCGCTGTCTCTCTGGAGCTGTGGGCACCAGGCAGGAGGAGAGACGTGGGGAACTGGAAAAAAAGATTTTCTGGTGGAATTCCATGGGGCAGGTGGGGAGCAAACAGCTCTGCAGCTGAGGCTGTGGACTCCCCACCCCTGGCAGTGTCCAAGGCCAGGTTGGACAGGGCGTGGAGCACCCTGGGCTGTGGAAGGTGTCCCTGCCCAGGGCAGGGGGTGGAACGAGATGGACTTTAAGGTGTCTTCCAATCCCCTTAATTTTGAGATAATTAAGTCATTAATTTCCTTCAAGTATTTAGATATGCAGAATGGAATGCAGAAACCTGGGTGCAGCCTTTCCAATATTGTTTGAAAATGGATTACAGGTTTTTGGCCTCTTAAAAATGCTTCCGTAGATTTGAGCAGATTCATTCTTGGCATGACTCTATTAACTTACAAGTGTTATTATCAAGAGCACCAAAATGCCAGCAAGCTGTGGGTGACAACGAGCCAGGGACGTACAACAGAAATGATTAAGGAGCTTGAGGAACTCAGAGGGAAAGATTAAAAGAACAAAATGTTTAAATTGGATAAACAGCAACAGTGGCTGTGATAATCAGCTGCTGGTGTGTGAGGGGTGCAAGTGCCAAGAGCATAATTTTAAAAGGGATTTAGCTACAAGTGGGATAAACCTGGGATGTGGATGAGACTTTTTTCTTTTAATATTTCGAGCTGTTAGAGAACAGCTGGGAGCACTGCATGAAGGTGGGTGCATAAGTGGGGTGCACCAGTATTTCATCCTTCGTGCAGTGCCCTGAGGCTGCTCCTGCCACAGGAAATCCCGTGCTGGCTGCTCTTAGGGAAGGTTCCTTTCCCCGATTGTTTTCCCAGTGCAGCCTGAGGGCTGCAGCTCTGCACAGACACCTGGTGAGGTGAATGGAGCCTCAAGTGCCTGCAGCTGCTGCTGTAGACTTTAATGTTACTGCACAAAAATCCCGTGCCAAAATAGCACTGTGATATTCACAGGAGCGTGGTGATTCTTTGGAAATTGCCAAGGTGGAGCAGAATATCCATTTCTCCTGATCTGATATCCAGTGAAACAGCAGGGAAGAGGGCAGGGCACGGCGGTGGGGTTACCCCCTCTGCCACCAGAGGAGTCGGTGTGGGCCAGCCTGGGGCTCTGCCTGCCCTCCTGGTGTGACCTGAGCCCCAGCAGTGCCCTGAGCTGGCCCTTGTGCAGCCATCGCTGTGCCTGGCCCCGGGATGTGTCTGTGCCTGAGCACGGCGTGCAGGCACTGGGTGAGGCTCCCACTCGTGGGCAGAACCCCACGGAGTGGCCAGTGCTGGCCAGGGGGCTGGGAGCAGGGCGTGGGCTGGCTGAGGGGCAGGAGCTGTGCTGCCTGTGCCAAGCTCTGGCACCTCTGAGGACTACACTGCTGCCAGGTTTATGGGGTTCTGTCCTGTGGGCTCGGGGAGCTCAAATAAATCAGATCTTCAGGCCGAGAGGGATCAGCCCATTCCACAACGGCAAACCCATGTGGGGAACGGGGCTGTGCTCAGCTCCAGAGTGGCTGCTCCCTGCTGGTGTGGGGCTCAGGGCTGCCCTGTGCCGCTGGCCCCAGCCCGTGTTTGACACGCAGGGTGGGCTCAGGGTTGCCCTGTGACAGTGGCCCAAGCTGACAGCAGGGTGGGCTCAGGGCTGCCCTGTGACAGTGACCCAGGCTGACAGCAGGGTGGGCTCAGGGCTGCCCTGTGCCGCTGGCCCCAGCCCAGCCCGGGCGGACACGCCCCGCTGCTCCATTCGCGGGCTGCCCGGCTCAGCAGATCGGCATCTTAAACGCGAATTGTAATCGGGATTCTGAGCAGGGCGAGATGAGAATTAGCTGCCTGTCTAGTGCTTTTCTGTTTATCTCCAAATGTCAGCACTCGGCACTGCAAGTTTTGATAGGGAGGCATCTGCTGCTCCCGGCTGCAGAATTAGTGAGGGAGGGAATGAGGGTGCGGGAGGGAGAGCAGTAATTGAATCCGGCTGCAGAGACAACAGCTCTGCAAAATGCTCACGGCAGGTCCAGAGGGACAGCGAGGGTGAGGCCAGCAGGAAGGGAAGTCCTGCACTGCCAGACTGGACACGGGGCTGGACAAGGGGAATTCTGCACCTGAACTGGGGCAGGGAAGGCTCCCGGGGCTGAGCTCAGATCCACCTTCTGGCCCTGACCTCACAGCTGCCTTCTGGAGTATCAGCCACAAGTGGCTGCTGGAGCGGGAGGTGGGGGGATTCTGTTCCTCACTGATTTTCCTGTGGCCTTTGCCATGCCTTACACGGGCAATGACAGATTTACACAGCTGCTGGGGGAGGTTCGAGGGGATGTCAGCAGCCTCACAAGCTTCCAAGAATGTGAAATCACAATTTCACAAGGTCCCTCTGTTACTCTGGGGAAAGGTTTGGTTCAGTGTGTTTGTGCTCCCCTGGCAGGTGCTCTGTCAGGAGTGGGTGTTGGATCTCTGGTCCTTTAACCCAGAGCCAGGAGCTGGTGTTGGATGATGTGCTGCAGTCCCTGGCTGTGCTGGGAGCTGTGACTGTCCCCTCACAGACCCCACAGCTCCATGGGGACCTGGCCCTGGCTGTGCCAGCATGAGCAGCTCCAGACCTGCTCCCCCAGAGCTTTTCACAGCATTTGGTTGCTGTTCTCACACACACAAACCTCATTCCTCTCCCTGTGGTTTTCAATCCCCACTCCCAGTGGGCTGTTTTATTTTTAATGCCTGAACAAGGCTGGAACTTTCTCCAGGCACTGCGATCCCTGGTACCACCCCAGTGGTGCTATTTTTACCAGGAGCTGAGAAATGCCAGCACAGCACTGAAAATTTTATCATGCCAACTGTGCAGCTGTATCTTCTCAGATCTTTGTTGCATCACTGAGCTTCAGCTCGGGCCCTTCTTTGCTGGCTCTGTATTTCATTATTTACAACACACATTTTCTGACCCAAAATCAGCCTCTCAGTTCTCTCAAGTCACCAAACTGCTCTAAGCCCCACTGGAGGGGGGTAGGTGACACTCAGACTGGGAGATGTGTCTCCTCCCTGTCCTGTTCCAGTGCTGGTGGAGCCTGCAGTGAGTGGGACACCCGAGGGCTCCGTTCCCG
Source organism: Ploceus nigricollis (assembly GCA_013399945.1). Lineage (NCBI taxonomy): Eukaryota > Metazoa > Chordata > Aves > Passeriformes > Ploceidae > Ploceus > Ploceus nigricollis. Next base: position 100,001 of record VXBC01006907.1, on the reverse strand, counting down.
TGCTGAGCAGCCCCTGTAAAACAGGAACAGCTGTGACACAGCTCAGGAACTCCTCTGGTGACACCTGCACGTCCCTCTGTGCTCTGAGGCACCAGGGACACAGCCCTGGGGCTCTGCTCCTGGCCCTGGGCTGTGCCTGTGTTGGTGCCTCAGCTCTGTGCAGAGCCTGCTGGTGGCTGTCCCTGTCCTGCCTCCCCCCAGCTGCTCCAGAATTATCTGTTCTCTCCTTGTTTTCCCATTGCTCATGCTGCGGGTGTGCAGTGCTGTGATCAGCACTCCCTGGGGACTGCTCCTGCTCCTTCCACCTTCCTCTCACCTTCTTTAGTCCCAATATTTCCATCTTGGCAGCAAAAAATAGAAAGACCAAATAGAAAGCAACTTTTTTTCCTGTAAAATCTCTTCAACAGCCTCTGGCACGAGCTGAAAAGGTAACAGGGAGAGCATTGTGTGATCCTGTGGTGTGGGATGGAGAGCAGAAGGGGCTGGGCTGGGGCTGCTCGGGAGGTCAGAGCTGAGGGTCCCGCTGCAATCCACAGAAGAACAGACTGCTTTGGGTTGAAAAGGGCCCCAGGCAGTCCTTGCAGTCTAAATGGAGAGGAAATATTAGGCCTTCCTCCCACAAAGGGGTTTGTAAGATAATGATGAAATCACGAAGATACATTTTAGAAAACAGGTGCCTTTAAAGTCGGTGTTGAGCTGTTCTCTTGCCAGGGCAGCCACTTGTCATGTTTGCAAGTTCAGTTTGTTGGAATGTTCAGAGCAGTGAAGGGGGCAGAGGGGACTGGGCACGTCTGATATAATTCCTTCCATTATCCTTCTCTTCTGTTCCTCATGCCCCGTCCCGAGGCAGAGCTGCTCCGGGGCAGCCTCCCCTGCCGGGCTGAGAGGGGCTCCCGGACGGGGCCGTGGCTCTGCTGGGGCTGGGCACTCACCCTGGACCTTCCCAAGGAGTGCTGAGCCCTGGAGGGTGGGAGGGGACACCGGGAGTTGTTTAATCGGGTGATGGAATGCAAATACGATGAAGGAGTTGGTGGGGAATTGAATTCTGTGTGCGTGTGCAACCTGCAGAACGTTCCTGTCACGAGGCTGATTTATTACAGAGCTCTCCCAGAGAAGAGGAGTCACAAACAGCAGGGATGAGGGGCTGCTGGGCTCTCCTGGGGTGTATCAGAGCAGGATCCATGTCCAACAACCAATTAACGTCAGCCAAAACTGCACGAGAGGGGAGCGGAGGGGAAGCGTTTGAGGAGGTTTTTTTAAGAAATAAGAGCAGAAGCAGTCTTTGCCAACATTAAGGGGAGTAAATTAAAAGGTCAGGATTAAAAGCTGTGTTTTGGAAATGTTTATAGCAGGATTTTCTCACCCGGGGGTAAGAAAAGCCCAACAAAACAAAGCTCTGCGGTGATCTCAGCTCCGGGCAGTGGTGGGAGAGCCCTGCTCGGTCCGGCCCGGGGGCAGAGCAGCGCAGGGACAGCAGCTCCCCTGTCCCCTGTCCCCTGTCCTGTCCGGCTGCTGCCTGGAAAACCTGCGGGCTTCCCCTGCATGGCTGGCTGCTCCCGCACACGGGGAGTGGCCGTGCCCGGCGGTGGCCGTGTCTGTGGCCAGCTGCGTGGCTCCAGCTGTGGCTGTGGCCGTGGCCGTGGTCACCACCTGCCCGGCAGGAGCCGTGCTGGCCTTGCTGTCCCTGCGGGGCTGAGCGGGGCTTGGAGCTGCTGCAGCGGGACCCAGCGGGCACGGGGCTGGGAACGGGGAACGGGGCTGGATCTCGCTCGCTGGGGCCTGACCCCCTCCTGGACCCATCTGGTGAAACACGGGCTGGCAGAGCTCACTGCAGCTCTGCAGGGGCTGTGGGCAGCGGGAGCAAGGGGAGCAGCAGCAGCAGCACCAGCTCACTCCCTTCCCCTTCCCCTTCCCCATGGTAGCAGCAGGAAAGGATGAGAGACCAGGACAAACCTGCTGATCTCCTCCCCCTTGCCTTTAGATACATGTTTCAGAAATTATTTGCTTCTGTACAAACCCTGGGTTTTGTAGCTTTTTATGAAACAGAACCTGCAAATAAGTTTCAGCTGCTTTCCTGCCTTGCCTAATCCCCGTGTTTTGGCACAGATCAATCCTGTATAATTAGCTGCAGCTCGGGCAGCCTGGTGGGAATGCAAGGAAAGCTCTCCTCCAGCAGCAGGAGCGTGGGGCTGGGCTCTGCCCCCTGAGCCCTGTGTCAGTTTGGGTTTGGGTGGCAGGACAGGGAGAGCTGGGGCAGGGCCGTTCACTGGCTCAGGCCTGGCCTGTGAAACACATTTTGAACAGATTTTTGATTGAACTGTGTGGTTATTCATCTTCTGTGTCGTATTATCTCCTTTCTTTTTAAAATCATTTGTGCTTAAACTGATATTTTATCTGTAAACGGAATATTTAGCACAGAGTTTATGGGTTTTCATTGCAAATCACAGCAGTAAGGTGTCAATCATTTGCTAACTAATTCAGCTGTGGATCATATGAAACATTTACAGGGACTTTGCTGGTGCAGGAAAAGCTTTCTGAGTTTTTTGTGTTTCACATAGACTGGGACTCCTTTTACTTTTGGTAGATATGTGCATTATTTTCCATCATTTCACAGATACTTCCAGACTCTGGGAGAGCAGGGAGAGCAGGGTTCCTGCTGGGTGAGTGCCTGGACCCACGGTGTCACCAGCAGCAGCACTGCCAAGGTGTTGGGTTTTAGGGCTGAACTCTGTGTGAGTTGTGTTCTCTCCTCAGCCAGGGTGTCGAGTCAGCCTGTGCCAGCTGTGCCCTCTCCTGTGCCCGTGGGTCAGCACAGGGCAGCACTGCAGGGGTGAGCAGGGAGTGCCCTCCCTCAGGGCAGGGACTGTCCCCCCTCAGCCCCCTCGGGGTTTCACTGTGGCACCCCACTCTGGGTCTGGTGAAACACTTCCAAAGGAGCAGCCTCATGCTCTGTTTGTGGTCCCAGCCCTGTGCAGCACAGAAACCTGGAATGGGCTGGGCTGGAGGGACCTTAACTCCCATCCCCATCCCCATCCCCATCTGCTCCTGGCCTCCAGTGCCAGCCCTGGCACAGCTGAGCTCTGCAGCTCTGCACAGGACGGGCACAGGCATGTGAGGGTTTGCTCTGCTGCTGGGCTCTGCCGTGCCTGGCAGCCCTTCCCCCCTTCCCCAGGGATGGCAGACTGGATGCAAGGAAGGACAAGAGAAGAGAAATGGGCAGAACTGGTGCAAACTGCAGGACTGCCCTGACCCAAGCACACATCAAAGCTTTCAGGCATCAAACCAGCCTGGTGCAGGGCTCATCACAGCATTTCCACTTCAAACTAAGCAAGCTTAATCTTTTCCAAGGAGATTCTGTCTCATCTAGATATACACACACATAGAAAAGAGAAGAGGGAAGAAGGACTTGAGAATCAAATGTGACATTTCTTGTTTGTGGAGCAGGAGGGATCGTGTTGCTCTTCACTGGGGCAGGTTTCTGTAACCCCAAACTCTCTGTAAGGAACATCTCCTGCCTCTGCGCAGCTCCTGACTCCCCTGACCATCCCTGAATTCTGCATTAATGCTCTCTGTGAGTACCATGGACTTCGCTTACTCCCTACCCAAGAAGGGTTAAAACATTCTGTGCCTTCGTTTCGGCTCTGATTGAGTTGAAAATGAGAAGTTCCAGAAAAAATTAATTTCTTGGTAAGGAAAGGGGCTGTGTGAGTGACCCCTCTGGGCTCAGGTGGTTTAATTCCCCTGTGCAGGCACTCCGGGTGTGAGAGCTCAGGCTGCACGAAGGAAAAAGGGAATTCTGTTATAATAAGAACACGGCAGAGCAGCTGATAACATTATTAAAGAGATGAAACTTTTGCAAATGCAGTTTAGCCCTTGCCTTCCTTCTCCCAAAAGTGAAAATGAATCAGGAGAGAGGACAAAGCCTATAGCCTCTGGTAGCCTTTCCTTCGGGTTTGATTTGGTTTCTCTGCCATGATGTCCATGATTTCTGCCTGCCTGAGAGTTCAGGGAATAAATTCAATAGTACCTTGAGCAGGAGTGGAAGCCAGGTTATTTCACCTGTGTCTGGCTCTGAGGTGCAGGGGGCTGGCTAATCACTCCCTGCAGCTGTGAGCTGCTCCACCTTTCCTTTTGTGCAGCCTCTTTGTATCTCCATGTTTCTGGAGGTCTGGACCAGGCACTTTTAGAAGGGAACTTGAAGAAATCATGTAGATAATTTGGTGTGTTCAGCTGGAGCAGAGGAGTGTGAGGTCAGAGCTCACCTGGGGCTGCAGCTCCAACCTCTGGGGCAGGGACAGGGCTAGGGCTGGGCCAGGGTAGGTCAGGCTGGATTTTGGGAAAGGTTCTTCCCCAGAGGGTGCTGGCACTGCCCAGATCCCCGGGAATGGGCACAGCCCTGAGCTCCAGAGCTCCAGGAGGGCTTGGAAAACCCTCCCAGGGATGCCAGGGTGGGATTCTGGGGCTGTGCAGGGCCAGGGCTGGGCTGGATGATCCTGTGGGTTCCACCCAGCCCAGGAGGTTCTGTGTAAACAATGCTGAGCATGGTGGTGGTGCTGCATTAACAGCTGGGCTTTTGAAAGTCTGGGAGGTATTTTCCAACCTCAGTTCTCTGTTGGTTGTGTTGAGGAACGTGGGATTTTCTTGTGTAGTGACTGTAAGCACATGACTTGTGTGTCCTCAGGTATTTGTCAGGATTCCTGTGGGCTCACATGAGAATGGTGCCATTTCTCCTTTACCAGTGTGTTCCCCTGTGCTGGTTCTGCCAGGGTGTTGTCTCAGCAGTCCAGGAACAGCAGTGGGGAGGAGGGGATGCTAAATCTTCAAAACGAAGCTGAACAAAAAGTGAATGCATTCCAGCAATAATTGCTTTCTGTACGCAGAGATAAGCTGCCAAATAACAAGGCTGTCATTTGAAATGCTGGTTTCCCTCCTACAGGAGCTGTTGGGCTAATCCTCAGCTGGAGTAAGAAATAATGGAATTCCTTGGGAATGCCACAGCAGTGCTTCCCATCAGCTGCACAAGGGGCCTGTCCTGCTGGGGCACAGCCAAACCCCCCAGGGCAGGTTTCTGGAATGCCCAGAACCCGTGGGCTTGAAACAAATCCTCAAAACCTCCTCTATAAGGCACAGTAATTGATGCAAGCTCCACGGTGGGACCTGGTTGATTTTTCCAAAGAAAGGCAAGAGAAGGCAGTGCCAGCAGGTTCTGGGTCTGCCCAGCCAGGAGGGAGCTGGCTGAGCACAGATCGTTAGGGGAGCAAACCAGGGATGCAATGAGCTGTGTGTGTGTGCAGAGCTCCAGGGATGGGGGCCAGCACGGGGGGAATGGGGCTGTTTGAGCCCTGAGAGGGGCTCAGGCTGTGTGCATGCAGGGCTCTGGGGATGGGGGCCAGCATGGGGGGATCTGGGCTGTTTGAGCCCTGGCAGGGGATGAGAGGCTGCCCTGGGAGCAGCCTTGCAGGACCCCGAAGGGGCCAAGGAGGACAAGGCCCAGCAGTGACCCTGATGCACAGGGGAGAAGGAGGCATGGAAGCCCCAAGGAGGAAGAGGAGAGGTTCTAGAGGAGCAGACTTTGGCTGTGAGGGGGCTGGACGCTGGCCCAGGGCTCTCTCGTGGTGGCTTTCAAGTGCCCCAAGCACGGCCAGGACTCAGGGTGGCCCCTGCTGGAGCAGGAGGCTGGACTGGGGCTTCCCAAACCCAGAGGAGATGGAACTGGGGGCAAATCTTTCCATCAGCCCCGTGCCAAGCTCATGGCCTGTTCTGCTCCCCGAGGCTGTGTCCATGGAAATTCTCTGTATTCCCTGGGATGCACAGCAGGGCTGGAGCCTGGCAGGGAGGTTAAACAGGACACTGGACACAAGGGTGATGTCCTTAAGGTCCAAGGCTGCCCAGGAGTTTCACATACCAAACTCAGTGTGCTCTGGGTAGAAATGACTGAATTCCACGTGCTTTGGAGAGGAGGGCACATCCTCTCTCCAGGCACAGCCTTTCCCTTGGGAAGGGGCTCCCCTGACCCCTGAACTCAGACAGGCTTGGTGGCTGGCTTCCATGTGCTCCCAAAGACCTGGAACTCCAAAGAAGGGCTGTGATGTTTTGATAATCCTTCAGCTGCTCCTGGATCAGGCACTGAACTCCCAAGGATCCTCATTTGTGCAAATGATTCTCCTGTGTTTTGAGCCACCCTTGTGCATGAGGATGCTCCATCCCTGGGCAGGCTGTCCAGAGCTCAGGCTGGCATTGCCCAGGTTGTTAGAGACACAAAAATGCCAGTGTAATTTAAATTATTTTAAAAAATGCTTGGTGTAATGCACAGGATGGGGGCGAGGAGGGTTTTTTCCTAACACACAAATCCTCTGCATAAAATTGAGCTGGAAATACCCAGCGATGCGTGGAGCAGAAATAAAAAGAACTTGTGTTTTGCTGCCCTGCTTTCATCCATCTCCCTCAGTAATTGAATGGATCATTCCCAGAGGAGAGAGGAGCAGCTCACCTGCTGCAGCTCCTGCATTAATTGGCACAAATATTGAGAATATCTTGGGAAAAGATGTTTGGGGTGGGGCTGGTTCTGGTCAGAAAGAAATGAGCAAGGAATTGCAAATACTCGGTGCTGAGAGGTCTGGAAGCCTGAGGGCAGCTGTGCAGGGCCAGGGCTGGCAAGGACAGTGAGTGTCACAGGACAGGGACAGTATTTACCTGCCAGGCACCTGCTCTGATTTCTGTGTGAGGGGCCCTGCTCCCCCTGCCAGGGATGGGAAAAGGCACAGAGGGTTTGCAGTCCTTGTGCTGGTGCTGCTCCATCCTCTCCTCTTCCCAGCTGTGAAAAGGCTGCTGAGCCTCCTGGCTTTGCCATGCAGCCTCTGACACCCTCTGAACGTTTCCACTTTAAGGAAAGTAGAATTTCCCAGGGTTCTCACAACACAAAGTTTTCTCTGCTCTGTTCTTTTGATGTGGCTTGTGCTGGTGGAAATCTCTGACCTTGGTTTCTAGCCAGGGGAGCCCAAGGAAGCCAGAAGCTGCCAGTGACTTTGTCTGGGATGGGAGCTGCACTGGAACTGGGAGCAGCTGCTCACAAGTTTATTGAGAGGGAACGGCCCCAGGCTGCACCAGGGCAGGCTCAGGCTGGACACCAGGAGGAATTTCCCCGTGGAAAGGGTGCTCAGGCCTCGGCAGGGGCTGCCCAGGGAGGGTTGGAGTGCCCATCCCTGCAGGTGGCACTCGGTGCTCTGGGCTGGGGACAAGAGGGGCACTGGGCACAGCTGGGCCTGGATGGGCTGGGAGGGCTTTTCCCCCCTTAAATCATCTGTGATCCTGGCCTTTCTCCCAGGAGAAGGAGGCCAGCAGGATGCTCTGCTCAGGGGGTCACAGCCAGGGGCTCTGGCAGTGGGAGAGCCCTGGGGAGAGCCAGGAGCAGGGGTGTCCTGGGCTGGGCAGTGCTGGGCTGGAATTTACCCTTTGCTGGGGCAGCCCTGCTCTCCCCCAGGCTCTGTGCCTGCCTGAGGGGGTTTGGCACTGCCAGAGCTGCTCTGCTCTGCTCCAGGGCTGCTCCCTGTAACCTATGAACGTTCCTGATCAACATGGTGTTCATATTAATTTGTTCAGAAATTCTAGCTCCAGGAGGGCAATGAAAAGGCAATTATGGAACTGGCAGATCCAGATTCCCCACCCCGGAATCTCATTTCTGTGGTGGATTGCAGCCATGGAACTGTGATTATGGTGAGAGAATAGAAAATAAATCCCATCCAGGATGTGCAACTGCAGCTCCTGGAAGAGCTGTTGAGGAATTTCAGTGGATTGCTCTGCAAAATCCCGAGGTGACTTTTAGCAGCTTTTATTTTGCTGGTTGGTGTGAGGGTGAGAGCTCCAGCCACATGTGCAGTGGTGATTCCAGGAGTATTTGTGATCTTTGTATCAGTAAAATACTGAATTGAGAGTCACTGAAAATCTGGTGTTTTCTTTATGCAAACATTGTAATCACCTAATCCTGCAAACTGGGCTTGATTCAAAACTGGTCTAATGTGCAGAATTTTGGATGCTGCTTAATTATTAATTGCTAAAATGATTTTTAGTTTAATTTCATTAATGTTTATAGAATATCTGCATATAATGTGCTATAACAGAAAGCAGGTTCTTGCACTGCATAAAAAATGCAGGAAATATTTTGGTTAATTTTATGACTTTTACAAAACCCCACAGTCTGACAGCAGCTGGGGGTCTGGAACATGATATTTAACAACTGGATTTAGAACTTCCTCAGTGTTTGGATCTTTCTTGTAGCTGTGCTTCAGCAGCTCTTGGTGGTGTAATCCATAGGAGAGAGAAACTAAGTGCAGAAAAATGCAGCTTGGATTTTGTGCTAGACTTTGTTTTTCCTGGTCCAAGAGAAAAGGTCTGCTCGTGGATGGGGCAGCTCAAGGACTTTGTGGGAACTGATTCCCCTGGAATGTTGTCTAGNATGATGTAACTTTGCCAGTCATGCAGTGAGTCATTCAATAGTCCATTAACAGAAGATATCTCCCCGGAGGGAGACATTGTTCTTGGAAGAGATAAGAAAACTGCCCACCCTCCAACAGATGGCAAATAGAATACAAGCTTATCTTACAAGCCAGGACAAATGTTCTGGCTAACAGGAAGGGGAAGGTGCTGGGAATGCAGGCCTGTCCTGCAGAACCTGCTTTTTCTGGCATTTCCAGCTGAGGAGGCCCTCGTGAGGCTCCAGGGTTGCCCAGGGAAGCTCAGGGACCCCAGCCTGTCCCAGGACACCTGGGGAAGGTGAGGGCTCATGTTTAACCTCAGGGCAGCCCCAGGGGCTTGTTTCACCCAGGAAATACCAAATGCTGCTGCCAGCAGCCAGCATCACCGTTTTATTTCTGCTTGGTGGGAAATAAAAACGATTTTATACTGAATTGGCACAAAAACAAATCTCCAAGTGTTAAAAAGTTGCTTAAATCAGAGGCTGAGAGATGTTTTATTGGTTTGTTTATAGTCCAAGCCTATAAAGGCAGCTGAAGGCAAACGGAGCAGAATTCAGGCAATGAGCTGCTGGCAGCAGCAGCTGGACAAGGAGACACTAATTCTGGAGAGTTTTAAATATCAGGAAGTGGAGTTTGCTCCCTTTGAGGGTGAGCTCCATCTCCCTGAGGAGCAGCACTGGGCTGGGGCCCTGCCTGCAGGGATTTTGGGGGTGCTGCCCTGTCCCCATGCCCCGGGAGGAGGAGCAGGCGCAGCCAAAGCCCCCAGCACAGGGGGGCTGGCCAGGGGGGCTCTGGGCTCATCTCCCACCGTCAGGGCTCTGCCCAGCACCTCCTGCCATCCCACTGGGCTCCTGGGGACAGGGGCGGCCTGAGCTCGCCTGATCTCTCTCTGTGTGAGAGGTTTTGATAATTATGGGTGTTCACAGTAAGCTGAGGGTGGCTGTCACTTATTTACTGGTTTAAAAATGCATTTTGGAGACCCTGAGAGAAAACTGAGTGCTTTGAGTAGGGGAGCCCCACGCTCAGTAACAGGATTTGAAAGTGATCCATCTCCTCGTGAGCAGAGTGTGCCAGTGGCTCCTTGCTCTGCTCCAGCTTCCTGCATGTGCCATCAGCATGGCTCAGTGACGGCCAAGAGATCAAACACCCCTTTGATGAGGCTGGGGACAGCAGCTCTGCAATGAGCATGTGTGGCTCTGAGCACTGCTCCCTGCAGGGAATCAGGTGCTGGTTTCTGGCTGTCTGTGATTTCAGTAATGCTTAGTCAAATGTTAAGTAGACTGTTAACTGGGGAATAGCATGAGCAGTGGCATCTTGTCAGATCAGTCAGAGAGAGCTAAGTGCTTGTGGACTTCATGGTTCTTACATCATTTATTTTAAAGTGGTATTTTATATATCTGTCTTACACGGGTTCATCTCCAGTAGAACCCACTCTAGGAGGGAGGGATGGATGGAGGGATGGATGGAGGGATGGATGGAGGGATGGATGGAGGGATGGATGGAGGGATGGATGGAGGGATGGATGGAGGGATGGATGGAGGGATGGATGGAGGGATGGATGGAGGGATGGATGGAGGGATGGATGGAGGGATGGATGGAGGGATGGATGGAGGGATGGATGGAGGGATGGATGGATGGATGGATGACACCAGGGGTGAGATACTGAAGTGCAGACCAGCAGTTGATCCCCCAGGCAGCAGCTGCCCCCAGCCTCCCCAGAGCCCTCCCCAGGGCAGTCCTGGGGTGGCCCAGCAGCTGAGGTCCCCCTGCAGCCCCTCGGGCACTCACCTGGCCAGGGGAGCTCCTTTCATTGAGGTGCCAAATGCTTCTCACTCCTCCTGCAGTGAACTGCGAGCCCTGCTCACCCTGCAGGCCCTTTCTCAGCTCTCCCTCTCTGCTCCAGCAGCCACACCCACCTGCTGGATCATGCCCAGGTCGGGCCACAATCCTTGTGCTTGACAGACCTCCCTGTGCCCAGATCTCCCAGCCTGACTTACACGGGCTTGGATCAGAAGCCAGCAGGGAGAAGTCATCTGCTCCCTGTGGTTCCAGGTAGGCAAACCTGTCTCCTCATGTCCCTCTGGATTTTAAATACCAGCAAATTGGAGAAATGTAACAAAATCCAATCAACTTAATCAGGGTTATCAAAGGCTGTGATTGGAAATCATAACCCAAATTTCCAGAAAGCAGAGGAGCCACAGCTGCTCTGAAAACCAAGTTGCAGTGGTTTCAGACCTTTCAAGCCAATATTCTTTCTCCTGATGAAATGTCATTATTGCTGAAGTGACACTCCAGTTTTTAAGGGCTGTGTTAGTGCTGCCACAGGCACTGACAGAGGGAGCACACACCCAGTGACAGCCCCTGGCAGTCACACAGGGAGGGCTCTTCTCCACTGTCACCTCCCTCTCCTCCTGCCTGGAGAGACATCAGGCTGGGGCTGGGGGTCCCCTGGGCATGGTCTTGGCAGGGGACACGGGGCAGTGGGGACAGTCTGTGCCCAGGGAGCAAACTGAGTACACATGTCCTTGCCAGGGTGCAGCATATGGTCAGCAATGGGTGCCCAATGAAATCCTCAGGGAAGCTTCTGTGTGACCCAGGAACCCCAGCATGGAAACCCCACAGACAGCAAGGCTGCTGCCCATCACCTGCTGCTGCCAGCACTGCCCAGCTCAGACAGCCTGGGGAGGAGAGGCTGAGCCATCCCTTGCCAGTTCTGGGTCACATCTGATCCTTCAGGTCAGGGTTTGCTCCCTGCTCTGTGTTCCTCCAGCCTGGCTCTGACCCCTCATGCCTGCATCATTGGCCATGTGGTAGAGGGGTTGTTTTTATAAAACAAACCAAAAAGTGCAGTTTTTTCCTGCTTTTTATAAAAAGAAAGAGTTATGTCTGTCAGTCACCAAAGAAATATTTCTGTTGGCTTAAACTCCTGCTGCTACTTCCCTTGCATTCTTATCAGGAAGAGCTGGAGCCTCTGCAGGGAAAGCAATCTTTAATCCATCCATCCTGCCTGCCAGCCTTGATCTGAAGGGGCCACTGCCAGTTTGGCTTTGTTTTCCCAAGCTATGGGACCACGTGCAAATTCTGCCAAATTAAGCTTATCTGAAATGTCACCAGCATCCTAATTCCATACATGTTCTTTTAATGGGATCTTGCTGGAGGGATTTCCATCAACTGCATTTGCAGAGCTCCTTCCTTGGTGCTTCCAAGCACGCTGTGCCTGTTCCATGGCTGGGGCAGAGCAAGGAGGCGGTTTCCATGTGGAGATGTCTCCAGGGTTCTGTGTGTGAACTCCCCTGGGATGGACCTGCAGGGACATTGTGGGAAGCACGGACCTGGCTGGAGAGAGGCTGGAAAATGAGACTGGTTTGACCAGGGCGAGCACACGGCTTCAGCCCTGAGGCTCGGCTGCTCCTTGGCCAAACCAGGGGAGAGCTGGGCACAGCCCTGCCCTCAGGGCTGCAGTGGGAACGGTGCCCGCGGGAAGGCATCCCGCAGCTGATGTGTCTCCCCTTAAGGTCTTCAGCACCTTCGTGTGTGATCCGGCACCGATGACACCGGATTAGAGCAGTACCTGGGCAGGATTTGTGCTGTGACGGGTGATTGCTCTCCAGCTGCAGCAGGTCCTTCCTCAGCCTTGTTTGTGTCAGAGCAGCCACCTGTTTCCCCTGCCAGGATCTGCTTAATTATCCCGCTGCTGTAGGATAATAAAGGGATGCAGGCAGGCAGGTACCTTGTACTTCTGCAAATCTGTGCACTAATGAGATTTTCTGCATGGGCAGTTTTGGGCAAGTTGTGTTTCTGTGCTCAGTTTTAGAAGGCAATGGCATCAGGCAAAGCCTTCTCCTGAGGTTCCACCGAGAGCTGCCTGACTGCCTGGTGCTGAAAGGGTTCCAAGGAAAATGTAAATATACAGCACACGACTCTTCATCAAGGGCATCTTCAAGCCCATGTCCAGAGCTCCGAGGTGCAGCTCCCCAGGGATGGAGCTGCTTTTCTGCACCAGAGCTGCCCGTGAGGTACCCCTGGGCAGCGACCACACCTGGTGAAATCCTGCCCCCATTCCTGTGACTGAACAGACCCTTGACACAGAAATCATGAGATGTCCTTGAGCAGTGAGCTGCAATCAGCAGGAAGGGCCTTTGCTCTATTAACCTGTGTCCCTCTCTCCCAGCTGTGCTGGAGAAGGAGCTGTGAACTGCACAGGGCTGGCCAGGACAGGGCAGCAGGGATGAGGGGCACGCCCACGTCAGGTCCCGTGTGGCACTGCCTGGGTGTCACTCCCCATGTGGCATCTCCCGTGTGGCACTGCCTGTGTGACATTGCCCGTGTGGCACTGCCTGTGTGTCACTCCCCATGTGGCATCTCCCGTGTGCCACTGCCTGTGTGACATTGCCCGTTTTACATCTCCCATGTGGCATTGCCGATGTGGCATTCCCCGTATGTCACTCGCCGTGTGGCATTTCTCGTGTGGCATTTCTCATGTGGCATTCCCCGTGTGTCACTCCCCGTGTGTCACTCGCCGTGTGACATTCACCTCCCGTGTGGCATTTCCTGCCGTCCATCCCCCGGGGCTGTCCCCTGCCGGCACCGCAGCCGTGGTGGCTCTGCCCACAGAGAGCAATGCCACCCGGTCTGCTCAGGCAGCCGGGCCCTTTCTGGTGCCCTGGGGCAGCAAGAGGCTCTCGTGTGTTCTGCTCTCCCCCGTGCCTTGCCCACTGCGGGTTTGTTTGGCTCCCAGGGCGCAGTTCCCTCCCTCCGTGCTCTCCCAGCCCCGCTCTGAGCTGGGCCGTCCCCTCTTTGTCTGCTCCTTGCTGTTGCACAAGGACTGGGTTCCATGTTTTGGCTCAAGGTTGGTGGTTTTCAGCAATTTCTCCTTTTTTTGTCTTTCTGTAGGATTTTTTACCTGTGCTTTCCAATAGCTCTTCATCAAATATGATTAATCTGGACTCGATTCTTTGGCTACTTTCCTCACTCATTTCACGGTGGGACTGAAACACATTTATTGCAGTATCGGGGTGGGAGGAACTCTTGTTATTGTTTATGGTTTACCTGTTCTTTGGAGAAAACACTTTCATCTCCAGCACCACCAGACTTTTATAAACATTAACTGTGTTAATGAGAGTGAGAAAAGAAATTGCATTTGTGCCAACAGTGGGAACAAAATGTGTAATTTCTCCATTAGTCGATCAGGTTTGCTCATGTAAACAACATGATTAAATTTGTCTGCGTGCACCGTGCTATATGAATAATAATGATCATTAAAAAGCCATGCAAGGCCCGAGATAACAAGATTGTGTTGGGGAAGAGCTAGGAGGGGGTGGCAGTGTTGGAGCAAACAAAGCCAGGCTGAATTTGTCAGTGCCAGAGCCAGCGTGGCCATCGGGGCTGGTGGGGCCACTCGGGGCTGGCTGAACTCCCAGAGCTGAATTTCCCCACCTCGGCTCTGTGGGGCTCTGGGACGAGGAGTTGGGGCTGGAGGAAGGGATAAAACCTTGCTCTGAAGGGACACTGCTCGTGTGGAAAGCAATTTGACACAAGTGGAGGCTTTGAAGTTGAAGCCTGCTTCTTGTTCAACGCCCCTGAAAAGCTTTTCAGCCCAGGGCTGTCAGCACTGGGCTGATGGGGAGGACAGTGGTCACAGGGTTCCTTGTCCTAGCCCTTAAATGAGGCTGTGGGAGGGGAACCATGGCTATGAGGTCCCTGTGTGGAACGAAGGCTGAGGCTGCTCTCAGGAGTTTCCAGCTCTGGCACCGTGGTCTGCACCACTGGGAAATGGCTGTCACGCCTTTCTGGGGCCTCTGCTCGAGGCAGAATTCTCTGGAAACTGCCCAAGGCCTCATGGGATGAGCTCAGTATTCCCCCTTCTCCTGGGCACGCTGGAGCCACACCAGGCTGGGGCCAGGCAGGGAGGTCCTGGGGACCCCAGCAGCCCAGGGGCCACTCCAGAGGGGCCTCGGTGGCCACGTGGGCTCCCCAGCCCTGAGTCCTGCTGGGCACACACAGACACGGGAGGGAACTGGAAATGCACCAAAGGGAGCCCCTCACTGGTGCTCAGTCACAGAAATGGTCAGTGCCTGCCTCGGGCACGGGACAGCTGGCAGGGGACAGCGAGGGGACAGCAGAGGGGACAGCACAGGAACAGCACAGGGACAGCACAAGGACAGCGAGGGGACAGCACAGGGACAGCAGAGGGGACAGCAGAGGGGACAGCACAGGAACAGCCCAGGGCCAGCAAAGCTGCCATCAGGGTTTGGCTTTGGAGCTGAGCTCGCTGGGCCACAGGGAGCTCCAGGTGTGTTTCTCCAGCTCCTCTCCGGGCTCACTGACCACTCCAGCACGCCCTGAGGGCTCTGGGCTCTGAGCCCTCGTCTGAAACAGCCTTAAATAAAAAAAGGAGTGTATGAAATGATGGCAGCAGAGCACTGAAACGTTACAGAAAGTGGTGGAGATTTGCAGTGGCAGCATTTAGTTGGTGTTTGATGTGATGTTTGTGTTTCCATCATGGAAAACAGAAACACAACGTGAGGCTGCTTCATCCTTTTTTATTCCCACGAGACTCCCCAGACTGTGAAAAGCTGAGGTGCAGATGTGGCTGTGCATGGTTTGGGGGGTCAGGAGCAGTGGACAGGGGTGTCCCAAGGGCTGTCAGTCCCTCTGTGCAGCTCCAGCCCTGCAGGCACACAGGGGTGACAGTCCCTGTGTCCCCGTGGCACCCAGGGTCACCTGAGGACCCAGCAGCCCTGCCAGAGCCCGTCCATCACACACTGCAGAGCCTCTGGGAGAAGGGTTTGCAATTCCTGCAGGAAGGAAATACCCACACGGATGGTCCCTGATGGATTCCCTTTCTTTAGGATGTTTGTGTAAATAATATTATTTATTTAGAAATCCAAGAACTCCGTGGATGCCTGAGGGTTTGCTGTGCTGTGGAGAATTGAGGTTTTGATCAGAATTCTTCTCAAACTCTGTAACGAAAGCTGGGGAAGTGCCACATGGACCCTGGAACACTGTGGGTTTGGGGCCTCACTGAGAGCCAGGAGAAGGGTTCAGAAGTCCCTGCACTTCTGTGGAGGCACCCTCCTGTGTGGGGCTGCAAAAACCAAACTTCAGAGACAGTGACGAGTCCCATTGAGTCAGTATTGAGCACACAAATAGCAAAGGCTGGCCTCAGTGCTTAATTGTGACTGTAAGGAGATCATTGGGTGAGATGGGCAGAAATTAATGTCCCCCTGCACACAGCCTGTCCCTCCTGCCTGGGGCACTCAGGCCCCTCTCAGGGCTGTGATGGGTGGGCAGGACCACCCTGGCACTGCCAGCCCCCCTCCCAGGGCTGCCCAGGGCTGCTGTGCCAGTGTGCCCAGAGGGCTCAGGAGCTTTTCCTGGGCGTTCACAGCTCTGGCCCTGATGCCCAAACCCCACATTTCTGCCATCTGTCACCTTGTCCTGGTTTGATTGCATCTTCTGTGTGATAATTACAGCAGCCAAACAATCCCAGCCCTCCGAGGGATGCCAGCCCCATCCCTGGCAGCACCTCCTGCCCAGAGCAGCTGTGGCTGCCCCTGGATCCCTGGCAGTGCCCAAGGCCAGGCTGGACAGGGCTGGGAGCACCTGCGATGGTGGGAGGTGTCCCTGCCATGGCAGGGCTGGGATGGGATGAGCTTTAGGGTCTCTCCAGCCCAAGCCTTGCTGGGGTTCTGGGGCTGGAGCTGGCAGGAGGGTGACCCCAGGCTGGAGCTGTGCTGGGGTTTGTACCCTGTGATGCAGCCTGGGGGGCAGCTCAGCAGAGCTCCACAGCAGCCCCGCGTGTCCCATAAACTGTGAATGGTCTCGTTTGGAAGGGGTTCATTAGGAAGATTAATGAGGTATTATTTTCCCCTCCTTCACTGTCGTGATACAGAGGGGGCACAGTAATTTTCCCAGCTGTGCACAGCAGCGATTGCTCCTCCCCAGGGTTCCGGCAGCGCTGCCTTGTCATCAGTTAAACTGCTCAATCCTAGCAAGTGGTATTTGTCAGCTTAATTAGCCCTAAAGGAAGCACTCGCTTTAAAATGAGACAACAGTTTTGTTTTTCCCTGAGAAAGACAGAATGTTCTTAGCAGAGGCAACTTGTTTAAATGAAAGAGCTTTTAAGCTGAGTTTTGTGTCGTTTTTAGGTTGCTCCCCACCCTGAAGTCCCCAGCTTGCCTGTACCCTGTCCCCATGAGCCACACCAGTGCTGAGGCTGGCCAGGCACTGTCACACAGCAGGGAGAGGTAAAACCCCTCCCTGGGGAGCGTGGCCAGGCTGGGCATTGTCCTCCTGGCCAGGGCTGAGCCCCACAGAACCCCAGGAGCTGAGCTGGGAAAACACCCCCAACACCAGCCAGTCCCAGCTGGGCCCCATCCCCACCCTGTCCCCAGTCCCCACCCTGTCCCCAGTCCCCACCTTTTCCCCAGCCCAGTGCCACCTCCAGCCCTTCCTGGGACACTCCAGGGGCAGTGATTCCAGCTGGGGTGTCTCTGTCTTTGGTTTATTGTAGAAGAACTCAGAATTGCTTATTTTACTGTTCTTCCAGGGTAAAACGTTCAGAAGGGAGCTTGGGAAGAGCCACAGAAGTCCTGACTGGGTGTCTGATGTCTGCCCAGACACGGATGACCACAAGAATCACTGCAGCTGAGAGCAGCTGGTGAGTGAGGTTTTAGATAAAGTGAAACCACGTGGGGGCTGTGGAAGGGGAGGAACTTGGTGAGGGGGTCAGTAACCAGATCTGTGCCCTATTGCCAACCCAAGGCACACAGCTCCAGTTGACTTCCTTCTTCAGAAAATTACATGATCTTTTAAAAAATCCCAACAACCCTCCCAAAACTCTTTAAAAAACCCAGTTCTACCTGAACATTCTATTTCAGTCAAGAAAATGTCTCCTAGTTCCAGGAGCTGGGCTGTAATTAGGATCCCAGCTCTGCATCTTTTCTTATTTATTATTATTCACACTAGATGTAACAATTGACTTCCATTCAGGGGTTTTTATGGTGTGCTTAAAAATACCAGGTTTTCAGCTGAGATGGCTGCTCTGTGTTTCCTGTCCTAAGCAATTATTTGCCAAGTTAGAACTCCTGTAAGTTAATGTGCCATTTTCCAGTGGCACGAGTGGAGGCTGTGTGGGAGGGAGAAGGGCAGCAAGTGCTGCTGCCTCGGGAGGATGCTCTGCCAAGGGGAATGAGCAGCAGGGGAGAACCAAACTCCTGCATTTCGGTGTCCTGGGAAGGGTGGTTGCTTGTTCTGAGTGGGGAGGGAAGAAGGGAGGGAAGGGAGGAAGGGAGGCCTGGAAATGGCTGATCTGCCCTGCTCTGCCCCTCTGGCTGAGCTCTGCAGCTTTAACAGGCTCTGCCCCTTCGATGCCACGCTTGGGTCTGGGGTTCTGCTCCTCCTCTTCTTTTTTTCTCATTTTCCCCTCCTCTATTTTATTCCTCTCCTCCTTTTCTCCTCTGTGGATGTCTCAGGCAGCACCCAGCCCAGCTGTGCCTCCCTGGAGCCTGACCCAGCCTTGGCTCGGGGGTGCCTCTGGCATTTGGGCCCCTTCCCCTTATCACCGTGCTATTAATTGCTTTAATGATGCACTCATTCAGATTGGAAATACGATCCCAGTGAAATTTAATTTAAAAGATCAATAACTCGTTAGCACATTATAGCTACACCTACACTTACACCACGTTAGTCTCCTGCTGGAGCAGCACTTGGCTGCAGCCCGGCCCCCGGGAGCTGTGCTGGAAGCAGTTTTGGGCAGGGTAAGCATGGCAAAGGAGTCACTGAACAGCCCTTCCCTCTGCAGAGATTGTGGCCGCTTCCCTGGGGCTGCAGAGCCCCCTGCTCGGTCCATTCTTGGTTTTCCTTTCAGGCTGCAGAGCACCCTGCTCGGTCCATTCTTGGTTTTCCCCTGGGGCTGCAGAGCCCCCTGCCCGGTTCATTCTTGGTTTTCCCCTGGGGCTGCAGAGCCCCCTGCTCGGTCCATTCTTTGCTCTCCCCCAGAGCCAGCCCCCCGGGGGTCTGTGCTAACCCAGCCCCGCTCCGCCCGTGGGGAGCAGCGAGGCACGGAACCCTCAGCGGGGGCTCCGGGGCACAGCCCGCAGCAGCCCCGGGTGACACGGACGGGCTGTCCCCGAGAGCCAGCGCTGCTCCGGCTCCGTGTGTGCCCCGTGGGCTGCGCCAGAGGCCCGGGGAGGGCTCCGAGCCCCCGGGCTCTGCTGTGGGGCGGGGATGGCCTGTCCGTGTGTCTGTGTGTGTGTGTGTCTGTGTATGTGTCCGTGTGCCTGTCCGCGTGTGTCCGTGTGTGTGTCTGTGTGTGTGTCTGTGTGT
>VXBC01006907.1:51947-70630 GCA_013399945.1 Ploceus nigricollis | reverse complement strand
ACTATATGTATTAATATATATTAATATATTATAATAATTATTTTATATATAAAAATATATATATGTATGTATGTATGTATGTTTATATGTATGTATACGTGTACATATATGTGTGTGTGTGTGTGTATATACTTTTTTTCATACATATATATACATATTCCCACATACATATTTTCGTTCTCAGCTGTTGCTGGCAGCAGCGTTGGGCGGCCCTGGCAGCTCGTGGCTCCTGCCTCTCGCTGCCCCTCGAGGGACCGAGCCCAGAGGGAGCCTTTGGTGGCCCCTTGCCCCCAGAACAAACATCCGACACTACACAAAGCAATGACAGAGACGGAAATAATCGCTTCAAAGTCAGGCTGATGTCTTGCAGAAGCTGAGGAAACGTTCCAAGGGAGTCTCAGAGGCTCAGGAGGATCTGCGGGGCTCTCGGTTAGCGCAGCCGCCCCCCGCCGAGGCAATCAGGACTGCAGGCTGCATCAGCGCAGCCAGGGCTGCACAGCAGAGAGCCCCGGAGCAAACAGCACCGGGGACAGCACCGCGCTCGGAGCACCCCCTCCGCCTCGGCAATGAGTAAAAGGCTCGTAAACAGCAGAGAGAAAATTTTTGCCTGGTGACTGCAAATAAGCACCCAGCAGAGCTGTTAAAAGTTGCTTGCTGAAGAGAAAAATATGATTCTTCTAGTTTTATGGGCCATGTTCAGATAGCTCTTACTCCTGCGCCATAAATCCAATTTTCACATAGATTAAATGGAAAGGCAGCAGAGGCTCTGCTGAATAATGCACGGGTGGTGGTGGATCTGGGAGGGGCACGGATCGATCCGCTCCTGCTCACCCCCGGGGCTGTGACCGGCCACCCGGGGCTGTGACCGGTCACCCTGNGACCGGCCCCCCGGGGGCTGCTCACAGCCCCCGTGCTGCTGTGACAGGCCACCCCAGAGCTGTGACCGGCCACCCTGGGGCTGTGACCGGCCACCCCGGGGCTGTGACCGCCCCATCCTCACTCCCCCCGGCCCTGCCCATCCCTTATCCAAGGCTTTACGTTCCCCAAAGCCCGGGAGCTCCGGCGGGGCTGGAGCCGGGCAGGGCGGCCCGGGGCCCGGCCAGCTCCTGCAGGAGGATGCTGGAGAGGGCTGCAGGGGCACAGCCAGCACGGACACACAGATGTCCCCAGGGGTGGCATCTCCGAGCCTTTGACGTGTCTGTGCCCGCGGGCAGCAGCTCGGTGTGCTGGGGGAGGCACCGAGGTTCAGAGCCATTCATGGTGGGGTCCAACAGAGAAGGTCAGAGGTCAATTCCCTGCTCTGGGGTTTTCCTTTGGCTGGAAATGAATACTGGAATTAGTGAATGAATTAATTACTGGAAGTGGAATTAAATGCTGGAATAGCTTTAGCTTTGGTGAGGGCACGTTTTCCCTCTGGAAATGCACCTCAGTGCCAGCCCAGCCCCACAGTGACGGGGCTGCACGGAGCAGCTTCTCCCCAAGGAAAAAAGGTCCCCTCTTGCACAGGGCAGGACATTTGGGTTCAGGGTCCCTGGGACTCACTGACACCCGATGGGATCACCAAAGCTGTTAGTGAGTGAGTGCTGCAGCCTTTGCTTTCTGAGAGGCAGAGAAAGCAGCACTCGAGCACGGGAATAATTCATGTTTGTCGTTCCCTGGAAGACCTTTCATCTCTTTGCCACTAAATATCCCACAAACCCACAAACAGGGAGCTTACGGTTTTTCTCTTGGAGTGGAAGGCTCTGCCTGTCCCCTCCCAGCTGTGACCCAGCCCCTCCTGGAGCCCCTTGGCCCAGCTGGGGAGGTGGCTCTGTCCCCCTTGTCCCCAGGCAGTGCCTGCCCTGCTCTGTTTGCTGTTTCCCTCCCTGGGCCAGCAGCCCTGTCCCCTCTGCTGTCCCCGTGCAGGACAGACCTGCCTGGGCCCCAGCCCTGCTCCCTCTGCCCTCGGCTGCTCTGCTGAAGGGGTTAATTTGTTTAAACCACGCTGAAGGGGTTAATTTGTTTAAACCACGCTTGTTCTCCTGAGCCATGGGCTGGCTCCTGCCAGCAGAGTGGAAAAGTGATCTGATTTTCCAGTCTGAGCGTGGCAGATGTGTGTGTGGGAGGGCTGCGAGGGAAAGGGGGGCTGTTGTTGTTTGTAAGGTGACCAAAATCTGCTCCACCAGATTGAATCTAACCCAGTTCCAGCCCGCGGGTGGTGACAGCTGACACGGCGCTGCTGGCACGNGCAGGTTTGGGGTGGGAGCAGCTTCCAGGCACAGGTTTGGGGTGGGAGCAGCTCTCAGACACAGGTTTGGGGTGGGAGCAGTTCCCAGGGCAGGTTTGGGGTGGGAGCAGCCCTTCACACCATCCCTGATGCTGAGAGCTGCTCCCCCAGCCCTGCCCAGAGCTGCCCCATGCCCTCCCTGGCACAGACTCTCCTGTACCTCTGCCTTGTGCTCCCCTGGGCTGGGGGTTTGCAGGTTGTTTGCCTGGAAATGTGTGTCACTTTAAGGTTCAGTTAAACGCTGTGAAGGTCAGAGCCCTGCCTTGAGCTGGACCTAACAGGTGAAAAGCTGTGTTAAAATCCCCAGCATCAGAAAGCTTTTCCCTTCCCTCTGTCAGTGCAGGGAACACTTGCCTGGTGCCTGGGCAGGAGCTGGAGGAAAGCTGGATTTTCTTTGTCATCCTTTTCTTTCTGTTCTCCTTTTAGAATAATCTGTTATTAATAGATAACTTAACAGACAGTAGTAAATGATAATAATCCTATTAGAATAATTAGAATTATTCTGCACAAAACAATCTTTACAAACATCATCTTTCTTTGTGCTCTCAAATGAGTCTCTGCCTTGGAGTTGTTGGTGAGGGAGCAGGAGCAGTGTTTGTGACTGACAGGGGTTCTCTGCCATGAACAAACGCAAGTTCCTCGCCTTGGGGAGTCCCCTCACAGCTCTCTGTGGGCCCGGGGAGGTGCCTCTGGCTCTGTTTGCTTTTCTTTAAATCAGCACAGGACTGCTCTGGTACCATTGCTGTGTCCAAAACTGCCAGTCAGAGGTGTCAGGAGGTTGTCTTTGGAGGTTGTTTTTGCTCTGTCCCTTTTAACCTTCTCTGGTTTTGCAAATTAAAAGAATCTTTCCCATCAGATTCAATTTCTACTTCAAATAAGTAGTGTTTAGGCTGGGGGAAAAACTTCAAACTGCTCAGGAATTGAGCAGTAAATCAATGGCAGAAAAAGTTAGTGATGCTGAGAGACTGAGAGAGTCAGGGATTTATTGGAAGGGTTTTGGGAAGATGCACAAGAGGAAACCTCCCGTTTTGGGGTCAGAATTCCAGGTATTTGCCTCTGAGAAGCTGATCCTTCCTGGATCTTTCTGGATCCTTCCAGAGCATGGTGCTGTCTCCCTGAGAAGGCAGCAGGACCTCATGCCCGAGACTCCCCAGTTATTTAAGGTTATTTAAGGTTATTTAAGGTTATTTAAGGTTATTTAAGGTTATTTAAGGCTATTTAAGGTTATTTAAGGCCACTCCAGATTTTCAGCACCAGATGAAACCCCATGGCCAGCTGGTTTCCATTCCCAGACAGGGCTGGGAACCTGCCTGGCTCTGGGGGAGCAAACCCCTCCTTGTGCTTTTTCACGGGTAACAAACGTCCCCAGGAGCAGAGCGTGTGTGAAGTGTTGGGTGCTCTGGGTGACTTCTCCCAGCCCCCAGAGAGCAAATCCTTGGGGCAGAAGCTCTCCAGGGACACACGGCTGGACACCAGGCGTGAGTGGAGCTGGGGAGGAGCTGCAGCATCCCGGGCAGGGCAGCATCCCCGAGCCGCAGCATCCCCGAGCCGCAGCATCCCGGGCAGGGCAGCGGGGCTGTGCCGCAGCATCCCGGGCAGGGCAGCGGGGCTGTTCCGCAGCATCCCGGGCAGCGGGGCTGTGCCGCAGCATCCCGGGCAGGGCAGCGGGGCTGTGCCGCAGCCCTGCCCTCCTTCCCTGCTGCCCTGGGCTCTCCCTGCAGCCCCGGCAGGCTCTGGGGCAGCGCAGGGTCCTGGCTCTCCCCAAGGCTGGCGGTCTGACAGCTCTCCCGTGCAGCTGCAGTTTTTAGGGCCACTGAGCAAAGCTGGAGCATTCTGGAAAGAGGCCTCGTTGTCCTCGGCAGCCGCTCCCGGAGCTGCTCCGGTTACACGAGGGGACGCTCCGAGCCCGGCGCTCTCGGGGCGGTAACCCGAGGGAAGGGATGGATCGGGGGCTCAGGGCTCGCTGTCACTGCTTTGCTTCTCCTTCAACGCCTCTGCTCACCCGCTCCTGCCCCGCTGCAGCTCCTCCCGGGGCTGACACCCGTTTGTAGGGCAGCAGCAGCAGTGCCTCCCTTCCCAGAGCAGAGTGGGAATGATCCAATCCATCAGCTGCAGCTCCTGGCAGGCACAGAGCGAGATCACAGTGCTCGTGCAAGGAGGACACTTTTTTATCTGTTGAATAGTCTGTGCTGTCACACCCCGACCCTCCTGTACCTGCTGGTTCATGCTCAGGTGTCCCCTGCTCCCAGTCCTGTCCCTCAGGCAATCCTTTGTCCCTGCACGAGCCCTCAAATGTCATCTCCTGTGCTGGCTCAACGTGTCTGGTTTGTGATTAATCTGTCTCATGCCTGAGCTCTGAACCCATTTAAACAGCCTCAGCAGCCTGGGACTTCCTACAAGGTTTTCCATTTTCTTTTCTTATTTACTGTAGAAAATTGCTGATGGAAGAAAAAAAGAAGTTCCCCTTTGGCTCATTGCCCACAGCTTGAAGGGATGAGGAGCTGAGGTTCATCTGGCTGAGATGGGAAGGCAGGAACGAAAAGGGAAAGATGAGAGTGAGACATCTGGATTTTGGTCCCAAGATGTTCTGTAACAGATTGAAGCCCTGAAATACCAAACCCACCACATTAAGTTGTCCTGGTCCGTGTGGCCCCTGCTGAAAAGGAGGGATGGAGAGAGGGGAAGGAGGACAAGCAGGGAGTCCAGAGAACATTAACCAATGCCAGGCTGTCACTCAGCAACTGGGTCCAGCCAGTTTGGGTTTCCTCTGGAGTCAGGGAATGTTTCCACCCTGTCAGCCTGTCCTGGTGACCTTGGCAAGGCTCTTCATGTGACCCTGCTCATACCATGAACTCCTTAAGGCTGGAAAAGACCTCTAAGATTGTGGAGTCCAACCATCCCACAAGAGCCCTGGGTGGTGCTCAGGAGGTGCAGGAGCTCCCACAGCTCAGTGCAGTGACCTTATCAAAAAGTTTTCTGCACTGGAATATTTGGAGGTGACTTAGAAAGCAAATACAGAACGTTTTTATGGCTGGAAGTGTTTATCACCGTGCCTCAGCAGTATCTCATGACGTGAGTAACAGTTATAAAAGCACTTTGAGCTTATTTGACAGTAAATGTTTTGTGGCCATTCTCTATTCCTTCCCCTTGTATTTTAAGCTGCTGAGCTGTGCCATCAGTGTTTATGAGCCCCGAGCCCACGTGCAGGGCTGTGCTGGGGGAGCTGCTGCCTGCCCAGCCGGGGGCTGGGGGGGCAGGGGCTGCTCGGGCCAGCCCAGCTGAGCCCTCGATCCACGGCAGAGCTCAGCTGGGCTCCCAGGGGAGGGGAGGCTGCAGGCCAGGGGCAGAGCAGCAGCTCACTGTCCAGCACTGGGTTTTGGGTGGGCAGGGCAGAGTGCATTGCCTGGGAGTGCAGCAGAGCCCAAACTGTGCCTTGTCTGTTCCAGAGAGCAGCGTTTGGGAAGAGCCCTGAGCTCAGGGCTGCGAGGGAGCAATAAATTCTGTATTGATGCTGAGAAACGCTGCATCTGCTGCACTCCCCTGGGCTGGCCTCGCTGCACAGCAGAGTGCTGCCAGTTCTGCATCACTCAGGGGATGCACCTTCCCCAAAGGCACCTGCAGCTGCAGGAGTGTCTGCAGCCCCTCCTGGGACCCCTCCTCAGGAGCTGCCCCCAGCCCTGCTCCCTGCTCAGGTGAGGATGTGGTGCACACCATGATTAATGAGCTCTGCTCTTACCCCAGAGAGCCACTGAGAGGAGGGGCCCGTGCAGTCCCTCCTGCCCAGGAGGAGCAGGAAAGCTCCACAGGAGATTGGAGATTGTCACCAGCTGCTCCCACTCTGTCACCACGCACGGCTCGGCTTCTGCTGCTCAAGAGCAACTGAGCCAGGAGCTCTGTCAGTGTTTGTAAACCCTCCCAGGCCAGGGCCCCATCTGCTCCTGCCAGCGCTGCCTGAGGAGCACTTTGTGTCACAGGCCGTGTCACAGTGGGCTGGGTGGGCACAAGGACAGCAGGACAATGAAAAGAGGACATTGCAGTGGCTTTGCACATCAGTTCACACCAATTCCGTGAGGAATGAGGGATAACTGCAATAACCCAGGGGAGCATTTAGCAGGAGACAGTAAGGCCAGGTGAGCTGGCCCCGTGACCCTTTTCCAGTGCAATCCAGGGACCCAGGTGTTCTGATTGCTTTTCTGCTGTTGGCAGGCTCGGAGGGCAAAGGAATGGCTGTGAAGTGTCCCCTGACCTCTCGGGGCACAGGGACAAAATCCCCCCAAGACCCCTGTGAGCAGAGGGGTGTGCTGCAGGACAGGGGCTGGTGGGAGCTGCTGCCACCCTGGAGCCCCAGGGACACAGGGAATGTGGCACGGGCTGCTTTCCATGGCCAGGTCAGTGACAGCACTCTGGGAGTGTGACAGCCAGGACAGATGGACAGGAATGTCACATGGCTGTGTGACAGTGACTTATCTGGGCGTGTTTTGAGGCCTTTTCTGGTTTATGACTTTGTGGCAGTAGGATGTGAATGTCACACAGGTGTGGCTGCAGTTTACCCCATGCCATGCTGCCTTCTGCTCAGCCAGGTGCCAGCACATGGAGGGACAATAGCAGAGCTTGCAGAGCAGTGGTTTGCAGATGATTGCTCAGGCATTTAAATAATTAGGTGTAGGAATTACAGCAGGGAATGACATGCCAAGGGTACTCAGAAGAGCTGGGCAGAACATTTGCTATGAAAACAGGAAAAACCTGTTGATCTTGGAGAGTGAGGCTTCCCACAGCAGCGTCCTGCTCCAAGCCTCCACTCAAAGCAGAGGGCAGGAGGAGCTGCTGCTGATGGGGAGATCTCAGGGGCTGCACTTCCCAGGAAAGGAACCCTTTGGGCAAAGAGACAATTCTTCATGGAAAGTCAAGAGACGTGAATGAAAGCAGGAACTGAGCTGAACTGGCACTAAACCCTATTTGGACTCTCCTACACTGGACCAAGGTCCCTTTGGTTCTGGAATAATTTTAGATTTAATCATTCAGTTAATTGTTTGGCCTGATTGATAATGCAGAGTTCATTGGGAATTTAGACTCCACAGAGCTCAGGTATTTTTTTATGTGACTTTTCTTTTAGTTCTTTGTATGTTAGGAATCATCACACGGACGCAGGATATTGAGAGCCAGAGGGAAATCATCCTGCTGGAGATTGCTGGAGTAAAAAGATTTCCAATCCATCTTGATTCAATATTTTTTATTGCTCTGAGCTGTGGGGAATGCCGGGGGGAGGGGCAGCAGGGGGGTCCCCGGCTGCTGTTGGGGTGTCTGCTGGGATGGCCTCAGGGCCAGCCTGGCTTTTGGCTCTTGGAGCCTGGCTTGTCCCCAGGAGGATCGTGCTGAGGGGAGCAGGGGCTCTGTACATGGTTTGCTCTCCCAGATTTCACCCCACCCTTGTCCTCCTGGTGCTGCAGCAGCTCAGATCAGACATTCCAGAATGTTCTTTGGGTGTTCTTTCTCCTTTCTGCCCAGATCCCAGTCCAGCAGCAGGCAGGATCTCCCCTCTCCCAGGCAGCCCCAGCTCGGTGCAGCCCTGCCTGGGTGGGCACAGCCAGCCAGGCTGGCTCTTCCCAGCTCGGAGGGGGCAGCTGAGCTCCTTGGCAGCAGCTCCGTGCCCGCAGCCAGGGCAGTGCCACGGTGCAGCCCCAGCTCAGCCCTGGCACACCTGGCAAACAGAAACACACCCTGCACCCCCTCCCTGGGCTGCTGGCACAGCTGCCAGGGCCGGGGTGCTCCGGGGCACCACGGGCTGCTGCTGCTGCTGGCACATCTGTATGGAACGTGGCACAGGGGCTGCCGTGCTGAAACATCTGGAATAATGCTTGCTCTTAGATCTGCTGGCCTAGAGCAGGAATAATTCCGAGGTGAGGGGTGAAAGAGCATCAGTGCCCATCCCTGGAGGTGTCCCAGGAAGGGCTGGAGGTGGCACTCAGAGCTCTGGGCTGGGGACAAGGTGGGGGCCTGGCACAGCTGGGACTCAATGGTCTTGGGGGTCTTTTCCAACCTCAGTGATTCTGGGGTGTGCATCACACTGCTCCTTGTCAGTGCAATTAAATCATGCAGTAATTCAATCATCAAGGACAAGCAGGTGGAGAAAGGGAAGAAAATCTGCGTACAGGGGGTATAATTTTTTTCCCTTGTCTTTTTGAGTAAACGTTGTGGAAATCAAGGGAAGGTTTAGATGGCAGGCACTTAACCACTAAAGATTTTTGCAAGAGTCATTTCCACAAATGTCTTACAGCCCTTCTATAGATCGGGAGCCTGTGCTTTTAATGGACTGACAAATGTACACCAGCCCCAGCTGACTGTTGCTCCGCTGCTTGGCTATCCAGATAAGAGGAATGCTTTCCTTTGATTGAGATCTTAAATCAATTGTTCCTTTACCCCGTGGCTGGTGGTTATTATCCAAGGAGAAGATAAAGTTCAGATGGTAAATTGTTAATATTGTAAGAAAAATGTCTGTTGTGTCCTGCTTAAAGTTTCCTGTCTGGATGAAATACTCTCTGCTGTAATATTTCCGATTGTGTGCAATCCATCAGAGCCTGGGCAGCAGTGCAGTGCTGCCTGTGGCCCTGCACTGCCAGCTCTGCCTGCTCCAGGCCACAGCAGGGGCTCCCTGCCAGGGGGGTGAGCCACGGGCGAGGGGGCAGGAGGGGCAAGGGGAGAGCTGTGCCACACACAGCCCCTGCCCTGCCCCAGAGCCCCAGGGCTGCAGGAGCAGGGTGCTGAACCCTGGGGTTCATCCCACGGCCCCGCTCCTGCCTGGCCCTGCCCTGCCCTGCCCTGCAGGAGGGGCACGGGGGGCCAGCCCTGGGACAGGCCCTGAGCCCCCCAGGGGCCACCTGAGTGCTGGGCAGCACCGAGCTGCTCCAGGTGGGAGCACAGCCCGGAGCCCTGGGCACTGCCACCCCCTCCTGCAGCTCCTCTGCAGCGCCAGCCTCTCCCATGTCCTGCTGTCCCCGTGTCCTGCTGTCCCCGTGTCCTGCTGTCCCCGTGTCCTGCTGTCCCCATGTCCTGCTGGACCAGCACTGGCCCCTGAGCCACCAGCACTGGGAGTGTGGAGTCCTTAAATGCTTCCTGGGATTACTCATTCATTATTCATTGCCTTTTTGAGTTCCATGGCTACAGAAATGAAAACTATTTGGAGGTTCTTCCTTTATAGCTGTGTTACCAAAGATACCAAATTTTCCCTCAAGCACTCAAAACACAGTGTCTCACATTTGCTTCCCAAATGAGCACCGACTGTAATCCCTCATCTACTCATCCCTGATTTAGTTGGGGTCCTAATATTTCACCTCCCTTTGCTATTGAATTTTCACCTCTTGTCATTGAGAGAAATAGTTCTGTTATTTTGTGATGGTGACTCATGTTGTACCTTATGAACTCTAACTACTCTCAGGGTCATTCTCCTGACAAATTGCTCCAGGCTGTTGCAGTAATTATTTGTCCTTGGGAAGATGCATATCCTGTATGGAAGGTACCCTAAGAATAAAACAATCTTCAGTATTAAAATGTCTGCTCTCCCACTGGAAGATTAAATGCTCATCCTTGTGACCAGTTCATGCCCGTCCCTGAGAAGCAGAGATCCAGCACTGAAATGGACTCCATGAAAGGCTGGGAAAGAAGGTGTATAATTAACATGAATGCATATAATTAGTCCTGATACATTCCTATTTTCATTTCAGTTTTGTGTTTCAGATCTGGCAGTGATCACCAAGGAAACTGGAATCTGCTGGTGACTGCTCACGTCCCCAGCAGAGGCCAGTGAGAGGGACACTGTTCCTCACCTGGGGCAAGGACAGGCAGCTCAGCTGCTCCCAGCTGGGGCAGCTGGGCTCTCTCGTGGCTTTGGAGCCCCCTCGAGCCCCTCTGTGATCTCTGCTGTCAGAAGGTGACTTCCAGCACCCCCAGGCTGGGACTGAAGGAAGCAGGGCAGGAATTCCAAGGTCCTTTCCTGGCCAGTGAGCTGCCCAGGCCCTGAGGGTGTCCAGCAAACAGGACCCAGCTCTGAGCGCTGCCCGCGGGGGCTGCCACAGCAGAGGGGCTCAGGGAAGGAAAGCAAACCTCACTTCCATCAAAGCAATGGGAAAACTGAAGCAAAGTCACAGCCTGGGACTCGGCCAAAATTGGGTAAGGGAGCAGCAGAGAGTGCAGGAGCTGTGCCCTGGCAGATCCCAGCTCCTGCAGCCCCACAGGGAAGGAGCCGGAGCCCTCCTCTCCCTCTGCTGGCTCAGGCCAAGGCCCTGGCCCCAGACAAGCCCAGTTCCCACCGTGGCCCCTCAAACCCCTCTTCCTTCCCATCTCTTTAACCCAGATTTGTGGCTTTGCTGCTGCTGCTGCTGCTGCTGTGACAGATGCTGAGGGAGGCTGACAGTGTTTCTGGTGTGAAAAGCAGGAATTCTTTGCTGACAAGCTGTTAAAGGAGAGATTTATGTTATGAGGCTGGTTCTCCTCTGGGTCATTTCTGAGAGGGAATAACTTTGGCTCTGTTGGCTGGGGACGGTCAGGGGGTGTCTCCTGCTCTGGGCACAGAGGGGACAGGGGCAGGCTGGCATCAGTGCCACTCCATGGCAGCCAGGATGGTGTCCTATTCCTCCCTGCAGGCTGCTGGTTTTCCAGAGTGCTGCCCCTGCAGGGTTTGTGCTTTTCCTGCTGTGGCAGTAACAGCATGGCAGCTGTCAATCCAGGCCATCTCCCCAGCCCTGAATGAGAGGCTTTTTGTTCTTCAAAGGCACTTTGGGGATTGAATGATCTTTTTGACTGTTAACAGAATTTACAGAGCAGCTCCAGTTGCAAATATTCACCTCCAGTGTGGCTCCCTCCTGTACCACATTCCTGATGTTTTCCATTGACAAGGATCAATAAGAGCCTGTATGAGGAGACAGATAAATAAATGTATATCTGGATAATGAGGGGTGAATGGCTCTTCAGAGCAAGTTGGCCTCATAAATTTCCACTTGTCTCCACGTTTTTTCATGTTCCGGCTAAATATTCAGCTCTGCATGTTATCCTGCTCACCCTGGATGAATCTGGACTCTCCAAGCTCTCCTCCACGTGCTTTCAGCGTTTTGCAGCGTCAGATGTTGCTCACAGCTGTAAGAGCAATTACCTTTTATACTTCTTTAAAGGCAAAGCAATTGAGAGCGTTTCCATGTGCAGAAAGAGGCTCCTGGAGGGGCCCAGCCCGGGGGGAGCTGGTTCTGGCTCTGCTGGGCGCTGCCAGGGCCGTGCTGGTGCTCGTGCTCGGGGAGCTGATGAGCCCCTCTCCAGGCAGCCTCCACATCTTCCGCAGGGCCTTCATTATTCACACCAATCTGTCTTTCAGATCATCTTCCATAGACACTCCAGATTAAATTTTCGTCATTATCATGATAGAACTGGATGAATAAGTGGCACATCTGTTCATGAAGTGCTTTATTATCTGTTCTGATGAGGTTTTGGATGAATAGCGGGATGACTTAAATACGGAGCACAGAAACGCACACAGGTTTATGCATCATCTTAAATTCATGGCCAGCAGTGCCAGCTCAAGGCATCTGATTTCATACAGAAGAGGTAATTATTAATTAGTGATTTGGGCCAATCTATCATGAGGGCCAGCTTAATGAAGTGACAAGAGGAGACAGAGCAAACCTGACTGTGGAACAGCACTAATGAAGCCCCACACATTGTTAAACTGGTTCCTGCTCCATCACTGCAAAGGAAAACTCCATAAATATTTTATAAACACTCCATTCTGGCCATGTAAAACCAAATTGCACCAATAAATCTATTTATCCAGAAGTTATTTCCTAATCTCCTCCAGCTGCATCCCTGACAAAGGAGGACGCTGATCATGTGTCTGTCAGACAGACAGAAGGGCTGAGTGCTCCACGCCCGCGGTGCCGGGGAGCTCCACGGACACTGCTGAGCCCCAAAGCTGCACTCAGGATCTGTCCTGCTCCGGGCTGTCTCACAGGCAGCAGAGCCTCAGCAGCCAAGGCTTCCCAGCTGCAGGTCAGGCTCCCTTGGGGAGGGGAGTTTTCTCTTCCACAAATTCTGCTGGAAGCCCTGAGGAAATGCCCCAGTGCAGTAAAGGCAGCCTGCTGCACTCGAGTGCACTGAGCACAGCTCGATACCAAAATCCCAGAATCCCAGGGTGGTTTGGGCTGGAAGGACCTCAGAGCCCACCCAGTGCCACCCCTGCCATGGCAGGGACACCTCCCACTGTCCCAGGTGCTCCCAGCCCCAGTGTCCAGCCTGGCCTTGGGCACTGCCAGGGATCCAGGGGCAGCCACAGCTGCTCTGGGCACCCTGTGCCAGGGCCTGCCCACCCTCCCAGACAGGAATTCCTTCCCAATATCCCATCCAGCCCTGCCCCTGGCAGTGGGAGCCATTCCCTGGGTCCTACATGTAAGAGTTAATAACCAGTGACTATAAAAATTGGCCCCTGCAGAGGAGGCCAAACAAAGCCTCAGATTCCTGCATGATCTTTAAATCTTCATTTTGGGGATGTAAACCCTGAGCCTGTGTCAGAGGGAGGAGTCCCATCCCGGCTCCAAGTGCCAGATCCCTGGAGCACAGGGGCTGTCAGGGCTGCAGGAGCAGTCAGGGCAGGTGCAGCCCCAGGGCCCTCCAGCCATGGGAATGAAGAACCACCAAAGCTGCTGCAGGGTTACAGGATGCCCAGTCTGGGGATGTGACAGCAACACTCACTCGTGGTATTTTGACAGGTTCTTTTTACAGCAATAAAAATCTAAAATGTCTCCTGATGTTGCCTGGATAACAGGAGAACAATTAAGGGTTTTTGTCAGCTTTTATGGAAGAACAAATCTGTGACCCTGCCCTCAGAAAGCTGAAAGCCCCGGGGCAGCACAGGGATGTGAGAAACACCAGGAGGAGGCTCCCTGTTCCTGTGGCCTCTGCCGATCCAGGTGCCCCCCAGGGAGGGGATCCTGATGGATTTCTGTGGGAATTTCACAGGAGAGAAGAGAAGAGCAGGGCAGGGAGCGGGTGTGGGATGGGCTCTGCTGCACGCACAGCGCCAGATTTCTCATTTAATAGAGAAAAAATCTCATCTAATCCCTTTTGATGGTCTTTTGCGGTCTAGAACTATGTGAAAATATTTAACTTCCATCTGAAAATACATAAGGAAAGTTAATTTAATATATCACTTAAAGAAAGGTCATTGTACACTCAACTCTCTGCCTTATTAAGGCATTAAGAGCTTAATTTTGGGCTTGAGCTGGGATCTGGGAGAGCAGAGCCATTGCCAGCCTCCAGGCTCAGGCCTGCAGAATCTCTCCATTAAAACATGTTAATACTTTATTTAAAAATACCAATTGAATATTGGCACTTTCAAAAACAGTGCAGAAAATGCAGCTTGCCCTAGACTGTACTCAGGCTATGCTGTTGCCTACAGATTTTGAGATGCTTTTCTTTTCTTATTATTTCCCCAGATTTAGAAAAGGCCTTTACTGTGGCTTTCCAAAGGAAGTAGGATTCAAAAGGGAATTGCTGTTGTAGGAATTTTAAATATTTTGGAAGTGCTCTGTACTGCTCAGTTCAGTCCATTGTTTTTGAGATCTGCCACAGTGGCAGATCCTGCACAGAACATTTTTGTCTCCTTCTGAAGATAGTATCAATCATGTCTGCTCCTGACAAGCCCTGAGGAGAAGAACATTTATCAGTATCTATTAGAACAGTCTAAAAAAATTCTAGAAATGACATTTCATAGCGAGGGTATGATCTGGTTGGAAAATAGCAGAAGTTTGATGCTTTCCCTCAAGAATTCTGTGCTGCCTCCTTATATAGCTGCTGTCATCACACCCTCCCCACACCTCACTCCTCTTGCTTCACCAGATCCTTTTTATACATCCCCACGTCAGTGCAGGGGAAGTTTCCAAATGGAGCAGGAGCCCCCAGCCCCAGGGTGCTGAGCCTGCTCCTCCCCTGTCCCCAGGCCCCGGGCAGGGCTGGGGCAGGGATTTCAGGGGCTGTGCCTGCCTGGCAGGGTGGGCAGGCCCTGGCACAGGTGCCCAGAGCAGCTGTGGCTGCCCCTGGATCCCTGGCAGTGCCCAAGGCCAGGCTGGCCACTGGGGCTGGGAGCACCTGGGACAGTGGGAGGTGTCCCTGCCATGGCAGGGTGGCACTGGTGGGATTTAGGGTCTGTGCCCCCAGAGCAGGCTGGGGTTTGATGGCTCTGAGGCACAGTGAGGGACACAGCAGTGCCTGCTTCCCTTTGTGTTGGGGAATGGCTTCAGGAGAAGGGTCATGGATCAGTAGAACAGCTATTCTGTCCCTAAAAGAAGATGTACCTTTAAGTACTGTATTAGAGCTTTGTTAAGGCTTTGCTTTGTTTAAGCTGTAACTGCAAGTAAGAGAAATGTAACTGTGACCTTTAACCAATCAGAGCTGTTATTGAGAAACCGCCTGTAGAAAACCCTCTAAGAACCCTCAGAATATTCAATAAATCTGAGCTTGCTTATCAATCATATTGATTGTGTGCTTGTCTTCCCTCACCGCCCGCGACGCCTTTGGCTGCCCCTGGCCAGGGCACTTTGCTGACACCCAGCAGGGAACACTGTCCCTGGGATGAGCACAGCCACGGGCACTGCTCTCCAGCACAGCCAGGACTGCCCAGGCCTTCGTGTGCTGGAATCTGACACCACCAGCATTTATCTGTAACAGTAAAATCAGCTGCCCATTAAAGCAGATTATGCGCTAATAATTATGCAAATATTCCTTCAGTGAAACTATAAAAAATCTCATGAAGATTTAGCACGTGGCTGTTAGGGGAGAGGAATATGTGGCAAATGGAAATGAAGATTGCCATTAACTTTAAGGAGTTCAGGGAATTTTTGGCTATAATTTAAATCCATGATTTGGGACATCTTTGCAGGTTTAACCTGGAGGAGGTGACTCCTCACAATAGTGCTAAAATACAGCTGCAGGATGGAAATCTGCCCTTCCTGGAAAAGAGAGCTCACCGGCTTTGTCCTCTTAGAAAGAACTTAAATACCCTGTTGGGGCATTTATGGAAAGCAGAGTAACATTTGTGCTCCCATCAGGCAGCCCCAGAGGGAACATCCTGGCTCCTGCTCCAGGGACAGGGCAGGGCTGGGAGGAACCCCCAGTCTGAGCTGTGGAGCAGGAGGAGCAAGGAGCCTGCAGCCCACGGGCCAGAGCATTCCACTGGGGATGGAGGGATGAAACACTGGGGGAAGAGCCCACCCAAAGGAGAAAACCCTGTTCCATTTACTGAAGCTGGGTCCAGCATCCACATGGAACGCCCTGTCCTTTATTAACTTCAAACCTCCAGGGGCTCTGGAGGTGCAGGTACCCCAGAGACAGGAGGGTCTTCAGAGCTGATGGATCTACCCCAACAGAAATTCAAAAAAAGCAATTTTTTCATTATGCTTGGGCACAGTGATGTCAGAAACCTAAAGAGCAACCCCAGCAAAGCTCCAGGGCTCATGGTGAGGCAGAGAGTGCCTCATGGTCAGCAGAAGGAGGGGCCAGGTGGAATGGTTCTAATGAATAATTATTGATATTTTATATTACTAAATTTTATGTTATTCTATTTCATATTAATAATGATACATATAGATATAGATTATATAGATAGATATAGATATGTAGATATAGATTAGATGCAGATATAGATATAGATTAGATATAGATACAGAGTTGTTCTCCTGGCCTAATGCTGAAAATAAAAGCTTACAGCTCCATGAGTAGAGCCATTGATTTTAGCACTGGTAATAGCACTGAACTACTATTCCCAACACATTATGTTAAAATTGCACATATTAGATGCCTTTATTGGATTTTTTTTAAAAATAGGGAAGCTTAATAGCAGCTTCAATAGCAGAGGCAAGCCCACAGAGAAAGCAGAACTCACACTTTGGCTCCCAGGTGTCCAGCTGGGCCAGAGCAGGATGGAGCTCAGGGCGAGGGTCTGGGGTGACTGAGGAGGGGAGCTGTGGATTTCTCCTGGAGGTCCAAGGGCATGGCTGGTGCCATCAGCACACACGGTGCCTCGGCCACGGGTAGCCCTTAGATATAGACTGGCCTGGCACTGGCCTGGCACTGCTGGAGCTCTGTCTGCAGCTGAGGTCGGTTGCTGCAGGCCTCCAGCCAGGTAATAATTAGCATTGATTCCATGGTTCAGAAGGTTAGATCAATTGTTCTATTATTATATTATCTTACAGTGTATTTTACTACACTTATATTACACTATGTTATACTAACAGGAGCTCTCACTAACTAGAAAACCCCTGACTCTCTGCTGAGAGTCTTGGCACAGCTGTGGATCTAATTGGTCAGTGAATCTAAACACCATCACTAGAATCTAATCAAGCAATCACCTTGGGTAAACAATCTCCAGAACATGTTCCACATGGGCACAAACACATGAACAGAAAGAGAGATAATAATTGTTTGAAATCTTTCTCCTAACTTTCCCAGCTCGAAGCCTGAGAGAATTCTCTCTGTTCTCTCTTCGACTCAACTGAGAGCTTCCACAGGGATCAGCCCGGGACAGGGAACAGGGGCTGGGCTGGGCTGGGCTGGAATGACCCCAGGGCTGCAGGGGTGGCAGTGTCCCCTTGTCCCCAGCTGCCAGGGGTGGCGGAGGAGCACAGCTCAGGGGCTCTCCAGCCCCGCTCCCTCCCTGGGCTCTGAATTCCAGCATCGCCTCTCCCGACAGCCCTGCCCCATCCCCAGCTGGGGTCCCCTGTGCTGCGACCCCCCGGATTTCGGGGCTCTGGCCGGGTCTGGGGTGTCAGAGCGAGGGCAGGAACGGCCCCGTCTGCTCTGCTCCACAGCCCAGCCAAGCCTGCTGCTCCAGCCCAGAGTGCTGAGCACTCCTGACACTGCCCAGAGCTGGGAACTGCTGCACACCCTGCCCAGGCAGCTCGAGGGGTTAATCCAAGCAGAGTCTGTCCAAATTCTTTCTGCTCTCACAGCTCTATCTCATGGGCAAGTGGCCACTCACAGACATCACTTCCTCTTCAGTCACCACTAAGTCCCAAAATCAGGAATCTTTTGCTCTGGTAAAAACCAATCAAATTTGCTAAAGGTTTGGATGTGGCAGCCTGGTGTGGCACGGGCACACCTGCCCAGGAATTTGGTAAGAGGAGGTGCTTTTTGTACCTCCTGGCTGCTGCTTGCTGGCATCCCTGGGACAAAATAACTCAAAGAGCTGTGCCTTGTTTTCTCCTCCCATAAATTGGGCATAATAATAAAAACACATCTGGAAAGATGCAAAATTTATGCCACGGAGAGGATGTTTATAGTATTAATGGTTTTAGTGATTTTTTTAACGAGTCTCTGATGAACCCATTTTTCTCAAGCTTTTTCTTGGGAGGCAGCTCATTAAGATGCAGTTTAATTGCTGCAAGTTTTGCTTTTCTTGCTGTGCTTTAAAAATCCTGACCGTTTTGGGATTATTTTGGAGCCATTAGTGATGTTTGTGTCATCCCAGCCCTGCTGGGTGACTCAGTGTCACACCCAGAGCTGGGGCAGTGCGGGGCACACCCGGGACGGTGACAAGCTCGGGGCTCAGGTGTGGCAGCAGCTCTCTGGCCACAGAGAGCAGGCACAGACTTGCTCAGGATTTTTCCTGAGAGAAGCAGAGAAGAGAATCAAACAATTCTTATCTCTGCTGGTTGCTGTGCCCATGTGGAATGTGTTTGGAGATTGTTTGCCCAAGGTGACGCTGGATTGGTTCTGGTGATGGTGTTTGGATTCACTGACCCATTGGATCACAGCTGTGTGGGGATGCTGAGCAGAGTCACGGGTTTGCCAGTTAGTGAGTGAGAGCTCTTGCTCCTGTAATACAGTGTAATATAAGTATAGTAAAATATTCTATAAGATGATACAATAAAGCAATTGATCAGCCTTCTGAACCATGGAGTCAGTGCTAATTATTACCCAGCTGGGGGCTGCAGCAACGATTGGTGACCCCGAGTGAGGATGAACACACTGCCTTGATTTCCGGGGGTCACACCACGCTCAGGGCACGTTTTCTCCTCCCCTCCATTCCCAGTGCCACGCTCTGTGTTTGGGAGGAGGATTCCCAGTGTGGCAGGGACAGGCTGAGGGCCCGCAGCCCCCTGTGCCAGGGCCAGTCTCTGTAGGTGCCCCTGAGCCGCGTGGTCCTGCTGACACAGACCACGCCAAACGCCGGTTTTGTCTTTGGTTGATTTTTATTTATCAATAAAACAATACTACAAAACATGGGAAACATCTGCATTAAATACAGACTCGCTGATACCGCGCCAGTTTTTAACCTGCTGTATTTACAGAGTTCTCCCTCCAGAGCCCCGGGCAGGGGAACGGGCCCGGGCAGCCCCGGGAGAGAACCGGGCGAGCAGGGGGTGTCTGTGCCCCCGAGCCCAGC
>VXBC01006907.1:31149-43139 GCA_013399945.1 Ploceus nigricollis | reverse complement strand
CTTTGTTCTCCGAGGCTCCACGGCAGAGCCAGCTGGGGCAGCCAGCACTGCCAGCCTCCATCCTTGTGGGCATCACCCCCCACATCCCCCTCCTCCCCACAGCCCAGTCCTGCCTCCCTCAGAGCAGCCTCCCCGCACACGGAGCCTCTGGGCACAGCGGCTCCTTCCTCGCAGAGCCCAGCCAGGGAAGCCCGGGACAGGGACGGCTCCCGATGCTGCGGCGCAGGCTGAGGTTGTGTTCTCCAGCTGGAGCCCTGCCCAGCCGCAGCAGTCCGTGACCGAGGGGAGAGCTGGCACCGGGAACGGCGGCTCCGTGCCCGCGGCAGCGCAGCCAGCCCGGACACAGAGGTCACCGGGAGCATCCATCCTCCCCGACAGGGAACGGCCCCTCCCGCTCTGCGCAGCCCTGACATCCCCCGGCAGGCACCACCCGGCTGTGCAGCCCCTGCTCGGGCCGTGACAGGGAGCCACGGCCTGTCCCCAGTGTCACAGCCAGGTCCGAGGGTCCCTCACAGGGGGCAGGGGCTGGAGGGGCCGCAGGGGACGGGAACGCTCTGCCTGGAGCTGCGGCTCTGCCCTGGGCTGGCAGCGGTGACAGGGACACATGGGGACAGGTCACCAGAGCTCCTGTGGGGCCAGCTGGGGAAATTCCTCACACCTTGGACTGAGGAGACGTTTTGCTGCTCTGCCCCAGCTGCAGAGTGTCATCGAAAAATGGGGAAAAAGAAAGCAAAAGGGAAATCGGTGTTGGTGCCAATTCAGAGCCCCTGCGGCCGGGGGCAGAGCCTGGGGAAGGGGCTGTGAGCACACTGGCACTGCCCTGCTCTCCTGGCTCTCCATCCTTACCCAGCACAGTGCACACGATTTACAGGAACAGGCGGAAAACCAGAAGTCAGGAAGCCTCCCCATCCCCTCCCTCCTCTTCCCTGTCAATGATGAAGGAGTCTCTCAGTCTGGGAGCTGCAGGGCTGCTCTAATTTACAGACGCACTTCAAAGCTGCCCTGTGTCTTGTCTGAAAACAGTCAATAATGGCTAAACTGAAGTTTTGTATCCATTTCTAGGCGTGGACAGAGGCATTATGAACTGAGGCCCTGCAGAATCCTGACCCACGAGCTCTGAGAACCCTTCAGGAGCTGTGTGGATTGCAGCTCCTTACTGCAGCTGGTCCCCACGTCCCACAGCAGCGGCACAGCGCTGACACCCAGAGGGCTTTGTCCCAGCCAGGGAACAAAGGTCAGACTGTGCCTCGAGCACCCAAACCGTTCACCCGAGCCCAGACCCCCCTGCAGGGGCCCAGCGCACTGCTGGGATCACCGGCGGAGCTCTGCAAAGCTGCACACAGCGCTCAGGCCACGGACACCTGCTCCAGCTGGCACCAGGGGCTGCCACACGGGGCGGGATGGTTTGGACTGGAAGGGATGTTTGTCCCACTGCAGTCCCCCTGCCACGGGTGGGGACAGCTCCCACGGGCGGGGACAGCTCTCACGGGCCCAGGTTTCTCCGAGCCGGCTTTGGACGCTCCCAGGGCTGGGGCAGGCACATCTTCCCGGGACCGTGGGGATGGAGAAGGGATGGAGCCGAGGTGGCAGCTGGGGCAGAGGGACCCACCAGCTGCCTCCAGGCACAGCTACACTAGAGACTTCATTACCACAAAACAAGGCTTTTATAAGTCAATTAAGACCTATTAGATGCTAATTTCACTTAATGAATATTCACCAACAATGGGCACACCACGGGTAAGCCAGGAGACAGAGAGGACTTTGCCCCAGTAAACAGTTTTGTTGTTGCCCCAGGGCCAGTCTCAGTGCCACAGGTGGGAGCTCCGCGGAGCTGGGCTGGGGTCACAGGGGCCTCTGGGGTCACAGGAGCCTCTGCTCCCCAAGGGGCTGGGCTGGGATCAGCAGGAGCCCACGGGAGCGGGGCTGGGGCCAGCAGGAGCCTCGGGGGTTCCAGAGCCTCTCTCCCCACGGAATGGGGGTGCTCAGTGTGCCAGGGCCGGGCAGCTCCGGGCTGGGCACGGCTGCAGCAGCTCTCACCTGCCCAGGCCGGGCTGCTCGGAGCTCTCAGGGTGCCAGACAGCGCCCAAGGGATCAAGGAGCCCTTTCTGTGCCCCGCGGCGTTTGGAAGCGCCTGCAGCAGCAGCAGCAGCCCGGGCTGGGCAGGAGGGGCTGAGGCCGAGCCCGGCACCGCGACGGCAGCACAGGAGCATCGGCTGACTTAACACGGCACTCGTTAATTAATGTCTAAATGCTTTGAGATTCTTAGATAAAAGTGGCTAATTAATTCTGGCCTGGCTTTCCTGCTTTCCTCCCTGATCTCAGCACATTTCTCTCCCAGTGCCCTAATTATAATAATTGTTATTAGAAGCTTCTGAAGCAGCAGCGATGCCTCTGATGTATCATTGACACACAAGCCAGCAGCCACCCAGTTTTCCCCTTCTCCTCTCCCTCTTTCCCAACCACCAGGCTGCAAGGAGGGGATGGGAAATCCCTGCACAGGAGGAAGGATGCTGTGAGAACACTGGGGAGGAGCGAGGAGCTGGGGTGGAAACCACGGCTGACAAAAGCCAGTGCAGAGTTTTCATGGTGAGAGGTGGCCCAGGGACCCTCCCCCAGCTCAGACACCACTGACCAGCGTTTGAACTGGGAGATGCTGAGCTGGGATGAGCAGCCCAGCACAGACAGTCTGGGGGCACAGGCAGGGCCTCCCATCCCATCCCATCCCATCCCATCCCTCTGCCCCCCAGCTGGCAGTGCCACCCCAGTGGCAGCAGGGCTGCAGAAACACTTGGAGGGGTCTAAGGTGCCCCAAAGCCCCGTGCCCAGAAATACAATGTTGTCATATTTCAGAACAATTGTTACAAATTCCCATTCTCTGGGAAATCTCAACATTTTCATTTTTACTCCTCTGGAATTTGGACTGGAGGTCGCAGCTCTGGAGGGCACTCACTGGGATGGGGACTGAGCTGTGCCACAGCTCTGCCCTCACAGGCTCCTTCTCACAATGATGTTCCTGTTATCCAGTTCCTGCAGCTTGCACTGCCCTTTTTCCTGAGCTCTGTGGGCAGGCTGGGGATGGTGTCATGGCTGGGAAGGGACAATGTCCCCAGGCAACAGCTCAGCACACCTGGTGCCCGTGTTTGAGGCAGACAGGGATATTTTCTGTATCCAGATGCTCATTTACCTCCACGTGTGTGGCTGTACCAACCTCCAGCCTGTGATCATCACCTGAGCCATTTTCCTACTGTTCTCAACCCACTCTGGTCTGTTTATGTTGTCCTCTTACCTTTTATTCCTTTCCCTGCTTCTTCTGCTTCAGGGCTTTGTTGTTGGTTTGATTTATTTCTGTTTTATGCTCCTTTTCTCCCTCCTGTCCCATGACTTTCCCCTCTGCTCTGGGTTTTGCTGCCTCCTCCTCCCTTTCTGTCTCTGCTGGGGCTGAGGCAGCAGCTGATCCCTGTTTGGGTGCTAATTACCCACGTGCCCAGGTGGGCAGGGCTGGCAGGGGGGGGGTCCCAGCTCTGGGGCACCCCTGGCCAGCTCCCTGTCACCTCCCTGCCACTGGGGCCCCGTCACCGCCGTGTTTCCAGCCTTGTGCACCCTCTGTGCAGCTCTCAGCACCCAAGGATGGAGAGCTGGAGGTTCCAAACACATCCCCCCTGTTCCTGGGGTCAGCCCGAGCGGGATCAGCCCCGGGGCTGAGCACAGGGTGACACTGGTGCAGTGCCAGTCTGGTTTAGGGCCTCTGGGTCTGCATCCATGCAGGAACTGAGGGGGTTGGGATTGATGAGAGACCAGGCTCTAATTGGTGTTTTAATGAATAAATCCTGACGTGGTAACGGGGCCAGATTTATCAGCAGAAAATGCCCAGCCTAAATAAAATGACCCAGGTGAAGCTGAGGAATGATGCCAAACCCCAGGCACTGCTGGGCTGCAGGTCTGTCCTGGCAGCAGGACAGACTCCCCGGGGTTTATTTGCTTTTAGGATCAAATATCTGCAGTGAAATTTCAGTGAGAGACAAACCTGGGAAGGACTTGGCAGTAACAGCATTGGTTTGGGCCCTCCCATATGTTCAAAGGCAGCAGTGAGAGGGGAGAGGGATCAGGGGAGAGGAGGGAACTGGGGAGAAAGGGAACTGGGGAGAAAGAGAACAGCCAGACCCTGTGGCTGTTCCAGCCCCCTTAGGAAGCTCACACAATTTTTTACCCTTCTGGGGGCAGCTGGGGACACCTGGATGCTGCCATCTGATTTGAATTCAATTGAAATTCAAATTAAAATTTAAAATTTCTAGTTCAAAGTGTTTTCCATTTAAATATTTGGAACTTGCCAACCCAATATAAAGCCCAGAACTGTTCCCTGGTCTGTCTTGTTCATGCACAGTGATTTTCAGCCAGTCCCCAGCAGCACACACACTTCACCAAGAGTCTCCCAGCACATTGTCATTTCACCAGCACTCCTGCAATCTTCCCTAAAACACTTGGTTCTGGAAGTGAACTTCTGTAAGAGTACCAAATTTGTTTGAAAATAAAAATAATTTCCCCAAATGGTGAAGAAAAAGAGACCTGGTGTTAAAATACCAGAAGGCATATTAAATGAGCCAAAATATTTATATAGGGATCTTCTCAAAGTAACATGTGATGAAGCTAAAATTTGGAGAGGCGGGAGCAGCCTGGAGTGTGAGCAGCAGGGTGGTGAGGCACAGGCAGCGTGGGGAGCAGCTGCTCTCATGTCTGGGAGCTCTGGGCACCCCAGGCCTCCCAGACGCTCCTCCCGTGGTCACTTCATCCTCAGGCTGTGCAAGGGACATTTGGGACTCTGCTGGTGCCCCAAGCTGGCCATGACTGCACAGCCAAGCCTTCCCTGTGTGCCCTGCAGCCCCAGGCTGCACCCCTAAATCCAGCTGTGAGCCCTGCAGGGAGCCCCTGGCCAGGCTGGAGCAGAGCAGAGCAGAGCTGGTGCTGCCCCTCCAGCTCTCCCGGGGTTCTCACAGCTGGCTCAGCAAGGACTGTGCCTGGAGGAGAGCAGGGGATGAGCCTGGTTTGTGGGAAGAGCTGAGGTCTCAGCATTCAGCAGCATTCAGCAGGAGTACCTGCAGCAATAATTCAGTGCTGTGGGCTCCCTTTCCCAGGACTGTGAACAGAAACAATAATTGCCCATCAGGACTGAGGCATCTCAGGGTATTTTCCCCTGGGAAATGATGTTG
This sequence comes from Ploceus nigricollis, assembly GCA_013399945.1. Taxonomy (NCBI): domain Eukaryota; kingdom Metazoa; phylum Chordata; class Aves; order Passeriformes; family Ploceidae; genus Ploceus; species Ploceus nigricollis. The sequence continues at coordinate 37,935 of VXBC01006907.1, read as the reverse complement.
ATATGAAAACCTGGCACTTCAGCTTTCTTCTGCCCACAGCATTTGCTCTTTCTGTTCTGCCAAACAGCTCCAGCTCGGGTAAGTCTGGAGCACAGAGAACTCACAGCTGCCACTATTTGCATCTTCCTTCCTCCAGTTCAGCCTTGCCTCCTCAAATTTAAGACTTTGCTGAGTATTTTTTGATTCATCAATGCCATATTAACCCAGCACCTTAACACAGCCTTTCCTTTTGCTCTCTGTTACTTTCAATTTATGCTCAAGACCTTGAAAGTGAAGTTTGATGGAAAGAAAGCAGTCTGGGCTAAGGAGCAGGGGTTTGCCTTGTCCTCTCTGAGTGACCCCTGGCCAGGCTGACCTGCAGCCTGACACACGAAGCCCTCTGGTCAGCCACAGGGCAACAGCCACAGTCCAGGGAAGGGATGCAGGATCATGGATTGAGCCTCTTATTAAGAGAGATACTCCAACCATGCATTAATTAAAACACAGGTACAACCACATTAGTGTGAGTAATCAGAGCACAGGTCCCCTGACACTGCCCCAGCTCTGGGGTTGCTCCCAGGAGCTTTGCAGCAACGCAGTGTGAGGGCAGCCCAGCCCAGCCCAGCCCTGCCCAGCCCAGCCCAGCCGTGGCCAGCCAGGGACACCTCCAGGGCTGGGAGCCCTCAGCCTCTCTGGCAGTGGCTGTTGCTGCAGGCCCCCAGCTGGGGAATAATTAGCACTGGCTCCATGGTTCAGAAGGCTGATCAGTTGCTTTATTATCTCATCTTATAGAATATTTTACTATACTTATATTACACTGTATTACAGGAGCAAGAGCTCTCACTCACTAACTGGCAAACCCGTGACTCTGCTCAGCATCCCCACACAGCTGTGGAACCAATGGGTCAGTGAATCCAAACACCATCACCAGAACCCAATCCAGCGTCACCTTGGGCAAACAATCTTCAGAACACATTCCACATGGGCACAGCAACCAGCAGAGAATAAGAATTGTTTGATTCTCTTCTCCTAACTTTCCCAGGCTAGGCTGGGAGAATTTGCTCTCTTGTCTCTCTGAGCTGAGCATATCCACACGTGGGTATTTCCATACGTGGATGGAACCCCCAGTTCACATTAAATGAGCCCCGTTTTGGACACCTGCTTTAATTAGCAAAGCCAGAGTCTCTACTGCTCCTGCTTCTTGAAGACCTGAGTGAGAAACTGCTGACAGATGGTTGTGGTAATGTGGGAGCCAGAGTTCTTGAATTTTTGGAAATTGGAGCTCATGAACTCAAAAATGCTCTGGAGATCTGAAGCTATCATGTCAGCCTATGTTGTTCCAATTAATTGCAATCAATCGCTAATTGAGAGCTATTTTAAGACTTGTCATTACTCTGAGCATAATGGAGAATAAATTGCTGTTCCCCTTTACCCCCAGCACAAATGACATCAGTGCAAAGAAATCTCAGGAAACAGAGTGAGAAGGAGGAACAGGAGCTGGTTCCTGATCTCCTCCTGTGCCCTGGCAGGTGCAGCACAGCAGCTCTGGGTTCAGAGAGGGAGCAGGTGAGGGCTCAGACCAGGGGTCACAGCCAGCCTGGGGCTGCTCCTCCAACACTTGCCAGGATGGCAGCTCTGATGTTGCTCTGTTTAATGAGCTGGGGCTCAGTTTTCTCAAGATCCCTTCCAAGCCAAGCTCTGATTCCATGGGAGCCCTGGGGCAGGAAGCACTTGGGGGCTTGGAATGGCTTTGCTGGGGCAGCAGTCTGGTTTGGCCTTACAGCCAGGGCCCACATCCCAACAGGGCTATTCTGATGTGAGGATCAAATGTCCTAAAAAACTGTTCAGCAGCAGGCTGGGTGTGTGCTGGGTGCTGGGCAGGCACCCCCAGGGACACAGCTCTCGGGGCAGGGGGAGTGGGGAGCTCAGGGACAGCCAGGCTGTCACTCACTGTCACCCTGTGATGGGCACCAGCCTGACAGGCTAGTCCATCGTGGCAGGGAGGGAAATCCCCAGGCTGAGAGATAACCAGCTCTCAAATGAGGAGTTTCTGCTAACAGCCAACCAGTGAGGTAGATTTTAATCCAGCTACAGTTCTGCTGTCTTTTCATGGCATTTTATTTTGGATTCAGTTGGAACAAACCCAGCTCTCCTTCTGAAAGGCCCAAGTTTCACTCTTTTCTCCTGATGATTTAATGCCATGCTCTCTTCCCTTTCACTTCCCACCTGGTGCTCACCTACACTATATATAAACCTGTGTCTCCTTGGGTCCTGGGGTGGGCTCTGCGTGCCACTGTCACATGGAGAAATCCACCCCTTTCACCTCTCCTTCGTTCTGTTCTTGCAGTCGCTCCAGTTTCTTCTCTCTCATCTTTTACTCTCAGTATCAAGTGATTTGCTATTCTTGGAGTATCCTCCCCTTGTCCCTTTGTCTCTGCTCCAGTGCTGTTCCCAAAAGTCACCCTTCCCAGGAGCTGTTCCCAGGCTCCTTGGCCAGCCCTCCCGGGCTCTGCAGTCCCCTTCTCCTCCCAGGGCTGCAGCTCCCTGCCTCTGCCTTACAGTGCCTTCCCAGTGCCGTGCCGTGCCGTGCCTTCCTTCCCTTCCCACGTGCACAGCAGGGGTCACCATGCTAGCAATCAATAATTAAGCTGTATAACAGGGCTAGCAATCAATAATTAAGCTTTACAGCAGGCAGTGAGCTGTTACAACACGCAGCTGGAGTGGCTCTGCTGAAGAAGGGTGGTGCTGGGAGGAGATTGGTTGAATTCAAAGCAAATATTGCTGAAGGTGAGTGGATGCAGCCCTGCTGCTCAGCCTGGCAGCTCACGGGGTGGCTGGGCAGCCTCCCAGGGAGGAGAGGATCCACTGCCAGGTCCTGCTGTCTGCTGGGAGAGGAGCCCCCAGGAGGGGTCTCCAGGCTCCCCCGTTCCTGGCACAGCCACCCAGCTGGCAAAGCTCAGTGCCCAAGCTGGATGCCACGTGCAGGGTGGCAGATGGAGCACAGCAGCTCTTCCAGCTCTGCCAGTGGTACCCCAGGGCCTGCAGGGGAGTCTCTCCCATGTGGACCAGCTTGTGAAGCCACTTGTGAAGCACCATGGGGCACACCTGCACGGGTGACAGGCTGCAGCAGCAGCCTGCAGCCATCAGCCCACCATGAGTTATTATTCCTCCCCTGCCTCGTTCAGCCCCGTGCTGGCACTGCCCCGGGGCTGGCTGGCAGCGGCAGAGCCAGCAGGAACTGCTGCTTCTGGCTGGGCACGGTGACATGATGTATGTCCCTGTCACAGAGGGACACGGACCATGGCTGCTGCACCTGGGCCGGGCACAGGGACAGGACAGGGGCAGCAGAGCAGCCAGAGATGGCTCTGCTGAGACACCCAGCTGGAAAAGGTGCTCATGAAAACAATCGCTTTGGAAATTGCTTCCCTCTTTCCTGCTTGAAGCCATTCCTGATCTCCTAATCAGAGGTGCTGTGAGGGGAGCAGCAGCGAGGGATGGGACAAGGGAAAACGGCCCCGAGGTGCCCCAGGGGAGGTTCAGACTGCACTGCTAGGGAGAATTTCCCCACTGAAGGACTGGTTAAGCATTGGAACAGGCTGGCCAGGGAAGGGGTGGGGTCCCCATCCCTGGCAGCGTCCCGGGCCAGGCTGGATGGGGTTTGGAGGGAGGGACACTCCGAGCCCTCTGCTGGAGCCCAGGCAGAGCCGAGCTCTGCACTGGGGCTGGCACTTTTGGGACTGCCAGATCTCCCTTCCCACTGGGGCACATGCTCGCTTTTTATGAGCTATTTAAGACACCCTCTCCGGAAGTTTTCTTATTTTTTCCCTGTCTGAACCTCATAAACCGGGCTTCTGCTCTACAGAGATAAACTTGATTTATGTGAGAAACATTCCCAGGCACAGTGGGCTTTGCCTTAAACCTCCTATCTCGCTGTTCACTGGTGCTGTGGCTTAGCTTGGTTTATTTTCTATCCTCTAAGTGGTGAATTGAACTTTCAGAAATGAATGGTTTGGTTTATCTGATTTAGCATCTTGAGCAGAGCACTTTTGCATCAAATAAAGGCAGGCAGTGGGAGACCCTCCAGACACTGCTTTATCCCAAACATTCTCAGCACTGCTTTCAAGTCCAATTAAGTTACCCATGCCTGGGCAATCCCAGATGCTCTGGGACCAGAAGCTTTTCCCTCCTGTGGAGGGTGTGAGGGGATGAGGAGGGTGCTGAGCCGGGGCAGGGGCAGCACCAGGTGCTGGGCAGGGACCCGAGGGCCCCCAGCCCCCTGAGCTCCCCCCTGCTGCAGCACCACCCAAACCCACCCGGCTCCTTCTGCTTCTGCAGGGTCTGGAAAGAACAAAAGTAGGAGCCAGGCCGAGGTGAGGTGCCCCACTGTGTGTGAATTCACAGAGGGGTGTGGGAGGGACAATTCCAGACCAGGGAACAGGGCTGGTCACGGCTCCGTGGGGCAGCTCCAAGGGAAGTGTGGGATGTGACACCTCAGCACAGTGCCCATGGCAGGGATGTGACACCTCAGCACAGTGCTCCATGGGACAGCCTGGAGCAGATCAGTCCCTGCCTGGGAAGGGAGGGGAGGCAGGCACCGAGCAGCTGTCAGGGGTGGGGGTCCTGGGCTGTGGGATCCAGCCCTCAGCACCAAACACCAGCAGCTGCCTGCACAGCCCCTGGGGAGGGTTTCCTACCAGGTCCTGGAAGACTTCTCCCTCATGAGTCCAAGGATCATTTGATTTTTTGGATTGGATAGGTTTGGGGAAAATAAACTAAACTGGTTTGGGTAACTAATCTGCAGCTCTGCCCTGCAGTTACAGAAGAAAATATTCTTTTTTCCTGCCAAATCTAACAGGTCATTTGATATTTTCTTCATTATTTTTTTTAAAGGAACAAGAAGTCCAGGAAGTTATTGGAGGTTTCTGTCAAACTCCTCCATAGGAACACAGAAAATCTGAACAATTGAGAGCCCAGTACCTCTGTGGATCTACCTGTACTGCCAGGAGGGCTTCAGCATTACAGGTGTGCTCAAAGTCAGAACAAAGGAAGGGCTTTCCCACTGGAAGGTGGAAACACATCAAACATGGGAAAATTGGACTAACTGTCCTTTGACCTAGAAGAAATGCTGCAAACTTCAGTAAGCTCTCAGCTATGCACAGACATGATCCTGATCCCTCTGGAAATGATGTGAGCATTCCTGCTCCCTGGAAAAGGCTCCCTGCAACAGCCCAGGAGCTGCAGGAGCTGCAGGAGCTGTGCTCTGCCCTCACACACACTGCACTGCTCTGGAGCCACCGAGCTGGGGCTGCCCACAGCTCCCAGTGGTGCCACAGCTCCCAGTGAGAGCCACAGCTCCCAGTGAGAGCCACAGCTCCCAGTGCAGCTCCCAGTGCAGCCAGTGAGGGCTGCCTGAGTCTCCAGGACACTTGACAGCTCTCAGAGCTCTGGGCTGGGCACAGGCTGGGGGTTTGGCACAGGCTGGACATTCCAGCCTCAGTGGCTCTGGGATTTGACTTCCAAATGAAGGTGGTTACAGGAGGTGGATTCACGGCTGGTCCAACACACCCAAGAGATGAGCTGAGCTTGGCAAGCCTTGGCAGCACAGCCATGGCCAGGCCCTGGCCCTGCCCTGTCCCCCCAGGCAGACACAGCCCACGGGAGGGCTGGGGGAGCAGGGTGCTCAGCTGCTCTAATCACACCCATTGCTGGAGACATCTCCTTCCCCCCTTCCCTCCTGCACCCTCCTGGGCCCTTTTGCCATCAAATCAGCCACAGAGACAAAGTCATTTGGTCAGGGAAGGAGCTTGTCAAGGAATGAGGCAGCTCCATGGCAGAAGAGAACACAGAACCCAAGCAGGTCCCTCTGCCCCGTGTCCTGACAGACACACTGAGCCCAGCAGGGCAAAGGCTTTTCTGTGCTGGGGAAGGGTGGAAACCCCAGCAGCCCATGGTTTAAAGCCCTCCCTCAGCTCTCCTCAAGTCAGCCCCCAGAAATGGTCCAGAGCTCGTTTTTGGGACTCATTTCTGGATGCTGACACAGGGAGCAGCTGCTCAGGGCTCACCTATTGCTTTATTTCAGCTTTATCTGGTGAAAACCAAACGCTGCAGCCCAGTTCCTTTGCTGAGGAAAGATAAATTACTCTGCAAATGCATGCGTGACCTGCTGGTCAAGAGGCTCATTCCAGTGTTTTATGGTCATTATTTATTGACCAGCTGTGAGGTCTGAATCGGGTGCTTGGAGCTCTCAGAACCAGGCTGGAGCTTCAGGGGGGACAAGCTCAGCCCTGGGGGAACCCAGGGGGAGCAGGGTCTGACCCCGAGGGCTGCACCAGCCCCACCCCAGCGTGCCTGCTGGGCCACAGCCACAGTGCAGCCAGCAGAGAGCCCACGGGGGAGGGCAGAGGTGGGATGGACAAAGAGAGCAAAAAGGCCCAAACTATAATCTGAGCAGTGTAAATGTTTCAGCTTCAGCTCAGCACCCGGCTGAGTGAGAGCAGCTCCTGCTCACACCGTGCCCAGCTGCCAGAGAGCTGCTCAGGCCTGGCTACCCCGGGCCCACGCTGGCTGGCCCTGGGCTTTGCACCCCTGTCCAGCTGTTCCCAGGCAGCCTGAGCCCGGCCAGAGGCACCTCCTGCTCCCCACAGCTCTGCCCTGCAGCCAGAGCAGCTCCAGCAGGGTGACTGGGGCCGGAGCTGTGCCCTGAGCTGGCGTGGGACAGTGCCACACGCAGGGCTGGCACAGAGGGGTGGCACACAGGGGCTGGCACAGAGGGGTGGCACAGAGGGGCTGGGCACAGAGGGGTGGCAC
>VXBC01006907.1:17612-31131 GCA_013399945.1 Ploceus nigricollis | reverse complement strand
GGCACACAGGGGTGGCACAGAGGGGCTGGGCACACAGGGCTGGCACAGAGGGGTGGCACACAGGGCTGGGCACACAGGGGCCGGGCTGGGGCCAGGCCTGGCCCGTGGGGTGCCCTGGCTGCGAGGAGGGGCAGCTCAGCAGCTCTGTGCCAGGAGGAAGCACCTGTGCTGTGGCAGCAGCTCTCTGGGCACAGAGAGCAGGCACAGAGCTTCCCAGGCGTGAGACGCGGGGAAGGCTGCGAGAGAAGCAAAGAGAATCAAAACAGTTCTTATCTCATTCCCTGCTCTGTGGTTGTGCCCCTGTGGAATGTGTTTGGAGGTGGTTTACCCAAGGACATTGCTGGATTGGGTTCTGGTGATGGTGTTTGGACTCATGGACCAATGGATCCACAGCTGTGTCGGGACTCTGAGGAGAGTCACGGGTTTTTCTAGTTAGTTGTTAGGAGTTAGTGATAGTTCTTGTTAGTGTAACATAAGTATAGTAGAATATGCTATAAGACATGATAATAAAGCAATTGATCAGCCTTCTACAATTATGGAGTCAATGCTAATTATTACCCAGCTGGGGACCTGCAGCAGCACTTTTCCAGCCAGGAAGCCTCGGGCTCCTGGGGTCTGGGGTGCTCGTGGAGGGTGCAGGGCTTAGCAGGATTTATTCCCTCGCTGGGGCTTGATATTGTATTTCACTCTCGAATTCAACCTACTACTTTCAAAAAATGGAGCAAACTCTTACTCAACGTGGGAGATTAATCTGTAACACAAAATATTTAATTAATAGAGTGAAATTTCATTTCATGGGTACTTGCATTTGTGCTGTGATAAGCAGGAGCTGAAGATCAGGGATTCACCAACGACTGCCGGCGACAAAGGAATCGTTCGTCGGCACCGCAGCCAAGCACAGCAAATATCCAAGGAGTATTTTGGCATGGCCTGTAATGTTTGCTGTATTAGTCCTGTACATGAATAATTTACAGCTAAAGGTCTGTCTCGTTGCCATCACCAAATCAAAAGCCATTTGCTCTAGTTATGATATCACAGTGACAGCTTGGCTCCGGCAGTTTCCATCCTGCCAGCTGATGCATTTCGCTGAGTTTAAGAGATTTCTCTTACATATTAAGCAACAATAACATTAAAAGCAGCATGAGCAGTATCTGGGGCAGAGGCTCCTGTTTGGTTGGGGTTCAGTCACACTTCGGTGAGCAGTAGATGAGCTGAGCTGACACCTTGTCACTGGCAGAGCAGCCCTGGGCTGCCCCGCCCTCCCAGCACGGAGGCTGGCACTGGGCTCACCCCGTGGTGGCCAGGGGGTGCCAGGGGCTGGGGCAGGGCAGGGGGGCCCCAGGGCCCTGCCAGCCCATGGGACAGGCCAGGGGGCTGCTCCACCTCGGCGTGTGCTGCCCCTGGCCCTGCTCCTGCTTCCCGCAGGGAGTTTGGTGTTGGGAAAGCATCACAGGTCCCAAAGCAGCAGAGTCAGAGCCTCATTTACACATTAAGCCTTTTTATATCTCTCTTGCTGCATACAAGGGCCATAAACCAAGCAGCAAAGTGATTTACTTGTGTTTCAAGGCCCCTTTACAGAGACAAAATGATTTATGGGGCCCCCGTGCACATGACCAAGAGGCCCTTAATATTTAACAGCTGTAAAAATCCTGCACAAGGCTATGCATTACCCAGGCCTCCAAACAGATTAAGGTAACTTTGCATACACTGTGCCTGGTCAAATATTAATCACTGAATAATTTATCCTGTGAATTTATTTTGTTTTAAATCATTCCACAGATAAATTTGCCCGCTCCAGTGCAAATACATATTTATGATATGGTTATTGGTCTAATGTATGTTTTCTGGTATCCTCCTTTCAGGATATCCATAATAAAAGTCAAATCCATCCCTAGGAAAAGGAAGGGCAGAGAGCCCAGCAGAAGTTTTCTATGCAGGGCTGCACTCAGCTGGAGCTGCTGCCTGCACCAGGGAGCTCTGGAAATGAGCACTTGGAGCCTCTTTAAATATGGATGGCGTGGCTGGAACGGTTATGAAAGGCCTGGGAGAGCACTGGGAACGATGGAAAAGCCCCAGCACGTGGAGAGGAGCACACAGGAATCCCGGCAGGGCCGGCTGGGATGAGCTGCCACAGCACCCACTGCCCACCCCCCAGTGAGCCCCCGTGCCCTGAACAAGCCCCAAAGGAGCCCCCGAGCCCAAAGGGGCCCCCACACCCCAAAGGAGCCCCCACAGCCCAAAGGGGCCCTGGCACCCTTCAGCTGCAGCCCGGGTGAGGGGAGCGGTGCCACGGCAGGCGGAACAGGCACACCCAGGGGCAGCAGAAGGCATTTGTGTCCCAGCACCCTCCAGCTGTGCACGGGGACAGGTCCCAGTGGCACGGCGCACAGCCAGCCCTGGCCCCGGGCAGCCCCTCAGCCTGCCTGGGGCTCAGGGCTGGATGGGGCCAGGTGCCACCCACAGATCCACCAGCGTGTCCCCACCACACGGCCTCAGGGCACCTGGGCGTTCAGGGGAGCAGAGCTCACACCCAAAGTGCACTCCTCCCTTCCTGTCCTCATCGGGGAACCTCTGCTTGAAACACTGTGGTGGTGAGCTGAAGGAAAAGCTGTGAGAGCCCAGAACTCACTGACATGCTGGGAAAAGCAGAGTCAGCTCAGAGCTGGTGCTGGAAAGCGAGCCCCGGGATCCTGCAGCACTGTGAGATGTGTCACCGAGGAGCCCAGAGGGAGCAGAGCTCAGGCAGCTCAGCTCACCCAGCAAAGCCCGGCCCAGCCCAAAGCCAGGGCTGGGTCCAGCACAGCTGAGCTCCACAGGGCTGGGTCCAGCACCCCTGAGTGCCCCAGCACAGCTTAGTGCCCCAGCACCCCTGAGTGCCCCAGCACCGCTGAGCTCCAGCCAGCTCCGAGCAGCGCTGTCGCTGTGCCCAGCTCGCCCCAGCCCCTGGGAGCCCTGGCAGGCTCTGGGTGCCCCCCGCAGCCGGGCTCCAGAGCCAAGGGCAGCCTTTGGCCAGCCCAGAGCAATGTGGTGCCTGAAGCCGAGCCCCTGCCCCGCTGGCCCAGCTGGCCTGCTCTCCCCACAGCGGGGTGTTCCCAGTGCTTTGTGTCCCATCCTCCTGCCCTCTGTGCTGCTGCTGCTGCCCCCAAACCTGGGCACATCCCCCGTCAGAGCCATGGGCTGCCCAGCACCAGCACTTCATCCACATCCAAACCAAACAACAGCCAGCCCTGTGTCCCTGGCTCCCATGGCACCAGAACCCCAGAGTAACCTTTATTTAACTGATTTGCATTTCTTCATTATCAGTTGGCTGGCAGCATTGGGATTTTCTCTTGGAGCAAGGTTCTCCCCTCTCAGGGTCACATCACAGCCACCAGAGGTGTCTCTGGACCCCCCCAGGGACCCCTCCCACAGAACCCGACTGCTGGGCAGTGACCTCATCCTGCAGGAGCAGGAGATTCCAGCCACCCTCAGACCAGAGGGGTCAGGTCCCTCAGCAGAGCCAAAAATACCCTTGAAGTTGGTCCCAACCCCTCCACCCCTGCCGGCAGCTGGTGCTGCTTTGGAATTGAAATCCGCGGGGATCTGCACTGCCAGCACCTCCTGCTGCTCCACAGGCACTGCCTCAGCTCCAGGGAGATCCTGCCCAGCCCCTCTCCAGGGAGCCCAGGCAGCCAGAGCTGGACTTCCAGCTGGAAAGAAAGAAGTTTAACTTTCTAGTAAACTGTGAGAGCTCCTCCCTCACAGCAACGAGCCTGACATTCTTTTAGGAGAATGTAAACTTAATTTCAAAGCACCTGGGACATTCCATTGAGTGATTTATCCTGGAACTGATGAAGCTGCAATTTATTTCAAGGCCCAAACCAGCATTAGAGGCAGTCTCGTGAGCTCAGCAGCACAATATCTGACACTGAGAATTATTGTAACAGCAAAAAGTGTCCATCTCCAGTTAGGCCAATGTGGGGATCATGGGACAGGCGGTGGCCAGCTGGGGCTCAGGGGTGGCCGCGCTCAGGTGGCCACAAACAGCCTCCAAAGGCAGGGGCCCAGGCAAAGCAGCCCCCTCCTGCTCCAGGCAGGCAGCTCTCACCTCTGCACAGCCTTCTCCTGAGAGCAGAGAGCTGAACCCAAGAGCTGAACCTGAGAGCAAAGTGCTGCATCCCCTGCATTTCCTGCATCACCTGCATCCCCTGCAGCCTCTGCCCTGCAGCCTCTGCCCGGGCACCGCAGGCACGAGAGTGGGCAGGGACAGGGACAGGGACAGGGCCAGGGACAGAGCCTTGGTGCCCAGAATTGCTAAGGACAGGGACAGGGACAGAGCCTCTGTGCCCAGCCCTGCCAGGCCCTGTCCGGCTGCTCCTGCACTGCTGGGTCTGACATCCCGACTGACCTCAGCAGCAGCAGGACAAGAACATTCTGCTTGTTTGTTGTGCTGGGTGTTTTGGGTTTGAAGAAGGGAGGAGGCAAGGAAGAAGAAATGCTGTGGTGGATGGTGTTTATTTATCTTCTGGAAGGAAACAAAGACTTCCCGGGACTGAGGAGCTCAATTAGGCGCCTGCTGGAGTGACAGATTTACTGCTTGCTCTACAAATGCATCTCAAACCAGAGGCACAAACGGCATGAGAGAATGAACATCTGGATCAGGAGAGCCTCAGATAACCCAGGAGAGGACCCAGCACCCTGCACAGGCAGCAGGAGCTCCTGCTGAGCCTGGTCAGGGGATTTGTTCTGCTGCTCTCCCTGGGAGGGAGGAACTGCCCTGAGGAAAGGCCACAGCTGCCCAGGCCCTGCCCAGCTGGGCAGTGCCCACTGTGGCATTTCAGCTCAGGTTTGTTCTACCGGGTTCCTCTCCAGCTGCTCTGCTGGAGGTGGTTGTTTTCCTGAAAAGATTTACAGAGCAGTTACTGCTTTCCCTTTCCTGCTGCCTGCTCAGCCCGGGGATGGGGCTGTCGTTAACACCTGGTGCTGGTGCCCTGCTCATGCCACAGACGGTGTGACCTCATCCCATGGGCACCCCAGGGCAGTGCCAGCCCTGGGCAGCCTGCAGCTGCATGGGCACTCAGCAGCTGTTGGAGCTGTAAAGCAGAGGTGCAATCCCAGTTGCACGGGCAGCACTGCAGCCCCAGTCCCCCCAGGAGCGCAGGGAGGGCGGGTTCAGCACGGGGAGCGATGCCCAGCTCCCCTGGGAGGGCTGTGATGGACCCAGACACAGCATCACCTGCTCAGGCACGGGCAGGCTGCTCCCAGCCCAGCCAGCCGCTCTGGCAGGCAGGATTTGTTCCCGCAAACCAGTGGCAGTGGCAGTGGCAGGCATTCAAGATTTGCAGGTGCCCAGCTGGAAGCTCAGCCCCTCCCGGTACCAAACTCCCTGCAATTAGAGCAGAGAAATCAGCAGCCCTCCCTCAGGGCCCACCCCCGAGGATCTGGGGGGTTTCCGTTGCAGGCAGACTCTGAGAGGCACAAAAGGCCATGGTGTGTGAAACTCCCGGGGATAATCAGTGCCAGTTGGGTCCTTACCAACCATTATGTGCTCAGAAAGCTTCACTTTTGTGATTAATGCATTGTTTCTCTGGCTCTCCTCTTGATTAACAGGAATCACAGAGAAACACTCACACATCCTATCATTACTGGCTCAGGAGCTCTGCAATTACAGATTTTAATTAATATCCTGGTTCATTTCAGGGGAACTCTGGCTTTAAGTCTACTTTTTTGGGGACCCAATAGCAGCCATGGCATAGATGGAGAGATTTCCTCTGGCAGCCTGGGGCAAGGGCAAATGAGAAAGAGCATTGCTCAGGATGACTTTGTTCTTTCCTTCTGAAAACTTCTTTTCCCAACAAAAGCTCTGGATTTAACCCAAGCCAAGTGGTGATCTAGTTCCCATGCAAAGGCTCCCTTTTGCAGAGTCACAAATGTCCCTGTGCAGTTTTGGGGAGGTCACCATGACAACTCTCCGAGTCATTCTTCCAAGACACCTTGAGTAGATGCCAGCCCTGCCACCACTGAGGGTGTTCTAAGCTGGTTTCAGCCATGTGGCACATGGGGCACAGAATCCTGGGATCCCTGAGGCTGGAAAAGCCCTCCCAGCCCAGCCAGTCCCAGCTGTGCCCCATCCCCACCTTGTCCCCAGCCCAGAGCTCTGAGTGCCTCCTCCAGCCCTTCCTGGGACACCTCCAGGGATGGGCACTGCACCAAAAGCTGGATCACAGTGAATCCCTGGGGATCTGGGACCTGCTCTGGGCCTTGGCCTGACTGGTGTGGCATTAGGCTGGCACAGGTGAGTTTCTCTGAATGGGAGGTTTCAGCTGAGCCTGGTGGGCCCTGCGTGGTGCTGCAGCTCCCACTCCTGCAGGGGACACCACCTTTTCCCCACTTGGGTCATTCCCCTTTTTTCCTCACCCTTTCTCTTCCCATCTCCTCTCCAGAGCTGCCTTTTCTCCTGGGGCTGTTCCTTTCCCAACGGGAAGCAGGAGCTGGGAATTTTCCCTGCGGCCAGGAACAAACCAGTGCTGGAGCATGCCCTGAGGAGGGGCCTGCAGGCAGGGGGAAGGCAAGAAGGGAACTGTTGTATTTTTAAAATAGGGGAGCATTTCTGTGGGGAAATAGAAATTGCTTTCAGTCTTGAAATGTCTTTTTTTTTTTTGCCAAGGCTGCCCGTGTTAAAATGATGGATGGCCTTATCTGTGCACAATCTCCTGCTGTGCTGGGGAAATGACCCCGTGCCCACTGCGGGTTCCAGAGTGAGGGCTGTCAGTGCCTTGGATCCAATTTGTCCTGCTGCAAAGTGGGAGGCAGGGGAGCTGCATTGGAGGCATTCCTGAGCTTCGGAGGGAGATTTTCATCCTAAATGAGAATAAGCCAAGCAGACACTGAGGCTGCAAGTGACTGGAGAGGAGCATCCACTTTGCCACCAGCCTGAGGCAAACACGGCAGGGCTGAGGGCAGGACCCCCACACCTCTGCGGGGGCTCTGCTGCTCCTCGTGCCCTCAGCACCCCGGGGTGGCCGGGACAGAGGTGCCCATTGCCCAGAGCCCTCCCCGGGTGCCAGGGCTGCTCCCTCAGTGCCAGCTGCAGCTGGTGGCACCCCATAAACTCTGATATGCCACCCAGAACCACAGCAGAACAGCCAGGAGCAGTTACTTAATGGCTTTGATCTGTGCTCTGGTGAGAGCAACAGAGCATAATTATATTCTTGCTTTAAAAAGAGGGAAGGAGAAAAAAAGGCTTTATTTTGATGTTTTAGTGTTTGCTTCCCAGCAATATGTGCTTAAAGGGAACTATGGTAATTTATCTTTCCAATTCCTGCTTTCTACAGCTGAAAAAAACAGGAATAGCTCCTGTACATTTGCATTTCATTTTTAGCTCAAGCGCCTCGACAAGGATTCAGCCAAACAAATCAGTGCTGTTTGCAGTGAGAGCAGCTCAAGGAAATAAAACCTCCAGGGATGCTGACAAGAACAGGCATCAAAATCAGGATCTGCTCCTCTGTGGGGAAAGGAACCCAGCACTTGGAGCAGGCTCCAGAGTTCACTGAGCTCCTTCCACCAGCTCTGCAGGCTCTGCGTGGCCCCCAAAGGTCCAGGGATGGATGTACAGCCCCTCTGCAGAACTTGCCAGGGCCAAACTGCCCCCGAGAACTGAGCCCACCCTCTGCATGGCACCGGAGGGAGCACAGGGCCCCGGACGGTCCCAGGGCATCCCCGCTCCCGGCCCGGCCCCGGGACAGGGCGGGGCGGTGCCGGGGGCTGCGGGAGCAGCCGGGTGGCCCAGGTTTGTTCAGAGTGGCTCTGTCGAAGCTCCTTCCCCCTGTGAGCTTGGCAATCCTTCCTTTTCCACTCGCTCCGGGAAGAGCGAGCAGTGCGGGCAGCTGCACTGTGTGCGGGGATGAGCGCTGGTCTCGGAGAGCTGGGAAACACCAACCGCCTTTGCACAGAATTAATCTGATCTTTTTCAGGAGGGCTGTTCCCTTCGCTGTGTGCACATCCAGGCCGAACCCCGTCCTGCCCTCCCAGCGCCGCTGCCTCCACCCCGCGATCTCCCCACGCCGGGGTTTTTCAGTCTCTGCTTTAAGCCTGCCTTTGTCTGAAGGTCGGGCGGGCTCCGAGGGAGAGGTTTGGGCGCAGGGAGGGCTGGCTGCTCTAATCCCCGGCTCCCAGGGAAGCAGAGCCGCTAATGCAGCATTTCCAGCCGTGCGCGGAGCCCGCTCTGTCTGCGAGAGCAGCGGCGGAGCGGCTGAGAGCAGAGCTGGGGCTGGGCCGGGCTGGGCTGTCACTGCCCGCCCGAGCCCAGGAGGAAAGCTTTCATCTTTTCATACAGCACAGAGGAGCAGCGAACCGTCCGAAAGGTGCCCATGGCCCCGGGCCGGCTCTCACCGGGCACCGCTGCCTTTGTTCCCTCCTCTCCTTGTGGTCCCCGGATTCAGTCACAATGGATCGCTTACTGCATTGGAAAGAGGGGGAGGAAAAGCTGCTCCCAGGAACACGCCCGCAGTCAGGGCAGATCCGTCGGAGCAGCTTCCAGGCTCTCCACTGCTTTTTTCAATCAAGGCTGCTCCAAATTGCCGTGTGAGACAGCCTGGCCGGCGAGGCTGCGAGTGCCAGCCTCGGCCAGCAGGAAAACTCATCCCCACGGGCTTTATTCGCGCACAGAACAGCACCAGGCGCGGCGCTGAGAGCCTCCTCTCTGCATTTCGGGGCACCGTGGTCCCTCCGGCACGGCCCAGCTCCTCCCGGCAGCTCCAGCCTCCCACTGCCGTCCTACAAAGCACACGCAGACACTCAGCAGCTCCTGAGCCCTTGGCTGAGCACTGAGCCTTTGCTGAGCACTTTCCAAGGCATCATCATCATCACCAGGGCATCTCCAAGAACGCACATGGAAGAGGGGAGCTCGCCCTGGGACCTGCCCGACTGCAGGAGCACGGGGCGGGGCTGGCTCTGGGGACACGGGGAGGTGGCACAGCAGGGTGCCCCTCCAGAGCCCTGCAGGTCATAGAGCCATGGAATCCCACTGGTTTGGGTGGGAAGGGACTCTAAAGCACATCCAGTGCCACCCCTGCCATGGGCAGGGACACCTTCCTCTGTCCCAGGTGCTCCAAGCCCCGGCCAACCCAGCCCTGAACAAACTGGGTGTGAAGCTTGCCTCGCCTTCCCTGCAAACCCTCACACTCAGAAGAACCTCATCCACTTTACATTCTCATACAACAGAGCTAGAGCACGTTCCAGAGGTGACTGGGAAGGCTCATGGATTTCCGGCTAATCGTGCAGGAGCTGTGTGTCAGCATCACCTCCAATTCACCCTCCTGCAGGTGGAATTTTGCCATTTCCTAAACAGAAAGGTAAAACAACCCAAGCATTTCATTTTACTAAAAAAAGCTTCATAGAAAAAAAATGAATCTGCCTTCCTTGGAAGCATGGTGGTTGTTTCTCTGGAGCAGCATGAGGTAAGTGACACAAATAGCTGTGAATGATTCCTTTCTGAGAGCACCTGTGTGGCCATTTTTATCCGAGACAGGAGGCAGCAGCAGCCTCAGACACAGAGTATTTTTGGTGAAATATCTCAGGAGCACTCTGAGCTAGAAATGACTACACCAGCTCCCCTCCAGCAACAGATTGCTTTCTAATGCACAGAATGCAAATGCAGATGCTGTTCCTGGCGCCCAACCAAATTAGTGCACAAAACATTTGTTTCCAGAGGAGAGCATTTAATACAGCAGGAATAAAAGGGAGAACAATACCTGACATCACCTGTATTTGCCTGGGTTTGTGATTTCTGCACATGACACCTCAAAGATCCTGAAGTGACAGCAAACACCAGCCCTGGAGGCACTCAGGCTGCCTGTCCCGGCAGTAATGAGCAGGGAGGAGCTGTGACAAGGATTTCCATGAGGTCCAAGCCTTTGGCACTACAGTCATCTTGGGGGTACTTTGTAGGATGGGGTCACCCAGCACAGGCCCTGCCCAGCTCCTGTGGCTCAGCTCAAGGAAAATGGTGAGGTTAAAAATCTTATCAGAGCCAGGGAGTCAAAGCCTCCCACATCCCTGACATTTCCAACCCCTTGAGTGGATTGGCTTTAATTGCAAGGCTCACCTTACTTCAGGTGTAACGTTTCCCCCCTTGCAAGGAGCCTGCTTCTCCCCCCAGGATTCCTGGATGGATTTTCTCATCCTTGGCCCTGTTCCCTGTAAAATGCCCTTGGAAAACCAGGGATTACCAACTTGCCAACTCCTCACACAAATTGCTCCTGATCAAAGAGGCATTGAAGTACATAACACAATTATTCAAAGAACAATTTTCTGGTGCCAGAGCCAGTATTTTACATCTGCCACTGTATCTACAGCCAGGGACTGAACACTGCCAGTGAGCACTGATCTGACCCTGGGCCCTCCTTGGGGCTTTTCCTCCCTCCTCCTGCTGTGCTCAGAGCCTGACTGAGCTGTGGCTGCAGGTGAGGACAGCAGCCCTGGCAGCAGGCACTGCTGCAACAGGCACTTCATGCATATTTAATAGATCATATTAACAGGGACCTACAGGACATGCAGGTGTTCTGCATTGCTGGAGGCTGAAGAACCTTTGATGCTTGAATTCACCAAATCGACCTGAGTTTTTAGGGGCCTTGAGGGGCATCCCACAACCCTGGGAACTGGATCCACCTCATTTCAGGTGACAATGACACAGCTCCCAGGCCTGAGGATGTGCTGGCAGCTCAGTCCAATCACAGCTCTCCTCAGGCAGCCTCACCTTCCCCACCTTACTGTTGGTTAATTAGAAATATAATATCCAGATTTTATCTATTTATTAGATCTCTATACATACAGTAACCTTATTTACCTAGGCAGGATGGTGGGGGCACCAGTAAGTAAATAGTTGAGGAGTATTATCTGAACTTTAAATGTTATTTCTAGTAAAAATGTCAGCTTGAAAATCAGTTAAGCCCCATGGAAGCAGATTCCCAGTGGAGAAGAATTGGTTCATTTCTGGGGAAGTCAATGAAGTTAAACCAATTTCCACAGCTGCTAACACCACCCTGGCTGCTGAACAGCAGCAAATTGTCTGTGCTTCCCTCGCTTTCAGCAGAAACACATTCCTTGTTAAACAGAGAAAGCTGTGCTGAAATAGCTCCCGAGCTCCTGGCCTGAAACAGATCCCACCTTTTCTGCTTTTTACCCAACGAGACAAAACTGGGTTGTGAAGGCTCTGCCTGATCCGGGGTCAGCTGCACTCCCAGAGTCATCCCGGCTGGAAAGAGCTCTGTGACCATGGATCCTCTGGTTCACCCCTGACCCACAGTTCTGGGGCTCCTCCACCACTGCCCTGAGCACCCTGCAGGGCTTCACAACCCTCTGAGGGAAGGAATGCTCCTCACAGCCTCCCTGGGCAGCTGGAGGACAGTCCCCTTCCCTTTGGCAAGATGCCCCTTTTTTAAACAAGGTGTGGAGCCTGAGTGAGGAGCCTGAGCTCCAGGAGTCTTCCCAAGGCCCATGGGGGCTTTGCCAGCCAGGGTTCTGCGAGGAAAGAGTCTGACAAAACTACTTTTTGTTACTAATTAAATCTAACTAAAGCTCTCAATTTTTATGGCTCCTGAGGTCTCCCACTCAAGTAATTCCTGCCAGTTTTGTGAGCCCGAGTTACAAACACTGACAAGGTGATTTAGGAGGACTGGTGAATTCTCCCTGCTCCTGATGAGCCGTGCACAGCCCGAGAGGAGGCACCAGTGGAGAGAAATCTCCGCTGTCCCTGGCTGGGCCCTTCCCACGCAGCTGCTCTGGGGCTCAGAGCCCCCAGGCTGAGCACAGAGCTCGGATGGAGCAGAAGCAGAGGCTGACAAAGGCAGCCCAGCCCCTGCACCAGCCCCTCTCCAGCTCCTGAGCCCCACTGCCTCTCTGCTGTCAGTGTTGTGCAGGAACGTGGGCGTACTGTACCATAAATGTTTAATTACAGGTGGCTAATGAAAACACTGAAGTTAATCAGAACCTCAAGGTAACGTGCACAAACCAAGCAAGGGACCTTTTCACACAGAAATGAAGAAATAAGACAGCAAATACTCTGGGCAAAACTTTTAATGCTGCTTAACTAAATTCATTCAGGTTAATTAAATCTTTTCCAAATCGTTATGTGTTTCCTGTTTGTCACAGAACACATCACAAAGCATGTCCCCCCACCACTGCAGGTACCCAACCTTGCCTCCTGTGTCAGGGCTGAGGCTTCCCAAGCTCCTGCAAAGCACAGGAGAGAGCTGAAGTGTCACCCTCCTGTCCCCCTCAGAAGCTGAGACACTGATCTCTGCTTAAAGGAAAGAGAGCAAAAGTCAAACGACAAGATTAAAGTTCAGTGAGAGACTGGGGCAGCTTTCCAGGGAATCTCCCTTGCCTGGGCTGGCAGGGCTGGACACTGCTGCAGCCAGGAGTGGCAGAAATGACATTTTACCATCCCTGCATTTGGGAGCCTTGACAAGCAAGGGATTCAGGGGCAATAACAAAGCCTCTGGAATTCTGTGTTTCAGCACATGCCAGAGTCTCTGACAGACACCATTCCCTGTCCATAGCCCATTCCAGAGTTACCTGTGGAAGAGACAACATTTGCATCTGCCTCCAAAGCACCTGCAGGGCCCCCTCGGCACTTCTGCCCCAGAAACTGCCCCTGCACTTCCCCCATCAGTAACCAAACTTCCTCCAGTGCTTCCATCCCGATGGCATTGTCTCTGAAATTTGAATTTACACCGATAGTTATGGAAACTCACAGTGGTTGCTAACTAGAAGATCCAAGCAGAAATTCAATCTAAAGCACAGTGACAGTGACTTCCAATTCTGCTTTTAGGATGCAGTGTCAGGGCCAGGAGGGAGCCTTGGGCTTCCCCTACCACATCTCTCCTTCATCCACAAAATGTTCATCACTTTAATTTTAAGAGACATAAGAAACTGGATTTTTAACTTTCACTGTTAGGAAGTTCAGAATGGGCCTAATTGCGGGAAATAATAATTTGGCAGTTGCTGGAGAGTACGGAGGGGGGTGGAGATGAGGATTTGTCACACTCCTCACACCTAGACATCACCTCTGCTCAGGAAATGGGAGATTTAAACCGAGGTCAAATTCTTCAGCGGGCTTCAGCACAGGTTAATGATGGCTCCTGAGGTGACCTACATATTATTCATGAACTTCAAACTACTTTTAACTACTAAAAGTAATTTCTTGAACTTTGTTCAACACTAGACATACTCTGGTCTGGTTGACAAGGTGATGATTGGTCAAAGGTTGGGCTTGCTGATCTTGGAGGTCATTTCCAACCTTAATGGTTCCATACTCTCATAATGCGAAGCAATTACCAACAGACACAGAACCAGAATCGTCAGCACATCATTACTAATAAATCGGAGTCAGCGCCAGAAGACACAAGGCAGCAGGACTGCAGAAACACCGAGCTGCAAAGCGCAGACAGTGCGGGGGCATCGGCTCAGCCCAGGGAGTGGCGAGGCTGCCCGGCCCGGGTGATGTCGCTGCGGTAAAACAGCCGGGATCCCGCCGGGG
>VXBC01006906.1:334612-394387 GCA_013399945.1 Ploceus nigricollis | reverse complement strand
GAGGTAGAGTTCTGGTTATTTTTTCTAGTAATGTTTAGGGCCAGTTGAGTAGCTTTGAGTTTAGTGAGTTGGTTTGATTTACTTTTTTTTGGTAGTTTTTGTGATTTGTTGTGTGGGGTTTTATATGGTTGGTTTTTATTTCTGGTTGATTTTCATGATGGGATAGGAATTATTAGTGAGAAGAGTGTAACATGGTTTTTTGTTGGTAGTTGGTTATATGGTGCAGTTTTTTTAATATGTGTTACTTTTTAGGGTTTTTTGTTACTGAGACTAAAGTTTTTACTTTTAGGTTAATTAGTAACTATTTTTATAATTTTAGGCTGATTTTTTAATATGGATATGTTGTGTGATGAGGGTAATCTTTATGTGGAGTTGGTGGTATGATGGCAGAGGGAATTTTTGCTTTGAATATCTACTTTAGCATTGTTAATTGGGGTGTTAGGAGGAGCTGTGCTTTAGTGCCTATTATTTTTGAGGTGATTTGGATTTTTTTATAAGCTGCTAAATTTTTTTTTTTTGGAGTGTAGTTGGTTTTAGACTCTTTGTAGTTTTGAATTTAAAATCTTAGTGGTTGGCTTTTTGTTAAAGGTTTTGGGATAGATTATGGTTCTTGGTTGTAGAGTATATTTTTTGGTTTTGTTTGGACTCTGTTAAGGGTTATTGTATGAGCAATTTTTTTTGTTTAATTTGAGTGTTGTTTAGGGTTTTATTAGAAAGTGTTCTTTTTGTGGGTGATTAGGTAAAGAGTGTTTATAACTCGATTGTATTCAGGATTCTGCATTTTTTTAAAAGCTTTTAGTGCTTAGGAAAGTTTGTGGGGTTTTTTTGATGGTTGGTGGAGATGTGATTTGTTGATGACATTGGTGAGAATTTGACGCTGTTTATTTTATTTTTAGGAACTGGATTTTTTTAGTAGGTTTTTTTAATGGTGAAATTGTTTTTTAGGAGAATTTGGATTATTTTTTTAAACATTTTTGTTGCTATGGTTTTTTACTCAATGATGTAATTAATGTGTTGCAGTTGTTTTGGAGCTTTACTCTTTTTTAGTGTGGTTTGGATTAGTTTATGGTAGATGGTGGGGTTGTGTTTTTATTTTTGGGGTAGTTGGTTTTAGGTGTATTGTATGTTTTTAGGTGAAGGTAAATTGAGGTTTGTATTTTGTTTTTAGAATGGAGAAAAATGTATTGGTAATGTTAATAGTGATGTGTTATTTTGTTGTTTTGGGTTTTAGTTTGCATTGGAGTTTTAATAAGTTTGGTACAGTAGTGCTTAATGGTGGAGTTATTTAAGGTATGATAGTTTATAGTTAATTTTGGTTTGATTTAGATGTGTATGTAGGATAAATGGCATTGTTGAAGGGTGAGTGGGTTTTGTTGATTATTTTTTGGTGTTTGAGTTTATGGAATATTTTTTGGACGGGAGTTATAGAATTTTGAGTGGTTTGGTCTTGCTGGTGCTGGATTGTTGTGGTGTTAATGGGTATTGGTGTTTCCTGTTTTTTAGGAAGTGTTATTGTATATGGTTCTAGATAGTTGAGGTCAGATGTTTAATTAATTTTTGGCTTTATAAAAGTAATTTTAAATGTTTGAGTGTTTTGGGATTTTGAAATATTTGTTTTGGAGGAAGTTCATGCTTAGAATGTATAAATTGGGTTTAAATGGACATTTTAATTTTTATTTTTAGTGAGGTTTNAATTATGTATGAAGAGCTACAGCTGACCTTGTGGGGTGTACCTTCTGTCCCTGTTTGGGGGACATTTACATTTGGTATTAGAGCTTTTGATTTGTATTGTTGAGATTCGGAGAAGGTCTTTTTTAATTTTTTCTTTGCATTTTTTGTGATTTTTTTTTTAATTTTATATTTTAATTTTTGCAGTTATGATTTTTGTCAGTGTTGGGATATGTACAGTCTTTTTATATGTTTGGGGCTTTTTTGTTATATTAAGTACAGTTTCTTCTTTGTTATTTTGTTTTATTATTGCTAACATACAAGTGTATTTTTGTGGTCTAAGTTGTACAAGTTTTCACTATTTTATGGATATACACGGTACTAAGTTTGAATTTATAGTGTTTAGGTTATTTGAGAAGACAATATCTATTATTGCTAATTTTTTTAGGCATTGAATTTTTTGGTTTATGTTTTTTTATTGAGTTTGCTGTATATAGAGATGGTTTGTACGTAGATATTTTTGTGTTAAACTTCTTAGTAACACAAAACTGTACCCAGAGATTGTGAGAGTTAGCCCCCCCTTATATTCTTTGGTTGATGATTGGATTATGTGACAGGGATTTCAAATATTTTGCTTTAGGGCTATTTAGAATTGTAGTTTTAATTGTAGTATCTAAAGAAGGATTAACTAACTAACTACAGATTTATTAAGTCTTTGAGTGTCTTTTTTTTTAGGCAATGGAGGTTTTTTAGGGAATAGGAGTTAATAGTGGTTTTTGATTTTGTGTCAGTTGCTTTAACTTTGACTTTTGTGTTAGTGCTTGGTTTAGAGGGTCTTTCCCCTGGATTATTATTGTTGGTCACTGGCCAATTGTTTTTTTTGTGTGGTTTTTTTTTTTTTGCAGCATCTTCCAGTGGTTTAGGTTTATTATTTGGTTTAGCTACAGGTTTAGGCTTATGGTTTGGTTTAGTTAAACCAAACAATTGAGTAGCTGGGGTGTTGGTTGTAGCTTGAGTGATTGGGGTAGCTGCTGATTTATTGTTTTGGTTTTTTTGTTTGTATTTGTTGCTTTACAGTATTCACTAGTGTGTGATAAGTATAGGTTAGGGCTCAGCTTATTGTCATAATTTTTTTCTCCTTAGAGTCATTATGGTACTTCTTTTTAGGTATTTCTCTACTTTAGTTGGCTTTTGAATTTGTTTACATGGAAAGCTTTAGGTTATAGGGTTAGAAATTTTTTTTAGGGTTTGGCTTACAACTTTTTAATTTTTATACTATTCAGGATTTTTTACTCTTGGGTTTACTTTTGGGTTAGGGGTTTTATTAGTTGTTCTGGATATTTTAGCTTTTTTTTAGAGAAGTTGTAGTATAGAGGAAGCTTACTAGAATAAGTAATAGCAAAGTGGTCTCTTTAACATTTAGGTGAAACTGACCCTTTTTAACAAGTGACATAATAGATTTAAAGGAGAAGAAGGAAAGGAAAGGCTGAAAAGCTTCATTTTTTAGTTTTCTTTCCACAAACTGGGTGCAATTATTAATAAACTCTTAAAACCTGTTATTGGAACTGGGATGCAGGGTAGGACAAAGAAACTATAAACTACACTTATCTTGAACAGACTCCAGTACTTTTGTAAACTCTATAAATTATTATCACTGAGCTTACTGCATTAACTATTTTAATCTGTGCTTTTCTGCTGTAAAACTATGTGTTAGGGATAATATCGGAGTTATATTTGGATAAGAAAATAATTTTAGTGACTAGAAAGGTCTTAAAACTTAAAAAAACTTGGGGACTAGAAGCACATGAAGGTTTTTCCTCTAAGAGACATTAGGAATTTAAGTAACATGGTTACTGATTGCTTCATCTCATTACAGAGTAAACAAAACTAAAATGCAGTAAGTACAGGTTTTTTCTACTTTCCTGAGCTACGTGTTGGGGGCCAAAAATTATATTTGTTCTGGTTTAGGGTAATTTTGGGGGAAAAACTTTTCAAGGGGTTTCTTTTAGAAAGCAAATTTAAGCTGCTCTTCCCTTAACTGGTTGGGGGAAAAAAAAATTTCTTTGGAGAAAAGTGGAAAAAAATGTTTATTTAACAGGCAAAGCATTCACTAGCACAAAAAATGAACAATATTAAAAAATAAAACTTTTTGTTGCTCTAAAAGAGATGACAAACTCAGGTTTTTTGTGGGCTGTAGCTTGGTTTACTCAGTTTGTTATAAATTTCTTTGGTGCTGGAATTGTGGCTTAAGTGAGTTGGTGGCTGCTTGGTTTGGCTTGGTGGGTTACAGGTGTGAGCTCTCGGTGGTTTTTTGGGTGTTTTAGTTTAGAGCAGGTTAAAATAGGTTTAAAGAAAAGGAAAAGGACAACAATTTAGGGAACTCTTCTGCCTTACTTCGCTGAAACTAACTAAAAGCAAAGGAGAGCTCTGTTTTGTTGTTTGTGTTGTGGACAATGTTGTTTTGCAGTAGGAATGTGTAGGAGTGAGAGAGAGCAGGTTTTTTCTGAAAACCAACTCTTCTTCCCCCTCTTTGCTCTCAGAACCAATCTTAAAGGTGCAAAACTTATTTCTGAGCTACACAGACAAATGGGCATAAATGCATATCCAGGACAGCATCTTACCCAGCCTCCAGTTTAGACAGATGAGATTGATTGGTTTGGGGTTTTTCTTCAATATCTAGCCCTTTTGCTGGGATTGCTTTGGTCATGATCTGGAGTTATTCAGTGAGGAGGACAGAGCTCTATACAACACCTCATTTCCTGCTTAAGATGGAAGAAATCTTGGGAAACACTCGAAGAATGCTGTTTTGGTTTTTGGCCAAAGTGATGGTTCCTTTCATGAAATGGGCTCACCATTCACAGCAAACTTCTTCAAGTTCTTCTGTTTTGAGTGCTTGTTTTGAGACAGCTGAAGCTTGGTATCAGATAATGTTGAACATGTGCAACATTTTGGGTTCCCAGCAGCAACTGGTGGAATCAGGCTCTTTTCTCTGAACATATAAAAAGGCTTAAAAAAACCCTTAGCTTTTGGAAAACTCAGAGCCTTAGACTTTCAGAATTGGCAAACAAAATTAGCTGACACTCTGAACATTTTGGCTTTTATCTTAAATATTCCATTCCCCTTGTGTAAAATAGTGATAAAAATATCCTCCAACTTCAAAAGGATGCTGAGAGGATCTGTTCATTAATGTTTTCAAAGAATTCAGATGCTGTAGTGAAATCACCATACAAAATCCCGTAAGGAAATTAATAATTCTGCATTCATTGTAGGCTTTGGGTTATGGTAAATCAATAACACATAAGATTATATACTGCATGAGAGGGGTATCAATATAATATATTTTTGGGAAGTAGTGCTCCCTTCTGTAAGTGCTGCCCACTCAAGGCCAGGAGCAGCACAGAAAGCAATGCTGAGGCTGTGGGGAAAGGCATCTGTACTGCAGGAATGGACATCAGAGACATTCACATTGCACCCTTAAAAATGTGATTTTGATTGGACAGTCAAACGTTCTCTTAGTATAAAATTTAGCTAGTGCTGTTAATATGTGTTCAAGTAAATGAAATGTATTTGTTTAATCATCCACTGAGAGAATCCTGTTAATATGGTTTAAAAGCAGCCCTACACTTTGTGAAGCTCACACCTCAAGCACCTGTCAGAGAGCTTTACACAGCACACAGAGATTGCAAGGAATGAGGATTTCTAGAAACAGCTTGGGAAATGCATTATAATTGCTGTCATGAACCTGAGAATCCCATTATATCAGATAATCTGGGGATTTACAGACTGGGCAACACCAAACTTCTTTGTTTCATGGAGTAAAAATAAATAAGCCAGTCAGAATTGTTCAAACTATTCAGAGCTGTAGGAGCTGCAAACATTTAAGCAGAAGCTCCAGTTAACAGCTGTGCTGGTTCCAGTCCAGCTGCTGTAACAGAAGATGAAATCAGAAGGGGCTGATAGAAATCCAGAAGTGGATGGGACATAACTTCATTCAACATCTCCTTCAAATGTGTACATTTAAAGAGTGAAGAATGGCAGAAAACATTGAAATCAGTGGGAACTGGTGGGTGTTATTAACCCATGTGGTCAGCACGTGGAGAGCTGTTAAGAAAGCATGTTTGCCAGTGGAAAGTCAGGTGATTAAATACTGCAATAACTGGCCCATCTGGGGACATTCTGGGCTATGCATGGGTAAAGACAACACAGTAACTGACAATCAATCTAAAAAAAAATCAGCCAAACAAATGAAATAAACAAATAAGCAAAAAAAAAAAAGGAAAAACCACCACAAAAGACAAATTCATCTGGTAATTATATAAAGATGTCAAAACAGCCATTCATGTAGAAATTTAGGTTAATTTCTTGAACTATTGCAACTTAGCCAATCAGGTGCTCAAAACTGGCTTGAGAATTTAAGAAATATATATTTACTGGGCAAATTCTGGGAGGTTCAGGTTCTGTTGGGTGTTTGTGGGCACTGGCAGCTGGCAGAAGGAGGAAGGTGCTGTGTTGTGGCAGAACAAGTGGATTTTTCATCTGTAAGGCAGGCACTAAGGATTGTGAAGAATGGTGTTTGCACCTGCCAATTTTCAGTAATAGAGGTGTCAAACAAGTAAGGGGGGAAGGAAAAGGACAAATTTGAAACCAAGGGTGGTTTTTTTTGCAATATTTATTTCTCAATGATTCAAGTTTTTTTTCTTGTGAAGACAAAATATTTGTTCCTTTAAACTTTACACTCAATAAGAATAATAGCTGTATAAGGCATCTGAATCCAGGACTGAAAGAGTGAAACTGGGAGTCCAAGTGTCCTAATTTAATTTTCTCTTTGGGGGCTTAAATTTTTATTTAAGTTTTACTAAATTATGTTATAAAAAGATTAGCCCAAAAAAAGCTCAACTCTTTCAGCTCCTAAGGGGAACCTGAAGCAGAAAAGGGAACATGCTTTCTAGACCCTGTTCACTTTTAGGAGAGAATTAGATCACGTAAGACACTGCCCCTACAGATTCATGCTCAATTAGTCTTTTTGCTCTCAGCATCATCATCATTATTTCTAAAAGTTTTTTAGTGTTTGTTTTTGCACACTAGACCACCTCAGTTACCCAGAAAATATTTTTAGATGGCCTTTACTTGGCTTATGCAAAGTGTCACGCTCATTAACAAATAAGCACCAAAATGTAACACCAAGTAAATTAATTTTTAAAAGTTAATTAAATTGGAAGTGAAAGTTAACAAAGGGAGAATTAATTTGTATTCTTTAATGTGTGCAATAAATTGGTGGCTATCCATGGCTAGGCATTTCTGGAACTGTTTAGATATGACTTTAAGAGTAGACTTGGAACAATGACAATTTGCTTCTAAAATTTGTAGGTGAAAAAAGTAAATTTGTCATTACTTGATTCAATTATGTCCACAAGGTAATGAAGCAATAGATTAAAAAGAGGCTGCCAGACTATCACAGGATTTTTTTTTGAACACACAATTTTGAAGAAGCCTGTGTGGTAAAACAAAGGACTAACACAAAGCTGCTGGGGAGAATGAAGGTGATAGAATGCACAACTGCTCCTCCAGCCACACTGTGCACACTGCCACTCACAGTGTCACTGCTGCTGACAGATATTAACAGCTCTGAGCAGCTGCTAATGCTTTCAGACAGATGCTGAGCTAGGAACCTGTGGTTCTTGCTCTTTACCCCTCAGAAATCCAGAGGAAGCTGATGTATTATGGCAATGAAATCTGCTTTCTTCTGTAATGAGAGTTTAATTTTTTCTCCTTTGAAAACATATCACTTGTTATGGGGAGAAAACACCTTAAATTCCTGCTCTGGCTGAATGCAAGGGTATGCAGAGACAAACTGTCAGGCCTCCACTTTGGTGTTTGGGAGGAGGCTTCCCCATGGCAGCAGTGAGGAGTCCTCAGGTGCTCTGCTGCTGCCTGGCTGTCCCTGCAGGCAGGGGTGAGCTCAGGGCACTGCTCAGCTCCCTGCTCAGGGTCCCTGTGCTGTGTGCTGGACCAGGAGCGCTCTGTACTCTGATCTCTGCCACGTCTAGACAGATATTCATAATGAAATAGATGTCTGGATAATGAAGCAGGCTTTCACAGCCCTAATGGGATTGATGCCCACAGAGGCTGGAAAAAGAGCAACTTGCCTTGCACCCTCCTGGGCTGCTGGGTTTCACAGGTAAGATGAGCATGGGCAGGCAGGGTGGCTTTGCTTTGCCCTCACCTCCTCCCCACGTGCTCAGCCTCACCTGACCCGGTCTGGGCTCTCAGGGCTCAGCTCTGGGGAGGGCTGCACGAGCTTGTGGACTGAAACAATCAGGAGAACTTTACACAGTGCTCAATCTCATCCAACATTCTCCAGAATACAGGGGTTATTTCCAGAATCAAATTCCAGTTTTTAAATGCTGTGTGCAGACATGCTCTTTTAATGAATGATGGAGCATGTGTTTGCTTGCATATTTTTATGCTTCTTGGCATGTGGAAATCTTTCCCAACTAAAGTAAGAGTGACTGCAGCTCCCTAAGGCTACCCTTTTATGCTTCAAGAGCTCCTTGAAGCAGTAGGTCAGACTGGAAGATGTTTGTAGGAGTGCTAGCAGTGGGGAGAGTGCCTGCAATGGCTTTTTGTTCTTAACAGAACTGGACAGCAAAAGAGAGCAGATCCCTGATGTCAGGAACAAGCTACGAGGCGTTCTCATCATCAGAGCACAAAAAAATTGCTGTGGAACAGAATTGCAGCCAGAAGTCATGGGCATTTCACCCTCCTTCCATTCTCATCTCTGTGCAGAATGGCTCCTTGGCTCTTTCTGTAGGAAGAAGACCTGAAAAATTTAGGAGTTGGGATATTTTGAAATAATTATGGAAATCTTTGGCCATTTCTCTGGTGGTCTTTTTAGGATGTAGAATTAGAGTATTTTGGGGTTGATTTCCATTGGCTCTTCTTGGGAGGAGCCCAGATGGCCACTGGGCCAAACCCTGCCTGTGCTGAAAGCCACCTCCAAGCCAAGAGAGCTCCCAGTAACCCCCCAGAATTAAACAATGTTCCTGGGTCACTCATGCTCCAAATTTCCCTGCTTGCTGTTGCCAAAGCAGACCCAGAGTCAGTGCAGAGAACTTGCAGATGAATTCAGCAGGCATACATTATGCAGTTTCACTTGTAACTGATGACCTTTCATAACATACCTGTGTGTTGGGCATTCATCAGCTGTAATGTGATGCAGAACTCATGTAAGTGTATCTCTACAAAACCCCTTAAATAATACATGGGCCTATTGAAAAAAGTATAACAAAAGGAGGGGGTACAGATTAATAGCCTCTGTTTCCATTTTTTTTTCTATGAAGGTAAAATTGTAATTTGTCCATATTTCAAATTTAAAAATTTCTGAAATTCTTTTAAAAATAAAATAATTTTTAAATTAATTTGCCAAAAAGTACATTTTCAACATGCCAAAGTCTATAAACTTATTTTGTAATATTCATAAACACGTGTGTCGATTTAAAAAGCATAAAATTAAGGCAACAGCAGAAGAGAATCCAAAAACTTCAGATCCTTTGTATTTAAATAGTTTTTCAGTAATTAATTTCTGAGGGTTTTTTGATCAGCCATTAGTGCACATGTGTGAAAGAAAATGCACTGTGCATTTCCCATAGCATTTGCCATAATCATGTGCTTAAAGGCAGGAACCTTTTTAAACCTGCAGCTATACTAACAGCACTCCAGTCAATAGAACTGTTTACACTGGATGAAATGTTCCCTGTGATTAACAGGGCATCCAGTGACATCAATTTGCTGATAAGATATATCGCTAAAAAAAATATGAAACAATATTTACATTTTTAGACTACTTTTAGAAGCAGGAAAATGTTTCATCTTGGGTAGGTAGGCACGAATAAAATACATTCAGCTTTAGGAAAGAATGCTGCAGTAAAAGTTGGGTATTAATACTAACAGTCTTTTAATCCTTTACTGTGAGTTCTTCTGCCCTTTGGTAAACCAAATTCCATATATAGAAGAGCTGTTATGGACCTTTATGGTCTGATTTTTTGTTTTTGAAATCAACATACATTATCACAGTGTGCTTGTATAATGAGCTGAATTCTATGGTTTTGGGCTTTTGCAGCGTGAAAATAGTTTGATGATATCACACACTTGAAAAATTACACACTGACATCATTGGCAGAGTGTTAATCCATTAACACTTATTAAAAGCACTACATTTAGTTCATTTTGTGGGGAACAGAAGAACCTTGAAGGAAATCTGTCTCAACTGGTGCAGTTATTTTGATTGCGTGGAATAACTGCAGCGAGCAGAATTAAAGCAAACACAGAAAAAAATTCAGAAGTGCAACATGTGTATGGTCCCCTCTTGGGTTTGTTCACCTGGTTTTCTTATAAAGAAAGTGTTTTTCATTGTCATTAACAGAGCCATCATAAAACAGGTCTCTTATGTCTGTCATCATAAAGATAAACGTTTCTTTCAAAATCTTCTTAAATGTCAAAATAAATTTTTCGTTAGTGCAGCAATCTCTTTGTTTGGCCATAATGAAAAAGCACTTTAAAAAACAGCTAAATTGTTACTAAGCTTTGATGTAGTTAAATCTTTTCAATGAGGACTGCTTGACTTCTGTCTTGTCTTCCTGTCTCATACTGGGAGGTGTTTCAGAGGATGCTCCAATTTTCTAATCTTCATTCCCTATACAAACACAGTTTGTCTGGAATTTTACCATCTTATTATACTGTATTTTTTGGTTTCCTCTTAGAAAAGGAAATGGGGCTGATTTCTTGTCTTGGCTGCTGGTCTGGGACCTTGGTATACTTTTGAATGGCCAATGCTGTTAAAGTATGATATTTCTGTGTGGTCTAATAGCATTCTTTGTCTTCTTTAATCAGGATAATCATCAGTAAATTCCTGATAATGTGTCAATAAGACTGACACCCCCCCCTTTATTGGTAGTGTAATAAATATTAATATAAATAATATTTATATATTAATATATAAATATTTTTATGTTCCTATAGTAATATTAACTATACTATATGATATTTATATGTTATAATCAATATTTATGTATATTAGATATTCATNATATGTTATAATTAATATTTATGTGTATTAGATATTCATACAGATAAACAGTAACTTAGAACAGCTGTACTTGCCATCTTTGCAATTTGGTGTTCATCAGAACTCAACTTACTCTGCCTAGCTGTTGTATGCCTGTTTTTCTTTTTTCCCTCTCCTTATTTAGGTAAATATTCTACACATGTATTAACTGCCTGTAATTCTTTTCAGAATAAAAGTCAAAATTACTGCATCTTTAAATTGACAATTAAGAGGCAAGAATGAGAAACATCTGAGCTGAGGGAAATCTGCTCTTTTGTTCTCAGGATGCCTTTTGAATGCTGGGAAAGGTAAAACTTAGCTGTGAGTTTGGCCATGAGATATGAATTCAGTCCTTCTAACCTGTGTAAGACAGCTAGAACAGGCCTGCTTAGCCCCAGATTTATCATGCATCACAGAGATGTGTAAAACTCAAGTCTTTGTCTCAAGGAATACATGTGGGAGCATAATAGAGATGACCCTTAATTTCCAGTGTCCCAATTAACAATTGAGTAATTTGAAGTGCTAATCCAGTATATTACATGTTAACTTTGATTCAACAGCCCAGTAAAGACTGCTGAAGGTGTCCTGGCTGCCTCATTTGGAATGCTAGACATTCATTTTATCTGCTGTCACTCCATGGCCAAAGGAGGAACAATTGCAGCATTTGAAGGTCTTTGCTTGCCAGCAGAATGACCAAAATAAAAAATACTGACTGGCATGTGCCAGCTGCCACCGTGCACAAGTAATTTACAGTCTGCAAAACAGAGAAAAACAAGCATGTAACAATTGGTGAAAGGAATCTTTTGTGGCTTTCAATTACTGAACACATTCCTGCTGAAGTTTAACCAATGCAAACTCTCCTCTTTAGCATTCCCAGCCATGAGTGACATCTCTGGTTAAGCCATTTACTCTCTTGGTTTCTTTGTTAAGGTGATGTCATTCTGTAATGAACAGGTATAACTAGAGATTATTTGTTGTTGTTATTTTGCCTTTTTAAAGCTTAGACTGGCTATTGCAGAAATAGCTAGTATTTATTTTCAGGAGCTGGCTTTTCCTGAGGCCTGAGGACAGGTCTTTCTCATGGCTTCAGGAGTGCTGATGATCATCACTCCTCTGGGTGATGTCTAACACATTTTGTTATTTAAACTTAGTCACAAGTTCAGGTTTCTAATGTTACATGAAAGGTGTACCAGGCCACTGCAGACACCTGAATATGTGGCCCTAATTGTTGGTGCAGGCATTAATCATTTCAGTGGCTTTTCAGTACCATTAAGCCCAAGGGTAGAAGTCTGACCCCTCCACAGGTCACAGCTGGATATTGTCAGAGGGCATAAAATTATGACTAAATGCTGGCAGTGACAAGCCTTGCTGGTCTTTACCTAACACCTTTCAGTGGCTCAGTGGCCAGCAGACCTGTCCCCTCCTCCCTTGCCAGGACAGCTGGCTGATTCTGCTGTTATCCAGAGAGGGGAGAGAGGGAAGAAAAACCTTGTGGTTGCTGAGTAGGCAGAGAGCTGCGTGGCTCTGGATGTGAGCTGCACCTGAATTAACCCCACCTGCTCCATGGTGGGTCCACCTCAGCTGTGGGCAGGAATCCTAAATTGCAAGGCCATTTTTTCAGAAAGACATCAAGATGCATGACAGGGAAAAGATTCTCACCAAGCTTTAGGACATCCAAGAGAGAGTAAGATTTAGTTGGTGTTATTCTGCCCAGAAAGCCTCCCTCTCACTTTGTTTTTGCTTGATTTTTTTTTTTCTTTTAAGGGAAAAATAGTGTCTTCGTAGACTTTGGTGGTTTTTACTTTCATTGAAAATATTTTTCTGTCTTTCAGGCTGAATTTACTTTGGACCTCAAAGCTTTCCCCTATGGAATGAGAAACAAGCACCTCATAAGGTAGGGATGTATTATTTATCTTTTGAAGATGGGAAAACTCATGCACAGTGACAAGCTGGAGAATCAAATGCCTTGGCTAAAGTCTCAGAGTAGATCTGCCAACATCCAAAATACAACTTAAAGTATTTTGTGTTGAAAACACAAGGCCTTGTTTCTAATACTGTGTCACCCTTCTCATTCTTTTCTGGTGCTTTGACATGGATAATGAAAATGTGATCCTTGAAGATGGGGGTTGTTTGAACAGGCTTGCTGGAACTAATGAATAGNTTATATATATATATATTTTTATATCTATATGTACGGGAGTTCATATCTCTCAGAAGTCACCCAAGATTTTGCCTTACTTTGCAAACATACTTATTTTATAAAACCATCATGCTAAGAGCAACTGTTGACGTCTAAATGCTGTTTGGAGGGTTCAAAATTTGCTTTTTGTTAATTCGCATTGAAAAATAATTGATCAGATTTAGGTCAGTGGATTTGGTTTCACTCTTACCAAATAAGAGGTGTTGCTGGTAAGTTATATATGGCATCTGATATTTTTAACATGGCTAAAGAGGTGTTATCTCCATTCTTTTAGGGTTAGCATTCAACAGCAAATTTAATTCTTATTTAATTTAATTCTTATTTACCTGCAGACAAGATGCAGGCTTGCTAACCAGCCAGATACTTAGAGCCAGAAAGGAATCTTTAGGAGGTAAAGGGCAAAACAGCACTGAAATCATGTTGGTGTGCAGGTGTTGTGCACCTCATCTGTCCCATGAGCACTGGGTGACCCTGTCCCCACCGCAGACACCCTTTGTCATCTGCCTGATGACATTTCTCACTCTGTGGCAAGGGTTTTGCTCCCAGCACTGATCCATAGCATCAGAGCATCACCACGTAGGGGTCTGATGGCAGAGCAAAGGCAGAAATATTTCTCAGCATTAAGCTCCTGTTTGTAGGAGATATTCAGGTGGCCTGTACCCTGCCCATCTGCTTCACACTTCCTCTCCTCCTGCTCCTGAGCTCAGAGGGGTCTGTAACTGGAGCTGAGTGTTCTCAGGCTGGCTTTGGCAGTGGGTGGAAGCTGGATGTGTGGTTGTGCAAGAGCTCTGCTCCCCAGCTTTCAGATGTCAGCCTTGCCTAGGGTGAGCCAAGTGAGCCCAGAAGCCCTGGCTGGGAGGGGGCTGGTTATCCCTGCAATGCCAGGCATGCCTGCTCCCTGGAGTCCTGTTTCACAACAGCAAATGCTCTCTGCTGCTCCCAGGCACAGCACAGCTTGGGGACAGGAGTGCTCCAAATGCTCCTGTGATCCTTTCTCTTTGAGCCACGCCATGAGACAATAAACCCAGGGGACAGGAGGTTTGTGATTTACTGCACCTGCTGCTCTCCTTGCTGGGCTGATCCTGGGGCAGCATTCCACTGCATGAACCTGCTGAGTGCTGCCCTTCCCTGTGCTGGTGAGGAAAGTGTGTCACAGGCTGCAGTCCTGCTGCCTCTGGACCATTTGCCATGGTTTGCTTACATGTGGAACACCAAAGGAGCAATGAAATATCATCTGCCAGCATTGTCTGCCTGCTGGAGATCTCTGTGGGTCAGTCTGAAGGACACTGAGACAGCCTCAGATGAGGGTGCTGCTTTGTACTCCTCCAGGTTCAGGCCCTGAATTCCTCAAATTTTATGTTGGGGTTGTTTTCCCATGTAGGCTGAGCCTTTGTAAATAATGAAAGTGAGAGAAACCTGATCTGGTAAGGTAATAATTGAACACTTTAGGTGATATAACATGAAAGCAGCAGTACAAGACAAGATTCCTTGCACAGCTCAATCATTAGGTGATTGTCTGGGGCAAATTGTGAAATGTGTTTCAGATTTGGGGTTTGCTGTCAAAAGTGTCATAACAGACTATTTCACTGGCCTGGGCCATGATTTGACATGTGCTCAGTGGCACTGACTAAATTGTTTGCAAAATATTTTATCCTCTGACAAATCCTTAAACCCATCATATGGGGCAGGGAGGGAATGTGACTTCACTAACACTTAGGGGAGTGAAGGGAGTGTAGGGAAGTGGAGTGTCTGCAAGTCTTGTGTGCCATTGGAAGGAAAGAGAACATGACAGGAGAAACAGTTGTGGTCAAACACCTCCAAGAGTGCCAACACAAGCTCTCTGGAAAGGGAGATGAAAGATGTGGTTTGGTTGAAATGGCTTCCTCTTAGTCCTACCACGTAGAGGAGCAGTGCTGTGGGCTGGGTGGGAGTGGGAACATAATTCCATATGAATGTAGGGCTTCAGTAGCTGCACATGTGCATTGTATCTGCATATGGGGAAGGGAGGAATGCAAGTAAAAGACACGAGGAACTGAAATGACTGCTAGCCTTTATTTCTGTTTCTGATCAATTACTGAAGACTGTGTTGCACAGAGTACTCATTTCAAGAAATGCTTGTAGTTCATGGCAGTTGCAGACACAAGAGCTGTAGATATGCAATACTCTGTTATTCTATGATTTTTAAGTTTGATAGAATAGATTACAATATTTCATTTGGAAGAGATAAAAAATGCTCCTCTAGTGCAACTAGATGTTCCAATGCTCCAGTCTATCTGGATCCCTCTGGAAGGGATCAATGATATCTCTTCATGAGAAATTTCTCTACCTTATTTCTTAGCATGGGATTAATTTTTTCCCTCAATTATAGGGGAATGCAGCTACATCTTGGCTGCCTTTGTGGAAATCTGGATGCCTCCTGGTTGTCAGGAGCTGTGGTCTTCCTCTAGCTTTCTGCCTAAGGTGTCTGATGGAGCCTGAAGCCCCCCAGAGCGGAATTGTGGTTTTTGTGCTGGACAGCAGGCAGGCCCTGGCACAGTTTGCAGGGTCTCCTCACTCTGCACACCTGTGGTGTCAGCATCCTCTCCAGCTCAGGCATTCAGCATTCCCACAAGCCCACACACTTCATTCTTCCATCACCTTGCCTGCAAGTACAGGCTCCAACACTCCAATCTTACATCCAAAGAGTTTCCAGAACATTCTCTGACACGGTCAGTAGTGAGTAGGAGGAGTGATTTAGTGCAGACAGGCGTGAGCAGTGCCAATTCTCCTCCGTGCAGTGAGCAGGGGCTGTGGTTCCCTCACCTCACTCCCAGCACAGCATGCTGAATGTCCTGCATTCCACCAGGGACAGGGTTCATTTTCTGCAGTGGCCAAGGGGGTGTGTCCAGACTTTAATGGCATTTGAGAACACCCCACAGCCTTGCTGGGGACGAGGGACTCTCTTGCTACTCTTGATAAGGAGGACAGGGCTTCCAGTGGCCAGAGAGTGGCAGGGGAAGCCACCTGCCATTTGTTCACTGTGTTCTCAGAAAGCAATTTTTCATGTGATCCACCCTCTCTTTTGCATGCTTCTGTTATCAATGTTGCTGCTGCTGCTGTTCCTTTTCTTATCTCACTGCTGTTTCCAGTAAACTGTTCTTATCTCAGCCCCATCATCCCTGCCTTCTGTGCCTTCCATTGGAGAGTGCTGGAGAGGAGAGGCTTTTACTGATCTTTTTGCTAGGAGCACTAAATTGGGGAATGCCATTCCTAAAGCGTGGCACTGCTTTACCTGAGCCTGGGGAGGATACAATAACACAGCCATGAATACCCTGCACATCCATTCAAAGATTGTACCACACATTTTTAACAGGTGCTTCATTTTTCTGCTCAGTAACTTGAGCAAATTACTTGGCACAGCATCCTACACCTCTCTCCTTTCAAATTTAATTTACCCTAACTAGATTAAGTAAAGCTTCATCACAATATCATCATCACAGCATTGCTCAAGTTCCAATTTGGCACAGCAGAAGAGAGGAACTCAACAAGAAGTTCCATCCTTGGAGAAATCACACTCTGAGGCAAATGTGTTTCCAGGGGGAATAATTTTCAGCCTTAGACCCTGAATCTTAACTCTGTAACCCCAGAGCTCAAACAGCTCAGAAATATGAAGAATGTTTAAAACCTAAATGTGAGTTAGGAAGTTAAACATGAGCCTGAGTGCTCAGTCTTAAGAACTTTGTAACTTCAGCTTCTGCTCTTTGTAGCTTTGTTGCATGGTTTGCCTTTTTTTTTTTTTTTTTTTTTTTTTTTTTTTTTTTTTTTTTAAAGTAGTGGAGTCGATTTTATAAGCTTCAGACTGTGAAAAAAGGGTAAGGTGTGAAAGCAATATAAGGTTATGTTCATCTGCTGGAAAGATAAGTAAATTTAAGAACAAAGGAGTTTGCTGCAATTAAAACTTTCAGTGCTTTGGTTCCTGCCAGCTTTGGTCTTTTCACAAAAACATGTGTTTCTTTATCAGTGTAAAAGATTTTTTTGGGGTTTTTCTTTTCTTATTAATGATTATGAAAACTCCCCTGAGGAAAAAGAGTCAGATGCAACAACAGCCTTCAAGCTTTAGAGGATAAGCACTAACTATGCATTTAGATAATAATTTAACATCAAAATCTCATTATGGATTTGTACCCACTATTGTGATTTTTAAAGTCCTATATTTATGCATTTTGGAAAATCAGGATTTGCTGAACAGAAACAACAGCTGTGCAGAGTTTGGCTCTGTTTCAGGTGCATTTCTTCCTCAGGGAGACCCAGCACATTCTGCCTGGCCTGGTGCTCTGAATGGGTGGGTATTCCTAGACAGAAAACAAATGGCATAAAAACTAATAACTTCCTGCTGCTACCTGTCCTTAATAAGCACCAAGAACTTTGTGCTCTGACAGTCTGCCAGGGTTTGGAAAGGTTTGCAAGCATTTCTGCAGAAAGCTGCTCATGCTCACTCTGGGGTGGGGCGATGGTGGAGGTTCAGGGCACTCTGCACTGGTCCCCAGTAAAGGATGGAGCATTGCCCATTGTCACATTGCTGCATCACTCTGTGCCCTGAAAGCCCTCACTTTCCTCATGGTTAACTATGGCTGTTACATGTGTTTTGCTGTGGTGGAAGTGCTTGGGAGTTTTAACATGGAGCAAGACCCAAAACCAGTGTAATATACAAGAAAGAAATATAGAGAGAGAAAACCCCTGCCTGAAATGCCTGAAAGGTGAGACAGGACAGCCTCAGAGGTCTCCTCCAACCTCAGCAGCTCTGTGATTTTATACAGGTCAGCACAGCAGGCTGGAATGGGACACACCAGTAGCCCACATGGTGGTTTTGGAGGATCAGGATGAAGAGTGCAGCTGCTGGGGGATGGCAGCAGATGTTCTCCAGGGAATGAAGGCTGACAGGCAAACAAGGCACAGCTGAACCAGAAAGGGCAGATGAGACAGAAAAATTCTCTTGCTGGAACATCCAGGGTGGAGATCAGTGGGGCAAGGCTGAGTTTGTCAAGGTAGGAGGTTGCAATATTTGAGGTAAATAAGAGTTTGGATAAAAGCTCAGTCTGTTTGAATAACCTCCAGTTTCAGGGGCTTTGTACAGAAAAAAAAATGAGAGATATTATGACATGAACTGGACATCAAGGTAGAATGAGTCTTCCTTTCCTTTGTCAGGAGAGACCATTAACCTCTATTTTGATTTTTTTTTTAAATATTTGAGTTAGTTTATTTTGTTTTCTAGCCTCAGGCTGAAAAAGCACGATTACACTGTGCTATCATATTGGTTTGGGTTAAACATGTTGGTTTGACAAGAGTCAAAACTCTGAATCTTTATGGCAAAACTCAGAATACTGCTGTCTAAACCTTCAAATGAGGTGCCAGAAACAAGGAACTTCATATGAATATCAGCTACAATTTTTTTTTTAGAAGTTCTGGCACTCGGGATTTCACTAAAAGCTGAAAAACACTGCTAAATTAGAAGTGACTAAGAAGTGAGCATTTATTCCTTGATGAAACTCTTGAATTTTTAAGTGACTTATGTGACTTCTTCTGTCATCTGTGTAGAGATTTCTGAGTACTTGAGGCCAGCATGGTTTCTCTCTGTACATTTGTCTGTGTAACCCTGTTATTTGCCAACATGCCTTGTTGCAATGCCAGTTTTATTTTTGCACAGGTGTAGTGGTTTTGGCTTGTTAATTTGAAATTTTATTTATTTTGAGATTTTTTGGTTAATGTACTAATGAGTGTGGTGAGTTTAGTGATGGTTAATTATGAGTGTATTTATTTTTTTGTTGTGAGATAGGGTTAGGAGGATAGTTCAGGGTATGAATATCAGTGCTTTCCAGCCAAGCATGCCAGTATTTCTTTATAGTGGCTTTTTGTAGATACGAACTCCTAAAAGAAAGTTTGGCAGCTTCAGACTGTGCTGTACAGCTACAGATGGTACCACAGAATCTCAGAATATGCTGAGTTGGAAGGGGCCCATCAGGATCATTGAGTCCAAACCCTGGCCCTTCACAGGACACCCCAAGAATCCCACCCTGTGCCCAAGAGCATTGTCCAACACTCCCTGAGCTCTGCCAGCCTTGGTGCTGTGACCACTCCCTGGGGAGCCTGTTCCAGTGCCCAGTTGTCACCCTGTTCTTTTGAAAGTTTTAAAGTTCTTTTAAAATTCTTTTCAGCCTTCTGAAGTTTACATTTTTGTAGCCAGATTCTCACGCGGTTTCATGTAAAAATAGAATTGTTGACATTCCTGCTCCGTGGATGGAGAAAGTTGGACTGATATCTTGACCAGTGTGGTTGGAGAGGTGGTAATTTCATCCTCCAATCCTCCAATCTCTGGAATTCTATAAATATCAGATGTCTGAACAAAACTTCCTCCTTCTCTGCCTCTGAACTCATGGTGATTGCTGTGTGCTCATTTTGTGTCGAAGTGCGACACCGAGTCTNACATCTCCTGTGTCTCACCCTTCTGTGAGACTGATATGGAATGAAATCTTTTAAAACACCTCTCAGTTGCCCCATCTCTCTAAAAGCTGGGATTTTCTTTCCTCGGGTCCTGTCCCTGTCACACGGAGCAGAGATCAGTGCCTGCCCCTCCTCTTCCCCTCCTGAGAAAGCTGCCCTGAGGTTTCCCCTCAGTCTCCTCCAGGCTGAGCAGCCCCAGTGCCCTCAGCCACTCCTCACACCTTGGCCTCACAAAGCCCTTCACAGCAGGAACACCTTCTGTCTGTACTTAGCAAGTGCAGGATGTTTCCCCAGCTATTTTTGCTACTTTACACCTGAAGAAATGGCTTTACTAGCATTTAGTAGATCGGGGCACCTTAATCTCTAATGAACCATCAAGCTGTGAATTACTTGATGATCTCATTAATCTGCTTATTAATTCCACACTGAACTGGCAGCAGCACTGGAAGTAAAGCCCAGGTTTCTCCAAAGCTAGGCTTATACAAAACTTACGTATTTGTGTGGGCGCTCACATCTGGTTAAGAATTTATGGTTTAATCTCCAGATTTTAGAAATGAGACCAATTAATACTTACCTAAATCCCTGCAAAAGCCACCTCTTCATCTTCCACATGGAGCTCTATCTCACTTTGTGAGAAGTTGTGGGTTTTAACATCAGGTAGGCAACCTATGGACAAGGAAGCATGGTGTAATTTTTGTGTGATTTACCAGGTTGAGTCAAAAGCTCACATCATAAGAAACTTGGCTTCTGCTCAATGATTCACAGGGAGATTTTAGACTGCCTTGCCTTTGCCAGGATATTTACTCAACTGACTCCAGTTAAGAGTTCACCTTTGCTGGGCAGTGCAGACATGGCTTGAGTTGTGTAAACTCACTTCTTGACCTCTGGGAGCTGCTTGTGATTGTGTGCCATCAAAGGTTATGGTTTTACTTTATTAAACATCATTTTTTCACACACTTCACATCTCTTGCTCTAACCCCCTTCTAAAAAAATTCAATATAATCTTAATCCAGTACCATTTCCATCTGACTCTGGATTCAGAGTGCTCCCTAACCTCTCATGGCAGGGGATGAAATTGCAGTCCAAGGGTAAATCTTCTGAGCTGCATTGTTGACCATAACCATTGCACTCGTGGTGTTTGGCACTGCCTTGAGAAAGACTCTTTAGGAACTATTTTACTTGGCTCATTCAGCAAAGGAAGTGGCAGCAGAGGTGCAGGAATTTTCTCACTTCCCAAGGGGGCTGGACAGGAACAATGCAGGTTTCCTCTCTTTTACGTTGGACTTGCTTCAGTTTTCATCAGCTGTGCTCATATTTAATTATTTGTGCTCCTATAATTCAAAATAAAGTAAGGATTGTAGGATCATGGAAAGGGTTGGGTTGAAAGAGACCTTAAAG
The DNA here is from genome assembly GCA_013399945.1 of Ploceus nigricollis. Lineage (NCBI taxonomy): Eukaryota > Metazoa > Chordata > Aves > Passeriformes > Ploceidae > Ploceus > Ploceus nigricollis. Next base: position 373,541 of record VXBC01006906.1, on the reverse strand, counting down.
ATCATTCAGTTCCAGCCTCCTGCCTTGGGCAGGGACGCCTGTCACTAGACCAGCTTGCAACAAAATGAGTAGGCTAAAGCCTATGGAGGAGAGCTGGATTTAGCTGCTCAGATGGTTCTCACATGTGAAAAATGGTGATTGATGTCCTGAAGTAATGGAAACTAATTTAGCATTTCAACCTGACATCAGCAGAGACTACCTGTGAGCTGAGCCTCCTTTGGTAGGTAAGAAATGAAGCTGTTGCTCTTGTCCAGCACTGCCTGGCAGTAGAGATGCCAACTTTTTCAACCACTAAAATGAGAGGTTAATCAGTTTCTTACTCATAGAGCAGAAATAAACTTGATTCTCTCACCCTAGTAGCAAGCTACTATGACAGTGGGAGGGAGCAAAAGGCAATGTAGAAAGGACTAAAGGATCTGAAAGGCAGAGGAAACCAGTCATTTAATATTTTATCTTTATGTTTTAAATTGTTGTTTTTGAATTTCCTGAATCTTAATTTAAGAAATGTCTTCAGCATTATTTTGCCTGTAAATTATTTATATGTTTCCCCATCTTTTATGGTACTCTGTTTCTGGGCTTCCTGCAGGATCTCATCACCTTCTAGCAACATGCTGAGGCACTGCTGCCAAAAAGGGAGGGAGGTAGGGCTAACAGAATGATGCTCTGGGATTTGTACTAGCATGAATTGTCACAGATTAATAACTAATGATGTGTTTTCTCATTTCTGAAAAGCTGCAGAAAATCCCTAAATTTTGTTAGAATAATTCATTTACCAGCATTTCTGCCCTTTGTTGTTAAATCTTGTGTATCTCTCTTTTTTTCCTCAAACTTAGTGAAGAGCTCTTACATTTGTACATCTTCCTGCTTGAAGAAATCTACCTCCCTAGCACCTCTGTTGGCATTTTGTTCCATTTGATTTAAAATATCTCAACTAAGAGAGGTCCTGTGTCTTTCAGAGCTGATGATACAGAACATCTCACTGTTAGGTATATTTTCCCTGTGAAATCAGGCAAAATAGTCCTCTCTTCTTTGCATCCTATTCCACATAGGGCTGTATACATCCCAATTCTTCTCCCTCCACTGTATTTCTCCTTTCAGACACTCAGACAAGAGAGGCTGGTATTTGGCAGCTGTGATTTTGCCAAACTGCAGCCAAGATTAGATGGTGCAGCATCCCCATCAGCAAGCACAGGCTGAGCAGACCTCCATGGGAGCTGCAGCATTCCCAGAAGCTGTGTGTTTCCCCCCAGCCTTCTGAGGAAAATGTCAGCACTTTGCTGTTTTGGACTCATTCATAGTAATAAAATCTGTTTAGGCCGTGCTTCAGTTTCTGGACATCTTCATTTTTAAATTAAGAGAACTAAGGCAGAAGAGCTCTTTGTGTTTTATGACCAAGAGAATATAAAATGTCACTGATGGAGCTGGAAAGCCTTCTGCAGTACTTGGGACAGCTGGGATTTAGCTCCTCCAGTGCAAGGTATATCTATCCAGAGCCACGTGGCTGTGAGTAACCCTATGGAAGTGCTTGGGACTGTCTATACCTATTGAATTCAAAGTGTTCTTCTCATGGACTTCTTTAATCCCACAGCTGCATTCTTCACTGCTGTGGGAGATCCCAACCTGAGCATCAAATTTTCTGTGGTTGATTTTCAATCAGATTTATCAACTATGGTAGGCTGAATTTCAGAAAGTGCAATAGAAAAAACAGTAACTGTAGGAATAAAAGGAATATTTTTTTCATTACTGGCAGCTTCCTTGCTTCAACCCTTTGACCTCATCCCAAGGTCAATTAAATGCCTCAGAGGAACTGGAGTGGTTGCAAATGAACTTTGTCATTGTCCATTGGGTGGATGGAGAACATTTCATAAAAATTAAAACAGGTTTCCAGGGAGACCTTCTCAGTACGTGCCTTGTCCATGAATTGAAGATCAGACCTTTTCACAGGGCAATTTACTGGTTTGCTCAAGTGCTCTCACTCAGACTTGGTGCCCCCAGATGTTTCTCTTGTGGCACAGTGGTGTCAAACCAACCATCAACACATCCAGCTGGAGTCCTTCCCCTTCCACGTCTCCCATCCTCTGGTCCGGTACGTAAATCTGTTTGAGTACCTTGTTCACCCTGTGCTGGAGAAACGAGTCATCATCAGGGAATAATACCCTTTGACTGTGCCTGAGAGGAAAAGGAAAAAGCCTCACAAACCAGCACTAAATGAAGATGATCCTGTTGACTGCAGGAACTATCTTTGAAGAGTTCTAAACAATCAGAAACTTCAGTTTGTTTTCAGCATATGCTCCCAGGGGAAGGTCATCTGATTCATATCCGTCAAATGTTGGAAGGATGAGTCACAGTCAAACAAATCACACTTTTCTGACTGTCTTTACACATACGGGAAGGAATAATCTCTCTTCATTTAAAAGGACTTCTTCTTTTTCTTAGTAGACAACACTCAATAACTGAGCCCCATGTTATCTGTTTTCCTTGAATTATGAATATTTATTCCTCTCTATATCCATAAATAATACATAATCTACAGTTGCCTCATTTTTCTCTTATGACCTTTATACACATCCTGTACTTTAAATCAAATCCTCTCTTAGTTACAAAAAGCTCTAATTCCCACTCGAAACTTAATTCAACATTCACAAAAAAAAGGTCTTCAAATAATAGCTAATACCAGATCTTACATTCTTTGCTGCCAGTCAACCAACACTGGACAGGGGAAGAAATATATTACCACAGAAGCCATCAGCTTATGCCACAGCACTGAAGATGTGATAAAATGTATAAGTTTCTGTGCCTGTGATCCCAACCCCATGGCTGAAATATTAGTATGTGAAAAGTGCCTGCTGCATGCACAGCTCCCATGAAGCAGACAGGACACCAGATCCTGCAGGTGCAGGAGGCTGTGATTGCCCTTTTGCTCTTCCACAGGAAGAGCATTCGTTTTTCTTCCAATAGAATCACAGAACGGGTTGGAAGGGACCTTAAAGCCCATCTAGTTCCAACCCCCTGCCATGGGCAGGGGCACCTTTCACTAAAGCAGTTTGCTCAAACCCCATCCAGCCTGGCCTTGGACACTGCCAGGGATGGGCCCTCCAAGCCTTCCCTGGGCACCCTGTGCCAGGGCCTCAGCACCCTCTGAGCAAAGAACTTCTGCCTACATCTAATCCAAACCTCTCCTCTTTTAGTTTGGAGCTGTTCCCCCTTGTCCTCTCACAGTCTGCCTGTGAAAAAATCCTTCTCCCTGTTTTCCATAAGCCCCTTTCAGTTACTTCTCCTTGCATGCCACTTGCCCCAGGCTGCACAGCCTCTAGGAAAGGTTTTAATTCAGGGTTTATATCTGCCTTGCTTCCTAAGTGCCAGTGGTTGGATATGTTGCACAAGTGGAACATGTTCCACAAATGGAACATGTTTCAGAAATGGAATATGTTTCACAAGTGGAACATGGTTCAGAAATGGAGTCTGTTTGTTTCATAAATGGAACATATTTCAGAAATGGAACATGTGTCACAAGTGGCACAGCTAGGGCTACGTGTTTTGTGGCAGTATTGTGTATTCCAATAGTGCTCATTCCTGGTCCATGCTACCTCCCAAAATGTGTCTGTACAAGAGGGGGAGTTCCCAGTGGGTCAGGAAGCTGTGTGAAATGGAACCCAGCAGATAAATTATCTGTGTTGAGAGCAGTCCCCTCCTGGCTGGAGTTGAGGGTGCAGCCTCCTGCATGCTGCTCTCCTCTGTGGGCTGTGTGTGACAGGAGGAGGTCCAAGGGTGCTGCTGGGTGGGGATGGCTTGAGCAAGTGAAAAGCTGTTAAAGAAAATCCCTCAGAAAAGTGTGCCCTGAGCCACGACCTGAGTGTGAGAGAGATGTGTGTGCAAGGCATGCTCAGGAAATTCACGTTTCTGTCTGCAGGGAACTGAAAACTTTTTCTCTCCTGATGTACACTGAAGTGCCTGAGGAGCAGATCTGAATGAGACAACTGTTTTAACAGCAATCATTTCACACTATTTTAAAAATGCCTTATTTTAGGTTTATCACTGCGCATCACAAACAATGCTCAGGGAATGTGCAAAGGTATTCCCTCAGCTTCCACTCACCAACAATTTGAGCTGCTGTCCAAAACCTGAACTGCTCAGAGTTAGGTAACTATTCCCATTTTAGAGAAAAAGAACCTTGATACACAGAGAATGCATTCAGAGCAATTAATCACAGGATGTATCTGGGGCCAGAGCCAGATCTTCTGACTCACAGTGCTTCCTTTTTTGTTGAGAAAAAACCCATACTTATTTTTCATAATTATGTCCTAGAATAAGTGTTTAAAAAAAAAGTTTAAAAAAATGATACAGACTTTAAGGTAATCTTGTTTATTAATTCCATTATGACAGACATGATTTTTAAAAGTATTAATTTTAATATCACCTATTTGTATACTGGACAAATGTGTATCTTCAATCTTTTAGTTTGGACATCCATATTAAATATTTCTAAATTATATTAAAAACTTCCTTGAAACTCATCCTAAGGGAGACACTGTCATTTCATATTTTATTCTGAATTTTAAGCGTTTGCATTTCTAGACGATTGGACCTGCCTGTGGAGGGATGCCAATCTCCTTCCAGCTCCTCTGATTTCAAATGGCTCTTTGCCAACACCAAAAGTAGTTGAAAGAGTTCCACTGAAGTGTAATTTATAGTAATATAAAATATCAAGGGAAAAAAGGAACCCCCTCAAAGCTGGATTTAACAACTAAGCTAATTTATCAGATATGCAAAAGATTTTTGGCCCTTTAATGTAAATTGGCAGGCTGCATCTTTCTATGGTAATTACAGAGAAGTTTTCATGACTGCTTTCACTGAGATTCTTTGCTTAATTCATATGAAACAAATGATGTGATTTATAAACATAACTGACTTTGAAATGTCATTTTATCTAGGCAAAAAAATGGATGTTTCATAATTTCACTCGTTCTGTCCTGTCCTATATCCTGCCCCATTTTCACACCTTCAACTTCAGTCTTAAATTTGTATTATTTCCTTCTTAAAAATAAATAGCTAAACATAACTCTGCTGCTGCCCCGAGTTAATCTTTTTCACAACTGTGAGGTCCAAATGTATTTCTTGCTGGGTATTATGCTCTTAAGTATTCAATATGCCAAATATATACCAAAAACACAGTACCAAGGACCAGGGTTTTAAAACCTGTCTGAAAAAGGAGGGAGAATAAAAAAAACCAGAGTAATCTGTGCACCCAAAGGGACAATTGAGCTCTTTTGAGAATTTAACCCCAACTGTACATGCTGTGCTTTTGACAATATAGCTATTTGTTATAAGATATAAAATATTATAGTATCATAAAATCTTATTATTTGGTTGTGATATACCATATGAATGTAAATTTCTCTGAAGTAGTCCTGTTTAAATTCTGGGAAGACTTAAGCAAGTGATACTTCACCCAAAAAGGTAATAAAATCCATCCCAGTGTCCCTGTGAAGCATAGCAGAGTGTAATGTGAGAACATGCAGACAATTTGGAGACATAATTCCTACAGGCCAAGCTGCTGGAATGGTGTCTGTTGAGAGAAAAGGATCCTGTCCCCAGTTTGCTGTCTGATTGTAAAAGTCATCTTGGTGCAGTGAATGAATATCTGGTTGAGTGAAAAATGTCTCTGAGATAAATTCTGAAAACCAGAGAAATTAGTATTAAAAATAGCTTTCCTTTTTTTTTTTTTTTTAATGGTCTGTTGAGTTCCATGTTGAAAGGGAACAAGGTGATGTAACAAGCAGAGTGAATGGGATGTCACATTGCTTTAAAACAATGACGACTTGCCTTAATGTCTCAATATTGCTGTATCTGTAAGGAACACTTCCAGAGTCCCACTTGAGAGCTGCTTTAATTTCAAGTTAATTCACATTGATGTCTACAGCCTATTAGTCACCACTTCCAAAAGGAATGGTGGTGACTGAATACTTAAAAAGAAATACCACTGCTGATGATTTGCATTATGAAAATTGCCAATATCAGATCTATTTCAGTGTCCTTGAAAATGTCAGCTTTGAGAAAAGGACAGGTTCACAGTTCAGCCCTGTGGCTGGGCACAGGGGGGATCTACTTGAGGCTCCCTCATGATAGACAGCACTTGGGTTCTGGAAAGAAAGCCAGGAACTGCTCCCTCCATGCCCTGGGAAGGCTGACCTAGAACAGAGGCTGGGCAGAGCTAAAGAATAAAGCCGGGATTTATTCAAAGGATCTCCTCCATGGATCCACCTTGGGCAGCACAAGAGCCCAGCCAGGGCTGCACCCAAGAGGAACCAAAATGGTCCCAAAATGCACGGCCGCTCACGGGGGCTCTCCCTTTGATCAGTTCTGCTCCATTTGCATCTTGCAGTTCATTGTCCAGTTCCAGCTTTAGAGCTCACCATCCCCTAATGTGAAGCTCAGACCCACACACTACAGCAGCACAGAATCAGGAAAATATAGAAGCTAAACCCTGAGGTATCTCCCTGTGGTGGGGCTGGAGTTATGGGGGTTTGCTCCATACTGTTCCTGCACCTTTTGTTTTCCAGGTCTTCATTATTTAAGAGAAAGATTCAGCAAAAGGAGTGGAGGATGGGTGTCTGTGTCAGAAGGAGACTGTAAGCTAACACGCGGTGCCTGAAGGGTGGAACTCACAGGTTGAATCTCTCACCCCATCCCACCCAGTGATTGCTCTGGCAATTGGGATGTTCCACCCATCTCCTCCTCACTGGTGCTGCTCATGGCCAGAGAAAAGGTCTAGTGAAAGGCAGAAGTGGGTGACAAATGAGCTGAAAGGACAAAATCTTAATAGGGTAAGGACTGGCAGAATAAAATGAAGCTTTTCAGAATTTTCGTCTTAGGTTTAGCAAGTGCAACAATGCTTAAGTAGGACTAAGATGTACAAGTCAACAACTTTTCCTTTTCATTTTTATTAATTTATTAATAATATATTCATTTATGCAATGAACAATAATATAATTCATTTATTAATGCCTTGGCATTATTACTGAACCTACTCTGTGTATGGGTTAAGCACAGGGCAATGAATTATCATGGTAACTATTTTTCTTTGGATACCAAAAGTCACTGAAGAGCACAGATTACCAGTTCTTCTAATGTATATGCATATGTAAAATATCTCAAAATAGCAAACACCTATCAATGCCTTATTAATAATGTTAAAATATCAATTTCTTTTTTCCTCTGGTTATCCTTTCAGGACTTTCTCCTTGAATTTATTGAAACCTTTTCATATGGCAAATAAGAAGAAGTTTATGGAAATAATCTGTTTAAGAATTTTTATATAGTGGTTTGTAGGCACACAGTTTGTGGTGATTGGGAGTGGGGCTGTGGCCCAGCCTCACGGGTACCATGTACCTCAGTGGGTCCAGCTGTGCAGGACAGGTGAATAAAATTGAAGGTGAGGAGCCCTGGAGTGCCCAGGTGTGACCAATCACACAGGGAGCAGAGGGCACACAGGTGCAGTGCATCAGCATGAGGGGATAAAAGGTTGGGCTGAAAGACAAGAGGAGCAGATGCCTGCAGCCTTCTGAAGAGGTACGGTGTTACTTTTATGGGTGGAAGCTTTCTGGAATGGTCTGGTGTTACTCTGTCTGGGTTGAAGCTTTCTGCCCTTGTATGGTGACTCTGTGTATTGTGGCTGTCTCAGCTGTGACATGTGCTGTGACAGTGGTTGACTATCCTTTACAGTGGAATGAGGTGGGAAGATGATTTACTGCCCATCCATGTGAGTGCCATTTGATCAGGAGGTAACACTTCACAAGAGAAATTGAATGGAGTGATGTCAAGCAATGCAGGGGTTAATTTGGGAAGGTGCCCTGAAACTGGCTGGAAGAAAGGAGTTTACAGTATGGAGTTTAAGCAGCTAAAATTTAGAACACTACCTTTATAGACTCAACAATTGCTAAATTTAAAATAGAGTTTGGGCTCATATCCATTCTACCACTCCACCAAAATCTGAGGAGATCAATAAGGCAGGAAAATATCTTGCAGGAGGTCAGTGGTCTTTCATGAAATTTGGGACATTAAATGGTTCTGTAGATTTCAAACATCTTTTAAAATACATTACAGAAGTCATCCTGTCTCAGAGGATTGGTTGCTGATACAGGAGGGTTAAGTGAAGGAATAAGGTTTGCAGAGGAAGATGTTTGCGATAATTTTGGGATGTAGTAAACAAAAACCTATCCCATTCCTCCACCATCCTGTCTTTCTTCTTTCTCATCAAACCCCTTTAAGCTCACATGACAGCTGCAAAAATGTGGTTTCAATATTCAAAATTCATTTTGAATAGACAAATGCAAATATTTTAGAGTCAACTTTTGGTATTCGTGCTCAGATACGCAAAGAGCATCGCCGTGTTTTAAGGATGGCAATTCAGGTAAAAATCCTGAGTCAAACCTTGCAGGATGCTGAGGAGGTTGTGAGCAAACTCTCCTCTCTTTCCTCCTCTCTTTCCTCCTCTCTTTCCTCCTCTCTTTCCTCCTCTCTTTCCTCCTCTCTTTCCTCCTCTCTTTCCTCCTCTCTTTCCTCCTCTCTTTCCTCCTCTCTTTCCCCCAGGCTCACACCACGTTGTGTCTGTGCAGTGCCATATGCACTGTGGATGTGAGACTCTATGAGCCACTGTGACACCAACAACAAAGAGAACAGACTCTAATTAATTCTCTCCTGGCTTTCACACTGATAACAAGATGTAGTTACAACTTTGTCACTATTGTACTTTCTGTAGCACTTTCTTCGAGTACTCCCTGAGAGAATTTCCCCCCAGAAAAAAAATGTGTATTGTTCCTGCCCTCTGTGCATCAGCTGTCAGATTCAAGGATGCCTGCCAACACCACTCAGCCTTTTGTAGTCTGAAATTCATTTTCAAACAATGCTTTCCAATTTCTAGCTAATCTGTTGTATGTTATTCAAACCTCTAATGTATGTAATTTCTCAAGGATCAACATAGTCAAGCACACAGAAGCCTTGAGCTGGCGTGTCAAACAAAATGTTCTCTCTTGGAAATGAGCACAGTTTCACAGTGATTGAATAATTGGTGTTTTGAGTGTTTGCTTCTGAGGTTTTGCAATGTATTCCAAAGTCTAATTTTATAAATGCGTCCTAACGCTTCCTGATTTTGACTACAGAACAGCTGTTTTGTGTAAATTAACAGCATGTGCAAAAGCCTAGCCCTGATTTAAGTCAGCTGCAGAAATCTCTTGTGCTGCTGCAGTTTGAGAATTTCATTCCATCAGTTCTAATAACAAATCAGGTTTTAAACTTGCAGTGAGGTCAGTGGCTATGGAGGGGCTCTTGACATTTTCTTCTCTGCTAAACCTGGACCAAGGTCACGCAGATATTACGTGGTCTGCCAACTTTTTGCAACCTCAGTGAAATCCAGCAGTCTTTCAAGAACTTCTCCAACAAAAGTTCTCATGACAGAGTTGGCTGTGGAGCCAGTAGCCTTCCTCTCTTACAGTAGCTGGTGAGTCAAAACAAGATCAGATAAATCAGTGTAATTCATTGCCTGGTGCTGGAGCTTAAATTCCCAATTCCTGATTTGTCCCGTGGACATTTTGTTTCAGGAGGCTCAGCTTTCCCAGGCTGGCCACCCAGCCCTCCTTTTCATTAAAATTCAGGCTGCAGCTCTCTCTCTTTTGGGGAATGGCAGACCTGAGAGAAGCAGGGAGGTACAAGGCTCCTTAAATTAGCTTTAATATCAGTATTTTATCCTCTCAACATTTCAGCCACTACCCTGGAAAAGCATAATTCCCTCACCAACCTAAGCTGCTATGTGTAGAGCCCAAGTTTGTCTCACTTTGGGCAGTGGGGCTTCTCAAATGACGGAGGAAAGCAGCATTTGGTGTTGAATCTGTGATCAGAACAACTGGATTGTCCACCTTGAGCTAGTCTGATGAAAATTCATAAACTGGATATAGAAGCAAGGAATTATTTTCCTTTACCTCTTTAAGGTAATAAATATGTTAATATAGGTACTGAAAAATGTGGTAGTGTCAAAAGCAAAGCTTTCCCCATCAGTAAAAAGACAAATGTCTAGGGAAACAAGAGCAATGGCTTGTGCAGTGATAACACTGCTCCTGGAACAGCTGAAAGAAACTTTGCAGGCCTTTCTGCAGCAGCATGACACTTGTACAAGCACTTGCTGAACATTACGAGACGGGTGCCACCGAGTTCAAAAGCTTTGGAACTTGCACACAACATTAAAGTTGATAATGCTGAGCATTTCATTTCATCAGGAGAGAGAACTGAGCAGCAGCTGGAGAAGGGGAGGGTCCGAGGTGGTCTCGCTGTGGTCTCTCAGTAGCCAAAGGGGGCCTCCAAAAAGCCTGGAGAGGAGCTGTTTACAAGGCAAGAGGGAATGAGTTTGGAATGACAGAGAGTAGCTTTAGAATAGATATCAAGGGGAAATTCTTTACTGTGAGGAGGTGGGACGCTGGCACAGGCTGCCCAGAGAAGCTGTGGCTGCTCCATCCCTGCATGTCCAAGGCCAGGCTGAGCACTCCCTGCAAGGGGGCTGTGAGACAAGGTCCCCAGTTCTCTCTGGATTTATCCTCAGGGTGACAGCACATGGGCCAGCACTCAGATTCTTGTGCTGTTACAGTGGCCTCTGCTTTGGTGATTTGTGTTACAGCTGGAGCAGCCAGGCACAGAGGAGCTCCATCAGCCAATTCTGAACACCCTATGGCTCTACTGCAATGGAGCACAGTCTCTTGAACATGAAAATCATTTTTTAATTAAGCAGTTAGAATACTGCATTATTTGAGGATCGTTTAGCAGCATCTTCAAATCCTTGCTTGATTTAAGCTTTATTTCACTAATGTGCATTTTGTTGCTTGTTGATCTCTTTATCTTTGAATCTGCTTGGAAATCCATTTAGTCAGGGTAATTGCTCCTTCACAATGCACTTCTCTGCAATGTTCAGCACAATGATCTCATGTCAGAAGATGATGTTTAAATGAAGTGACTATCATGATAAAGTCTTGTTTAAAAAAAAAGGAGAATAAAAATCTATTTTTCCCCTGTTTATGGTTTTCCTCCTTTACAGGTAATGTAATAACGTGAATAAAAGTTTTAAGTACCATACCAAAGGGAGCTCAGACTTATCAATAATTTCAGAAATTACAAACATCATCTTGTTTAGTGGCACGTATTGCTGTAGTTGGAATTCGGTTTTCTGATTATAAAAAAAGAAAAAAAAGGAAGCATCACTATTGCTGCTAAAGCCTCAAAGTTATTTTATTTCTAAATTAACAACATTGATGATGTACCTGAATATAAAATAATCCCTTTTCAGTGAGCAGAAGGAGTTTGAAGGTGCTGCTTCAGACTTTTTGTATCTAAATGCATTGTCAAAAAATAAAAATAATAGTAATTAGATGGATGCTTCACAGCTTCTCACTTGCAGAAAAGGGAGCCTGGCTTTACAGACTCCCATGGCAGTGGCCAGCAGCAGTAGGGGCATGTCCTGCAGGATGGTTTCACTGATGGTAAATGAAAGGGCAGCTCCCATGTTTTTGTCAGCACATTAAATTCTCATTTTGCAGGGGAGCCACAGGTCTTGGACAAAGATGTCTGGAAGAGGGGCACAGTCAGTTTTATATTATTTGTTTTGAGTGGCATTTGATTCATCCTGTGTTTCTGCACAGATGTGTAGAAGTTTACATTGCAGGAAAAAAATTAAAGCCATATGCTTTGCAATTTTTTTTTTTTTACTCATATGGTTTGCAGTATTTTTTTGATTGCTAGTTTGTTTAAATTCCACTTTAACAAAACTTTTTCATCCCAACTTAAAAATTTATTTAAGCTCATCCATGGAACCAGGCTCCTGTGGGTGAGACAGGAAGGGCTCACTCTGAAGAGAAGCATTATTTTAAAGGGATCTGCTTACTCTGAGATTAGCATACTAATTTATTCTATCATTTGCTGTATGGCTGCACTTTGGAGATGTTGGTGACTTCTTTGCAGTAAAGGAGACAATGCCAAATGTGATAGGAAACCCCCAGGGGCGACAGGGAGGATGGATACCAGGGGCGTGTGTCTGCAAACCTGGTGTCTCACTAGCTGCATCTGTGACACCTTACCTTTGTCTTTAAACACCTGCTAGCTGTCACTGTGCAGCAATGAAGAGTTTTTGGGTTGGCCTCAGCCATCTGACAGGCTGAATTTACAGGCAGAGCTCAAAAGGGAAATAATGGCTCATCCCACAACTCACTCCTTGTTGCTCTACTCGAGACGTGGATCAGCTCTGGTACGCAAAGGGAAAATAAAACCAGCATTCATGGTTCCCAAAAATGTTATATTAAATAGTACTGGCACAAAGTTTTGGTCTACACCTGTGACAGGGTGTGGGGAGGATTGATTTTTCTCCATTTCTCCTTTTTGAATTTGTTTGGTTTGGGTTTTTTTGCTATGGCATTACTAATGCCTCCTTCTGGGGCAGCCAGCTACCCTTCAGTAAGAGAGGTTTGTTAACACAGCCATCACCTGGTGCTGGCAAGCCTAACAAACCTGTTTCTCATTAGTGCTCCCAGCCAGGAGAAATTATGGTGAAGATGGTGTGATTCAGAGCTCATCTGAATTTCTTTGGTTGTTACCAGCTCAGTTTCAGGACGTTTTACAGCTTGGAGCAAGGCAGATATTGATGCCTGTGGCCAAGGACCTGCCTGTAGCAGACAAAGTGCTACATGGTATTTCCATGGGAAGATTGATGCTGCCTTTTCTGAGAGGTTGCTGACTCACCCATGGCATCTAATGGATGCACTTCCCTGAATTAATTCCTGCTTCCAGTTCCATAAATATGGCTGAAGTAAGTGATACCTCTTAGGAAACATCCTGTCTTCCTTTTAATGTACTTATTCCAATGGTTAATTACTCTTACTGTTAAACATTTGCATCTTATTTCTAGCTGAAAATCATCTACTGTCAGATTCCAGTTATAGCTTATTATCTTTGTGTTGTTTTTTCAGCAAGCTGTTTTTGCTTTGGAGGTTTTGAAATTAAACATGGGTGGGTTTTTTTTCCTTCAGTAAGATTTTAGTGATAATGTCACCAATCCTTTCACCAGAGCACTTTTATTTTTTCCCATTCAGCATGTTTTCTTTAACCATAAAGAAGCATTTTGGAATTGTTAAAGCATTTTAAAATATTTTATTTTTTAAAGGAGTGGTAATGATTTAGCTTTGATAATCCAAAGGTATAAGAGGCATAAGGATCACAGGGTATATTCATATGTTTTATTAGACCAGCTGATACAGACTGGGGAGCAAGGGGGTGGAGATTTGGAATAAAAAAACTGAACACATAAGCCTTCCCTGAGATGCCAAGAGGTTTTTGTGACCAACTGTTAAGTAGTCAGATTAATAAGAAATTACTTCTTACACGTCTTCCTTTTTTTTTGCAATATTTCACAAAACAAGGGTGGAAAATTCTATATAAAGAATATTTAAGTATCTTCTAGCAAAAAGAAAGTTCGTTTGATAAAAATAATCTGTGAGAGAAGTTATTAACAGTTTTGTTCAGCTCAGAAATAAATAAAAATGTAAAGAAATAAAAATAAATTAATATAAAAGATGTTACATTTTCTGTAAGGCTAAAAGTGTTGAGCTAGAGAAAATTCTGTTATAGTTTTCTCTCTTGTCTTTCATCACCTCGAGGCTTATTAAGGGGAAATAAATATCACTAAATGTATTCAGTAATAAAATTTTATAAAAAGGCTTCTAAAAATTCAGTGACGGGAGAAGAAAATTAGTAGCCAATCATTACAGTGTTTTTTACCCATTTTGAAAAGTGCTTTGGCCCCCTCCCCTGTTGCCACCTCTGACAATGTCAGAGGAGGCAGAAAATTGGGCTGGGTGACCAAAAAACATAATTACTTAAAAAAAACCCCGCAAAACCAAAAACCGAACTGTTTTTGTTTGAAACGAGGCAAGGAGGTGTTGAGCTTTTCTCATTCACAACATTTACTACGTATTTGACATTTGAGCTGCTGTAACTGGGAAGAGATGACTCCATCCTGAGGGGAAGGATGTTATTTCTGCAGCTAATTGGCTGCCTGATACTTTAATTCATAAATCCCCGTGCCTGTTCTCATTTACCGTGACTAAAGATCCCAACCATTTATAGCTGCAGTGAGGACAAGAATACTTATATTTCCTGCTTTCTTTGAAGTTCATTCTTAAAAATCACTGAGATGTAAAATTCCTTTCCAACAGGCTTTTTTTTTTTTTTAAACCCAAGGACCATTTAAAATGTGTACAATATCAAACCTTCCCTAAGAAATCTGCCACAATGACTGAGAACAACTTCAATTAAATCCTCTTATTGAGTGAAGAAGTAATTTACATTCAAATTTCACCAGATGAGGTTAATGTAATTATGCCAGGGGTGTTCCAAAAACTGGCTGCTCCCCATTGCCTTATCATGACTTGCAAATCAGAGAAGGAGGCACTGCTAGTTCCCATTTCTCCCATGTGTGCTGCATACAGAAATCTACATTTCCAGGGGAGGCTACACCTCCTGAATGGTTTTTTCCTTGAAATTTCTTTCATGGCAATAGCCACCCTTCATTTTTATTGTTTCAATTTTGTTTTTTTCAGGTTGACCCTATTGTTAATGTTTAATGTTAAGACTTGAAAGGGTTTATAAATAAGAAAAAACCCTAAATGATGAGCACTGAACTGTAGATTAAAAAATAAGCAGATAATTACAAAACAATAGATGATTACATTATTTATGCAGTGTAAGTTTTATCTCAGGGCACATATCTTCTAGGTAAAAAACCCTGTAATTTAATTAGGATTGTTCTCTCCACATCTCTTACAGTAACTTTGCATTTCAAACTTATACAAACATTTTCTTAAGCCCACATATAAGTCAGATGAAACTTTAAAAAAAACTATTGGCCTAGGATTATTGAAGAAACCTCTGTCTAGTGGAAAAAAAAGATTGATATGAGTTATTCCCAGTTTTGATGTCTAAGTGAAAAAACTGTTGTACCCTTTAGTGGTTGGAGCATATCTAAGCTTGATCCATTTAAAAAATTCCCTTTATAATCCTGCACAATGCAGTCTGTAAAAAGTTGTGGGACATATGTGCACTGACAGTGCTCATACAACTGTGGGTGAAATTTTGTTTTCATTCCATCTTCTGACAATGGTCATTGGCATTTTTAATATTACATATTTCGTGTGTAGAAGTAGAAGAGGGAGAAAAAAAAGGGAGAAAGTGTTTTGAATTCTTCAGGTGTCAATGGTGAAATAAGTATTATTTTTATATTTACATGTTATATTCAAAGTCATTTACTTCTAATACTTACTGGCTATATATTTTCTTCACAAGGAAGAATCTAGGCTGAAAAAGAGGTCTTTGAGGTACTGATTTCCTCCTTGATTTCCCTGATGCACCACAGCAGGAATTTTCTTAGTGATATTTTATTCATTTTCCCCCTTCTAATTGTCTTTGATTTTTTTTCCTTTCTCTATCCTTCTTTCCATGCTCTACCACAGAAAATGACTTTGTGGTGAGCAGAGGGGAATTCCTTCAACATATTTCAGGGAGCATGTAATTCAACCTGGGATTTTGCTGCAAAGGCTAGAGATGAAAAGTGCTAACTAACAAAATCTGCTTGAGGGGAAAATGCTTTCTCTTTTTGGTAATGAAATATTCATTGCATAAGACTTTCCCCCCCCGTGCTATGACAATTGCATGTGGATTTCAGACAGAACCTCTGTTTTCCTTGGAAGTTTTGTCTTGCAAGGGGACCCCAGCACAATTCCTCCTGTCAGGATTATTCCTCTCAAATGCCAAAATGTCAAAAGTGGTCCCCCAGCCACGTGGCTGCAGACTCCTACACGTGGGCTTTTTGGGTTTTGTGACTCAGGGTGCTGTGCAAACATCTTTCTGACACAGGTCGCGTTTTCTAGGAACACGCTGCTGTGTTTTGAACCAATACCAGCACAAAACAAACTAATCAAAAATAAATCTCACATTTTCATACCATTACACCACAACAAGAAGCTTAAAAAGGATTTTAAGTTGTGGGTTTGGGATCTTTTCTGTAAAGCCTGAATTTTTCTGTCATGTGCGTTAATCACTTTAATAACTTCATATAATCATTATGTGGAGTTTATGGGTGTCCTACACAGCACATCTTCCAGGGGCTGCAGCCCAGCAGAACAGCAGGCAAGCCTGCTGCTGGAATTCCTACTTTCATCTTCTTTTCTTCAAATGCAAGATACTGAAACAAAGGTACAGGGTTGGAATGCAAATTAGCAAAAAGATATAAATTATATTCTCAGTGTTTAAAAAAAATAATAGAACGCATAAAAATATTTCTTTTTTATATATTAATGTATTTTAGTCTGTTCTAAGTATAAGCACAGGAAATTATTTATTAGTCTTGTGTGGTACTAGACTAAGAGGTTTATTGGATTGTTGCACAGAATTCAATGTGTGACACACTTATGACATGCAAGCAACAAATGGCCAGAACTTCTAAGCTATCCCTAAGGGCAACATGGATCTGTTCATTAGCGAGCATCAAACACCAAATCAATATATTCATCATCAAACATAATTTTTTTCAATTTACTAACTACGTTTTGTATATTTTTGTTTATATGTGTGGAATGAAGGTGAACACGGAAATTGTTTTCCATTACTAGGTGGTGTAATAGAGCCCTGTGTTTCTGAGGGAAAAATTATATTACGTGGATAATCCCAGGCTTTGCTCAAAATGGGAATATATAAAACTGAATGTTTGGTCTGATCCATGGTTCATTGGATTCCACTTAAGAATGAAAACCAAATGCTCCACGCTGCACTTCGAGACTCCTCCTACCCCACCTCAAGGAAGTAAGTCTTCTAATTTGTTGTGGCTTAATTTATG
The DNA here is from genome assembly GCA_013399945.1 of Ploceus nigricollis. Taxonomy (NCBI): domain Eukaryota; kingdom Metazoa; phylum Chordata; class Aves; order Passeriformes; family Ploceidae; genus Ploceus; species Ploceus nigricollis. The sequence continues at coordinate 356,623 of VXBC01006906.1, read as the reverse complement.
TGAGTGGAGTTCTTCCTCTGCTGAGACCAATGACACAGCCCCTGTGCTTTCAGCTGGATGTAATTCCACTTCCACGTGTGCACTCTGACTGATGGTCTGTGTCACAGCTTCAGGAAATGTCATTTATATATATTTGTGCAGTGCCCTGCACAGTAAAACTTTGGTGTGGTTGGAGCGAGTTAACAAGCTGGTAGCGTAATATAAATAATAAATTATATCTGCTAAACAGCTTTGTGTAGAGGGTTGTGATTTTGTGGAAAGGAGATTAATGCAGCATGAAAAAATAGTATTTGATGACTTGGCTTTTAGTTATTCTTTAGCCCACTTGCAGATTAAACCCACAGTTCAACATACAACATGACTAATTTTCTTGATTGCTCATTACAAGAGCCAGGCATAAATTATTTTGGTTTGGATATTATTAATTTAACTGACAAAAAAACTGGCTTAAATATTCAAAATGGTTTTATCCTGAAAAAGTAGCTTGGCCTTGGGTTGGGTTTGCTTCTTGCTCCTGTAGATTCATCTGTCCTAGAAGTGGCAGGTGAAATAAACTGCCTTTAGAAAACATAATGACCTGGTAAAAGGAAGGGGTGAAATGTCTTAGTCTTATCTCTCGACTTCTGCTCCATCAGTGGAGGAGAACCCCCAGCGTGGTGCTGAGAACTGAAGGAAACATTTTTATTTCTGTTGTGCCAGAACAGCAGCAAAGAGGCCCCTCTTGTCAGCTTTGCTCTTTGAATCAAACTGCCAAACTCCAAAGCAAGCTCCAGAAATCACGAAAAGAACAAGTGTAATTATAAAACCCAAGAACCAAACCAAAAAGCCTCTAGCTATTGCTTTGTCCAACCCAATGAGTTTCTATTTAAGGGGGAAAGTCCGATTCTATTCTAGATCATTTACTCTTTTTTTCCCTTAAATTTAAACACATAGAGGTAAGTCAAACGGAGAGGGAGGACAAGGAAAGAGCCCCACATGGCAATGTAGGTAAAATCATCATTTGGAATTTGAGCAGGCAAAAAATGGAAGGAGGCATTGCAGGAAATGTCTTTGTGTTGATCAGTGATAAAGTGAAATAACATCTGAGTGTACTTTCTTTGATTTATTGGGAAATTAATTTACCTGCAGGAGTTTACCCCTAAAATGTTTATTTTTATTATCTAGCTGGGACACTGTTGTGTAAGCTTGCAGAAACAGAGGCTGGCTCAGAGATTGTCTATGCCTTGTAAAGAAATTAAATGCTTGTTACTGTTTATTGCTTTTGACTAATATAGGGGAAATTATCCTCTGAGCAGACCTGGCTCCTTGGTGCTGTGATTAAATGGAAATGAAGATCCACTTTGTTATTGCCCTGCTGCTGTAACTACCTACGTGCTCCGAGTGTCTTTGTCACGTGAGATAGAAACTTCTCTTGGCACAATAATTTCACTTGGTGATAAGAATCTTGGAATTTTACTTTTTTTTAGACACAAGAGGCTGCATATGCCAAGCCCACATAATAATGGTGAGTCTGGTGAATGCTATTTAAAAAATCCTGGTTTGAGACCTCTTGCCTTCACATTTTCTTTTGCCTTGGGATTTGTGCACATTTTTCTGAAGAGATGTAAAACCTCTCCTAGATATTATAAGCTACATATATACTTGGATATTTGGTGCTACAGGTAAATTAACATTGTTGATTTTATAAATTAACATTATAATTTTATTTTTATATTATTATTTTACATTATTATAATAAATATTATTATATGTTTATCGTTTTAACTATATATTTTATATTATAAATATAAATATAAATTATAACTATGTTGATATATCTTTATATTATTTTAAAATATATATATTATTATTTTATGGTAATGTCCATGCTTCAGTGGTACTATCCAAACACATTCCATTACCTTCAAATTTAGTGCCTTTCTCCTCTGCAGACAGAAAATCTGACATTGACATTTGCAAAAGGATGCTAAGGCCTCAGAAGCATGACTTGGAAATTAGATGAGAACATCAGGAGCTGGGGGGGGAACTGCAGACATTTGGGAAGAAAAGTTACTAGCAGTATATTAATGTCCTTCCTCCAGGTATGCTGTTGTTTTATCAAGCACACCTATTAGCTATTTACAGCCTCCTCTTGTCACCTGTGGCAGCTTTAACCTTGTTCCAAGAAATGATCCTGTGCTGAAATCAAGCTGCCTGCTAATGTGGCTAAAAACCTACCCTGCATGGTTCCCAGCCCATTTCCTTACATTTAAAGGTTTGTCAGTTAAAACAACATCTCAGAATGATAGCATTTTGCTCCTGAAATTTAATATTGCAAGCATGTGGAGAGCCATTATTGTCTGACTTGTGGCACCCTTCATCTCTTATTCCCCTCAGAACTCTGTTTTCCATCTGCACTTTCTCTCAGTGTCTGCCTGGGAATATTACCATTCCTGGAGCAGCAGATTGCTGTTTCCCCCCAGGTCGAGAGCAACTTCCAGACTGCTCTAACCAGACAATAATGAAGAATAAATGTCTAATGCCCCAATCTGGTAAATCAGATTAAACAATTGAGCATATCCAAAGAAATTAAATGTGGCCCAATAACTCTTAATGGCTTGGAAAATTATAGATGGGGGGAAACTTCAGATCCTAGAGTAAGTTACAGACATACTCCTTCAGAAATGAGTACTACATTATTAACCTGCTGAACTTAAGAGAAAAATTTGAGAAATAAGAATGCCAGAATCAGACTGACAGGGTGTCACCTACCCCTGGGGTGTTAGTGGGTGTTTTCTGGGTTGGCACTGGGCACCTACAGCTGCTCATCCTAGCTCCACTCGGTGCTCACACCCAAACCACTCAGAGGGAAAAAGGAAACCTGGCTACAGGTCACCAAGAGAGGTTCACCATCAATTTCTGGCTCAGCTTTGTACTCAAACCTCATAAATGGAGAACGAATCCCAAAACCCTGTTCTGGACTCAGGTCACCCTTTGGCACCTTGTGGCTTTGGTGGCAAAGAGCAGGGTGGGCACTGGCTGAGTGCTCGTGCCTGAGTGTGATGCCTTGAGAAGGCTGACCTAGAGCAGAGTTAAAGAATAAAGCAGGGATTTATGAAAAGCATCTCCTCCATGGATCCACCTTGGGCAGCACAAGAGCCCAGCCAGGGCTGCACCCAAGAGGAACCAAAATGGTCCCAAAATGCACGGCCGCTCACGGGGGCTCTCCCTTTGATCAGTTCTGCTCCATTTGCATCTTGCAGTTCATTGTCCAGTTCCAGCTTTAGCCCCTGCAGTCCCATCCTGCTTGTTTTTCTCTCTCCAGCCCACGTTGTTTGTGCTCTTGGGCCTGAGAGTTGGATCATTTGTCCTTGGTGCCCAGCTGGAGAAGGAATTGTTTTGTCTCCCTGCTCTGTGCAGAGAGCTCACCATCCCCTAACGCGAAGCTCAGACCCACACACTAAAGCAGCACAGAACCTGAAACATATAAAAGCTAAACCTTGAGCCACCAGGCAGAGGCTGACTGTGCTCTACCCCCAGATCATGAAACCTCTCTGTGCTTGGGCTTACAAGAAGATTTTTGGAGCTGACATGTGCTCCTCATCCTCCTCCTTCCCATGCTTACTGGAGCATTTTGGATGGTGTATGCATGTCTATCATCCCCTCAGCTCCTAAGGGGTTATTTAGTCCTAACTGCCTGACATTTATTTGGCTTCAGATCTTTGAATGAGCATGAAGCCACACAGGGGAAAATCTTCTGGCATTATTTCATTCTAGATGTGATGATGTTATGAATTATCCTGTTTATTTTCTTTTTTGTGAGTAACAGAGCAGCAAGAGTTTAGAAAAACAGTCCTGGGGAGAACATTCTCTTTATATTAATACTTTTTTAAATTAAAACAGAACAAAAAAGAAACCAAGTAAGAAAACCCAAACAAATAAAACACAAAAACCACCATCAGACAACCCCAATTTAGAAGCAGAGTGAAATATTTCCTTTAGCATTGGTCATGTTTCTTAGCATTGTTAAGCAATTAGGTAGGCATAGTAGTTTTTGTTAATTTGATATTTTTTGGTTAATGTATTAATGAGTGTGGTGGGTTTAGTGTTGGTTAATTATTAGTGTACTTATTAGAATATACTTCNGCTTTTCTTTTTATAACTTTTTTTATCAATAATTTAAAGAGATAAAACTTAACCTTTTAGTTAGTTTCTACTTATAGAATAGGGTTTTTTTAGTTTGCTTAGGGAGAGAAGGGTTTTTTTGTTAATGTTATGGAGATTTTTTAATAAGAAAATAGGTTTTTTTGTGGTTTTTAATTTTTTACGAATAGAAGTTGTTTGGCAAAATTTGTAATTGTCAAAAATTTGTAATTGTCAAAAATTTGTGTAATTTTTAATTATGTTTATTAATTAATTTATGGGGTATTGTTGTAAAATTAATTTATGGGGTATTGTTTTAAAGATGAGTTGTTGTTTCTATGAAGTAGAAAAAGTCTCCCATTAGAATTGGAAGCAGACAGAAAAACCAGGGCTTTCTTCATCTGTTTTAAGTATGAAAATAAATATTTTAAATTCCGTAACATTGCATTTTTTCTTTTCCTTCCTCCCAGATGGCCGGGTGCATCACACGTTTCCATTTGCAGCTGATCCATGGGATCTACAAGAATTCACTGCCTTGGTGCAGTAGAGGCACTCCTGGAGCTGCTGTGCCAGAGGAGCAGCAGAGGGGCCTGAGCTGTGCCCACGGTGGGTGTCTGTGGCCACCCCTGGGTGTGCACATCACAAATGTTTGAAATGCTTGGGTCTGAGCTCCCCTGGGAGAGTCTCTTTGGCCCAACGTGCCTTAGAGCAGGAGCTTCAAATGGGCCCTAAGTGCAGGTGAGGTCTGGTTGGTATCCTGGGCACAAAGTGCGCGCAGCCTGAGGGCTGTGCTCAGAGCAGTTCCAATTCCAGTCATGCCTTATGGCTCTGTGTTGTGATTTCCAACAGCTGACACAGACACGTGGGCCATTTCTGCTCAGAAATACAGAGTGCTGGAAATTTCACAACAGCCTTTTTTTTTTTTCCTTCTTCGGGGAAAAAAAGAAAATACAGCCTACATTTGTGGGTATAAATATTTTCATTTGGTTTTATAGTTGATGGTAATGTCCCTGATGATTTGAATGTTAAACCCTATTAGCCCAATCTCTTTTTTTGTCCATCTGACTGTGATGGGAACAGATAGGAGATGTGAGAAGAACTTTAATAAATGCATTTTAGTGCTAAAAATGTTGCATTAGCAATTTTACCTGCAACTAGATATCCTAGACCTCTCTCATCAGTACATCTGGCTCTGATTCCTTTGTGCAAATTTAATAGCTACCACTAATGAAATTAAGGCCATGGTCATTATAATTATTTTTTTGGCAACAAATAAACCATAAATACTTATGGACTTAAGTTTCATTAACTACAGATTCCTCCTTTTTTAAAAAATCTCCTTGATCTCTTGGTTGATGTGAGAAGGTAGAAAACTGTAGAGCCACTCTACTTTGCTATCCCAATATACCCAATAGTTCAGAGGCATTTATGGCTTATTATACAAACAGTGACAAGGATCAAATAATTTGCACTGTGGGCTTTCACACGCTCTAGGGAAATTGCTGGGATTATTTAAAAGCACAGGAAATCCTAGCAAGTAATCTGTCACCTTCATAAATATTTTTCTCTTTACATCTAATTCCATGCAGATATGGGAAAGATGGAGAAAAAGTGCTTACATTTGAATTTCCACTTAAAGGTGAGTTTAATTTTTTTTATTTTTTAATATTCTGCCACCTATTGGTAACTGTAGGTGCTTGAGCTAATGTACATGGCACAGTGATATATACACAACAGCCAGCATAATCCATGTCCCTGTCCCTCTTAATTAGCACCATCATTTACTCTTCTTCCCTTGCAATTTACTCTGCAAAACTTCCTATGGATCAAATTATGTCAGGGGAAATTACTAAAGCATTAAAACAATTCCACTGGTTTCTGGTTGGCCTGAAAACAAATCAAATTTTCAGATTCTAGACTGTCTTTCAACCTAGAAATATATCTTAAATACCAGGGCCTCTCTTACCCAGTCTAATATGAACACTTCCTGTAAATCTTATGTGGTAAAAACATTTAGGAGACTAACAGCACTTCTGTCTATATGTACCTAGAGACAATAATTTATTTTGTTTATGATGAACATTGAATAGAATTGGATATCCATTATGCCTGGAACATATTTTGAGGACTCTCTAATCCTTTGGAAATCATATAGATTTGTATCAGTCTTGATTAGCTCTTTATTGTCAGAAGCAGAGAAATTTTTACTTCACTTGGATGAGCTTAGTATTTGCTTCTGGTTTTTGAAGATAAATGAGAAAACTTCAGTGATTTTGATCTTTGTGTAATATATCCCATAACTTTATTGTTTATTCAGAAATCCACTCAATCAAAGATGTTATCTTTGTCTCATTTGTAGCTCCAAATATGTAAGGTCAGCATCATTTTAAAGATTTCATTACTGTGGAGGGGGGAGGCCTCAAAGGCAGGGACTGGTCCATTCCTCAGAGTTTGTTATCAGGTGTTAATCCCCCATTAAAGGTTTTTTATCTGTGGATGTGAAACTTGGATGTCTTACACAGCAGGTGTGGAAGTGTTTGAACTCCACAGTATATGTTGGATGTTGAGTATCCTTCAGAAAACAGGAGGGGAGTAACCAGAGTGAGAAGAGAGAGAGTATTGGGGCAGGCAAAAATAGGTCAATATTTTTATTTTTGGGTGTGAGCCAGGAATTCCAGTCTAAAAATAAGCTGCAAACATCAGAAAGAAAGCCACAAAGAATGGGAACGATGAACAAAAATCTGAGAAGATGGGAGAGTAAAGCAGAGTTATCAACACAAATGTTTAGCCACTAATTGGCCCTCAAACATATTTGGGCACATAAAACAAAAAAACAAAAAAATAAAAATAAAACAAAAAGCAAAAAACGAACAAACCAAAACTTTCTCGTGGTTAAATAACAAAAGTACTTTGGGCAGACTGTGAAGCCAATAGAGAGTCCAAATTCTGAGTGATATAAGGGCAGATTTGGAAAATAGGAGGTCAAAGTGTGAAAAACAAGCAAGGAGCTATTCGGAAGAGAAGAGTAAAGATTATGTTGTGACAAGTAGGTTACCAGAAAATAAAGGTGAGAGGTAATTAAAGAATATTGCTGAGGACCTCACAGATGTACTTCTGTCAGTCTCCTCTGGGGAGGCTCTGGAGAGGCACCAATTTTCCTCAGGCAACAAAGAGGACGCGTTCTGGGACTGAGGTGCTGCTTTAATGCATTTTGGAAAAGAGTAATCAGCCGTGGATAACAAAACACCAAAGTTAGTCAAGGAAATTCCTGAGGAGCTGGACTCCAGAGAAGCCTGGGTGCAAAGCCTGAAAATATTCAGGTACCAATATCTACTGGATGCATATTGTACATCTGTTGTACTGTATGCTTTTGTCTGGTTATGCATCATTTAAATGAAATTAAAGGAGTGGTTTTCAGTGTCCTGTAAAAGAGCTGATGATCCCAATGAAGTACAAGTTGCTGTTTGTTACCTCTAGGAAAAACTGTAAAACCAACCATGTGGATGTTCAGAACCTTTAGCAAGGAGCATGAACTGAAAGGAAAACAAGCCTATTCCTGAAGGGAAGATGTGCCTCCTTAATACCTTGATTTTTTTATATTCACAAATGACTGTTAAGGAAGTGGAGAAAGCATTAAATGAGAGGTAAAGTGCTGTTGAGTTGAAAGAGGTTGGTGGCCAAAAATTAGAACCTTCTCTAAATCTAAATCTAAACCTAAATCTAAACCTGGCAAGCTGCGCCCAAAATGGATGAGAAAAACAGGCAACATAAATCATGTGGGGGGAAAGTATAAATACATGATTTTATTTTAGAAATCAGTCGGTTCCTTTTTTTTTTTGAAAGTGCCACTTTTATTTCTTGTCACCGCACCAAATGTGAAAAAAGAGACAGCTGAAGTAGAAGTGACTTAGATATGAAAGAGGAAAATGATGGACTTTCAGACAAAACCAAATTAAGCTAGAACTGACATAGCAGCATCTTTCAGTACCTTACAGTGCATTTAGAATGCCAACTGGGCTGTCTTGGTGGTATGCAATTCTGAAGTTGGAAGAGAAGAAGCTCACAAAAACCAAAAAAAAAGTGCGACAAAATTCTTACCAACTTTGCATTAATTAGAAGCTGAAAATCTAGAGGAAAAAATGAAAGGAGATGTGCTCTTCCAGAACACAGACATTGACAGATAAATGGAGCACAGAGAAATAGAACCGATCCATCTGCACTATCTGGGAAAAACCATTGTATGGGTTTTAAGGTATTAATCCCAGTGAGCCCATAGGGTTTATATATTTATAACAGAGTGGAGAATGATCTTATCAGCTGGCACTTTCTTGATCAGCTCCCATTGTGCTCTTCAGTCATTTTGTTACATCCCTTAAGCAGCTACTAGACAAATTCCAGCTAAAGATGCCATCCTGTGCACAAGCCATGCATGGTAGGAAATCCCTGAACACCTGCCCTTGCTTTGGGACATGCATGACAATTTCAGCATCTACAAAACTCCCAATTCTCTGGCTTTTGGCAACTGCAAACACAGCTGCAGTTAGGATTCTGACGCTGGCATTCAGGCTGCTGGGACAGAAGTTTACTTGAGGTGGTTGGTTTTGGTACTGTAAGGGCATGAGTTTGTGAATTCACTCCAAAATGTAGATTCACATGCAGTAAATTTAACTCATACCCTGTTTCATGCAGAACATCCAGGGCAGAGTGCCTCTGCTGACCCATCTGCTGAGCAGAACACACAGAAACTGATTTATTTTGCAGGGGAAGAAGAGAGAGATGATGGAAACTGAAGACTGCAGCACGTTATCCTTCCTTCTGCTTTGCTTTTATCCATTTTCTCCTGTGGTCCAAGAGTAGTGGGAGCAAGGGACAGAGCCTGTGACACAGGTTAAGCAGGTCAGTGCAGCTTTCTCCAGTGGTGGTGGAAGGGCTGATGCCAAGGTCACTGCTTTGGTGGAGAGACTGCAAGCAACACCATGGAAAACCTCTTTTCCCTCCAGGAGAAGTTTCATGGAAATGACTGCATTTAGTGGGAGGGAGGAGCAAACCTGTGGTGAGCAGGTTCAGCTGGGCCAGTCTGAGTTTGTAAGTCACCAGCTAAGAGCTGTGACAAGTGACAGCCCAAGCTGGCTGCTGGGCCAGTCACTCTTATTCCCAGCAGGGCACAGGTGGAGAGCTGGGAGAATGAAACGTGTGTGGGAGCAAAGCTCTGGGGATGGTGCTCAGGACAGACAGAAAACAGGCTCCAAACACCTCTGACTGCAGGAGGGGCCAAGCAAGCTGAGGAAAAGAGGTAAATCTTTCCTCAGACCCTTCCTAATGCTCCCATGAAAGGAGGCACAAAGAGAGAAGGAAGTACCACAGCCTCTCTATTGAATTTCAGCCTGTGCAGGTGCAGTGCACAGAGAGGGCCCCTGAGAAAACTGCTCCTGAGCAAAGTGGATGCACTTTGAAAGCCTGAGACCCAGTCCCTCCCTGCACCAGCCAGCTCCCCTGCAGTTTGTGCCCCACACAGCCTTCTGTGGGCCCCCACCCTGCCAGCAAAGCCATGGAAGTGGCACAGCAATGAGCCCTGGCACTCAGAAACCCTCCTTCCAGCAGCCCTTGTTGTGCCCTCCCCAGGACGTGACTGGAGGGACAGCAAGAGCTGGACTTGGGGCTGGCTTTGTCCCAATGATCTGCAATAATGCTTGGCCCTCCAGCCTGTGTTGGTGAGCTGTATAAATAGTCTGCCTGCAAAGCAGCCACCTCTTTCCAGTCAGACAGCATGGGCATGCTAGCCACTTACAGATACCTGTACCACCAAAGACTGTAAGAATTGTGTTTTGAACTGTCTTCACTGCAGAGAAGTTGGCTCAGAAGAAGGAGCACATGTGGGTAAAGAAAAAAAGCCAAGAAAGGTATGATTATAGCAAACATCATTCACCCCACACGTTACTTTCAGAGCCAAAGCCCTTTGCAATCCTCTCCTGTTCACATCTCACCTCTCAGATACATTTCTTCTGCTAGTTGTCTCTCTCACACTGTTTACCCATACATCTTTTTTTGGCTCAGCTTGGAACACCATGATTAAAGTTGCCTGACATGGCCCAGTGAGGACCATCTTTAGCTGTTTTTAACTTCAGTAGAGTTTAGTTACTGGGAATGGTATTTTCTCTGCTGAAGATCGTGTAAAGATGACTTGTGTATGTGTGAGAAAGGAATCAGAATAACCTTTGGAGTAAAGATAGCGAGAAATATTTTGGTTTAGTACTTTATTTTTGTTCTAGGAAAACTTGTTTCATTTATGGTGCCTTCCTGCTTGAGAACAGGAATTCAAAAATTGGCTAAGTGTTATTTGGTAAGTAAGCAGGTCTGTCAGCCTCATGTTGATGATGTTCTTTTAGCCAGCCTCATGAAAATCTGCTGAAACTTGGCCAACTTGTAAATCCCAGAGAAAAAATTCTGTTTGCTTGTGCTCAGCAGCATATGTGAGCAGTGGTGAAATTCTTTGCAGCACCTGCAGCACTGGGCAGGCAGGGTTGTGGTGGGCTGTCCTCCAGCTTTCCCCCATCAAGTTCTCCTTCTATGGAATTTTCAGAATTAGTAGTAGCAGTAATAGCAGTAGTTAGGCTTTGGCAGTATGGCATTAAAATATGGTCAAGAGACCATAATGCCAGCATAACCCAGGGCTGAATGTGTGCCACAAGTCCTTGTCTCAACCACTTTGACTTGCTAGCCAACAAGATGAGTTTTGGATTTTAAGCTCTCATCCTTTAATTGTCCATAAGAAAATGTCTTAAGATTTTGTTTCTTTCTGGCTGCTTGCTGTGCAGGTGATTTTCACAAGGTAGCTGAATGTCAATGGGTGTTTTTCACAAAAAAAGAGCAGTTTAAGATTTATTGTCTTTACCATGAGTTTTTAGAGGGATTAATATTTTTTTTTAATAAACCTGAGGATTTAAAGTCAAGTCATCACCAGTAAAAAAATATTGCACTAATATCTTATATATACTAATTGTCAATGTGAAAGGACAACAACAGTTCAATATAAAAACCTCAATATAAAAAAAAACCTCAATATAAAAAAAAACCTCAATATAAAAAAAAACCTCAATATAAAAAAAGCCTCAATATAAAAAAAAAAGTCTGAAACCCACTGAATAGAAGCTATCTCATTCTTTTGTTTTCCATCACAAGCAGCCAGTGTGATTTGCAGGAGTTTCTGGCTGCAGGAACTGTCAGGTGTGTGCAGTGTGCAAGACAGCCAAATATTACAGAGCTTCTAATTGATTTGAAAAGTGTCACCACCACAAATATTCTCTCCTCTATATTTTAAGTATGAACAGTGTAGATCAACTCATCACTTCAGGAGAGGAAAATTTGAGAGTATGGAGCAGCATAAGAGCACTCATCCTGTAGTACAATGCAATCATCCAGATAGTATTTGATATAAATATAACCCTACATAAAATATAAATAAACTCTGACTAGATTTTTCACCTGCATGATAAAAGATGGAGAGCCAAGACCAAACCCTGGATCTCAGATCCAACTTCCCAAGTAAGTTTGAGCTCCCAGCACTTACATGACAGTTAGCAGTTCTTCTGTGAAGACCAGGATGTGCTTTGGAGAGGCTCAGGGGGTTAATCACGAGTTAAAGGGGGCAGGCTGATTTCTAAGGAGGACCTATTGATGTTTACAGTTTTAGCCATGGCACTGTTTAGACTCAGAGGCAGCAGCTCCAGTTTTCTGCCATGTCCCTGGAGCTGCCAATGGCAGCAACTGCTGCTGGTGCTCAGTTGGGTGTAATCTCCCCACGCCACAATTATCTGCAGCACAATAGGGATGAGAGCAATCCTTGCCTGCTGTCACCTCCACCTCCCAGCCTGTACTGGCCTTCACTGTAGGATTCCAAGCCTGGCTGAGCCTCTAAGCAATTTGGTAACACAAATAAAGATAGACTCAGCCATTATTTACTAAAGACAACAGGGGCACAGCCACCTCACAGACATTTTAAATCCTCTTAATATTTGCATTTATTTGTTTTTAATCCTCAGTGCCATAGAATCCATATAATGGATGTGGGACATAAGAGATGGGAAGTTTTGGCTCTTTCATCTGAATGGGAAAAATCCAGAAAACCAAGATTTCTGCTCAGATTGCTACTGCTGTACAATTTCAAAGAACATAGATTCTCCCTTAAAGTAAGGCTATAGTTTGTTTGCTGAGAGGTGTTCAATAACATGTCAATATGGAGAAATCTAGGAGGGAGCCTTCTGTAGCTCACATGTCTTCTTTCCACCTTTTGAATTTGAGAAATTGAAGTAAGGGAGCTGATGGTTGAATCACCATCAGGGATAAAATGGAATTTTGCAGCCTGGTCCTTTCCTTATTGAATGGCCATTGCTGTAAGCATTGGGAGTTTTCTGCTTGTTTCAGCTAATCCTGGAAGCTTCAAGGTCCTTTTTGAGTAATTTACTTTCAGGCATCTCTGCTGAAAAGCAACAGTTTCTTATTTTCAGCTTCTCAATTCTTTACAGGGAGCCTTTGTTGAAAGGAGAGCTTACTTTCTTTTTTCTTTTCTTTGTTCTTTTTTTTTTAATGAGTTAAAATAAGAATATGAAACAAAACTGATCTGGTATCTTGAATGAATGGATAACTGTGCAGGATCTGAAAGTGTGAAGATTCTCAAGCCCCAAGGAATTATTGCTGTTGTGCTATTTCTTATATAGGACTACATCCTGCCTTCCTCATTAATTGGACACAACTGCTAAAACATCCTTTACAATAAGCACTTCTTCATACCAGACATATTTCCTGGATCTATAAAACAGCTTTTAGAAAGAGAGAACTGTATTTAAGACATTAATATAGTTCCACAAAATGGTGCTTGCTGATATATGGAGCACTTTTTGAATAATTCACTTTGAAATTAACACTATAATACCATTTACCTTTAAAGTCCTATTTACTGGAGCTGGAAAGAATTGTTCTCTGGAGATGAGGATATCGGCAAGCACCAGACTTCCAGAGCTCCTCTGCTTTGATAAAAAGGGTCAGATGACTTCGTGCAAAAATCAGTAAGCAGTGAGAGAGGTGGAAATGAGAGGGGATGAGTGCCAGCCCCTCCTGCACCATCAAGCCGTGCATGTGCAGGATTTTGGGTCTGGCAGCAGAGGGGACCTGCAGAGCTCTGCCCCAGTTGCAGGCTCCTGAGCATCTCCTGCTCCCCCTGCGCCGTGACCACAGCCTGGGGGGGACTGAGCCCAAACCACTCGCTGCAGCCATCTGGGTTAAGTTTAATCCCTGGAAAAACAGGGATTATTTCCAATGCAGATCAGTTTCCCACTGGGATTTGCAGGGCCACCCCGCAGGCAGGCAGCCAAGCCCCTTGGAGGTGGCCATTGGGCTCCTGGCATGGCTCAGCTGGCACCCACCACCCCTGCCCCCAAAACACACCCAACCTCCTCCTTCAGCTCCAAGCAAACCTACTTAAAAGCTACAAGTTTGTGCTTCTCTTTCTTTTTTCTATTTCCTTTCCACCTCTCTGCCACGCCTGGAGTTGATTATTATATGATTTAGGCAGAAAGAGACTGATGGAACTTCTGCCCCTTAAAAGGAGTTGCAAATTTTGCAGTCAAACGTTCACAGCCATGTGTGGTCATAGCATCATAGCTGCAACCTGATTGTTATGCAGTTCATTAATTACTTGCTCTTTAGCCAATTTTAGGTATAAATAATGAGGGAAAAAAAATGGGATCTTGGTGGAGTCCTTTTCTATTGATTTTAAAATTACCTTTAATATGAGTTTCTTTGCTTGACAACAAGTGCTATGAATGTTGGCTTTTGAGGTAGAGTGCTAAATGTTTTATTTATTGAACACCTGTTTAGCACTACTGACAAAAATATTTTTTATAAAGTCATGTGATGTTATTTGACTGAGCTGACTCTGTCAATAAGGATAGCCCAAGTGGCAGCTCACTATTTTTTTTCTGCTATAAGAATACAGAGCACAAATTTATGCACATTTCCCAATACAGCTCATGTGGACAAGTTTTTATTTCCCATTTTGACTAGTTTCACTATTGCTAACCCCAAATATTCAAAAAATTGTGAGTCAGTTTATTAAGAACAGTGGGATTAATTTTATACACCTGTGGATTTTGGTTTTTTAATAAGCTCTAAGATATAAAAGTATTAAGTGTAAAAGTAATTTAGAAGCATGTAGGCTGAGCTATTTGCTCAGTCAGAATATTGCAGAAAGTGGGACCTTACCACTCCCTGCCACTGTCAGCTGAGGCTGCTGATAATCTGGGAAAACTGGTACTGCTGTCACACTCAGCCTGGAATAACCTATACAGAGTGTCCTATAATTTCATTTAGCTGAAATGTAAACCCATTTATCTGTGCTCCCTTGCAGGTATACCAGTCACAGCATACCTTGGCCAGAGTAAGAAACTGTCTGTTTCAGACCACTAATGGGCTTTTTTTTTAAAAAAAAAAACCCTCTGTCTTCAGTGGGAATCACAATTTCCCAGTGTGAGTGGAGAAATGAATAATAACATCTAGATTTGTCTGAATTCCATATATCCCAGAGGGATCAAGTTTGATTCCCTCCCTTATTTACAATGATACAAGGAAAGCATTTCAATTCTCCAAATGCTCCCTCATGTGGCTTCTTAGTACTAATACTGAAACATTTATGTGTTCTCGGAGATCACAGCTCCCTGCCAGGAAACAGGCTGAGACAACATAAGAGGTATTTCATGTGAACTTTGACATTAGAAAATTATGGCTCCGGATCCTATATGAAAATGTTTGGCTTTTTTGTTTTCAAATGAGATGGAAGCAGTTATATTTGCTTCTGCCCCTGTGTTGGGGGAAGGGAAAAACCTGAGCTTGGATCAGGTTTGCCCACTGGATTATCTAATCAGATGTCACGGCAATAGGTAAGGGATACAAACCTGAGAATCACAGAATTAACTGGTTTGGAAAAACCCTTAAAATCATCAAGTCCACCCTATGACCTAGCACCACCTTGTCAACTAAACCGTGGCACTGAGTGCCACATCCAGCCTTCCTTAAACATCTCCAGCACGGTGACTCCAGCACCTCCCTGGGCAGCCTGCTCCAATGCCCAATCACCCTTTGTGTGAAGAAATTCTTCCTGATGTCCATTCCTGGTGCATCTTTAGTCTGTGTCCTCTCCTTGCTGCTTGTCTGGGAGCAGAGCCCGACCCTCACTGGGCTACACCCTCCTCTCAGGGAGCTGTGGAGAGTGAGGAGGTCACCCCTGAGCCTCCTTTTCTCCAGGCTCCACAGCTGAGCTGCTCCTCACAGGGCTCGTGTTCCCAGCCCTTCAGTAGCCTTGTTGCCCTCCTCTGGACACGTTCCAGCATCTCCATGTCCTTCCTAAAGTGAGGGGCCAGAACTGGACACAGCACTCGAGGTGCAGCCTCACCAGTGCTGAGTACAGGGGAGCAGTGACCTCTCTGCTGCTGCTGGCCCATGAAAAGGGACTGCTTTGGTGTAATATCTGAAAATATCTGTGTCTGTGTACACAGCCAAGGGAATTGGCTTAATGCACAGTCTTGCTTCCACAGCATTTGTGAGTAAATGTAGAAGTTGAATAGAGAAAAGGAGATGGAGGAAGGTGAATGAGCTGTTGCTTTGAAACTGCAGCAGTGTCTTTCTCCTTTACCACAGTCTGGGAGATGTTTCTTGGGAGCTCTGGCACTTGCAGTTTGGTTACAATGTGGGAAGCCACTGCTGAAGCTTGGTGAGCAGGTGGTGTAAGCAATACACTTATTTCCAGTCATCTTCAATGGCCTCGGGTCAGCAAGCCTCTCTGTTCTTCTTTAATGACAGCTCTGTGTCAGCACTATTCCTGACTCTGCTTTTTCCTTTTAAAATCATCATTCCCTTGATGATTTTAAGAGCTTCTGCTGGTCCTGTGTGATGAGCAGGGACTCCCACCTGTGGGCAGCTTCATCTTGTGAGGTAGGAGCAGATGCCACCTGTGCTGGGGACTTCTCATTTCCATGGTAAGCTGTCATGCTGAAGAGCAAGGAGTGACTGAGGCCAGACAGCCTTCTATTATATAAAAACCTCTCTAATAAGAAGCTCATTTCTCCCCCTATTCTTGGATTTTTGAGGAGCATGGAAATGTATCTCATGAATTGAATCAGAACATAGATTGCTCAAGAGGACTCCAGGTCCAGCAGCTCTCCCTCTCTGAGGGGACCAGAGAGGTACAGGCGAGGCAGGAAGATGAATTGCATCAAAGAGAAGGGCTTAGGGAAAATACTTTGTTGTCCCTGTGGAGAGCCCTCACCTGACCCCAGAGCGTTTGCATGGTATGCAAAGGCACATGTGCAGGTGTTTTGGTGTCCATTTTTGCCTGAGGTAAAGGAAAATAAAACTGCTGCTAGGTCACTTCAGCAATCTGGGAACACTTGATTTGCTTCTCTGCCTCTCAAGTCCTTTGGGAAACAGCAAGTTTTACCTTCAGGAGGTTGATTCTAGAATTGCTGTCTCACTCACAAGAAAAAAAATTAAAAATCAAAGGACTTCAAAGTTAATAATTAATATGTTTCATACTGGACATGTTATTTCTCCCAACAAAAAATTTTTCATTTTTATTTTGAGCTTTCTAAAGCCTGTACAAATAAAATTCTCTGACCCTGCAATAGTTTCTTTAGAACTCGGGTGAAAAATCTGACAGAAGTGAGAGTCATCTGCAAGCCTTGTGGGAACACTGCTCTGCAGTTGTTACCTATATTTTTATATTTTTATCTATTTTTTTAATATTTTTATATATATTTTTACCTAGAAGGAATGTCACCCAGCCTTTACCAGCAGGATGAGGGAGCTGCTGATGTGGTCTCTATCCAGATGCTTGGAATTGTTGCAGAAACATGCAGTGTTGAAACCTCCCTGGAAAAACCTTTTGCAAGATGATGTTGTGTCTGTAGACACCTGGGGAAATGTGTTCGACATGTACTCACATTGTTTGGTATTGCTTCTAACTCCTTGGGAATGTAAGCCAATGCCAAAAGAAATGCAACTGTTTGGGGGCAGAAAAAGGTTTTGCATAGTGGAGATTTTAGTAACGTTTTCCCCACGTGTTTTTTAAAATAGTATCCCTCAAAATACTTTTGATTTGATCGGAGCAAGAAAAATACCACAGGATTTTTTTTCTCCAGGAAATCTCAATGTCTTTGCTTTCATCCAGTATTCTGAATTGGTTTTTTGGTAACTGAAATTTTGTACTCACTGTTGAGGCATATATACAGCATATTTGGGTGAATCTATAAACCAGGGAAGACAATATCTTTCTACAGGAATATCCTAGATTTCAGGAGTTATTGTTGAACATAGAGAATGGAGCTTTTTCTGAAAGAGTGTCACATTTTTTTTTGTAGGTATGTCCTGCTCATTGTGATAAAGCTTTTGTCCTGTCTTGAAGCCAAGAACAAGCTTTGAGCCTGCCCCACCTTATTGGGAACTGCAAAGACCCAGAAGAGCACCTGCTCCTAAAACTACAAGGCAAAAGGTTCCAGCAGTGACCTCACCTCCCAGGACATCTCTCAGTTTTGCAAGGTAAAACATAAACTAGGACTGGCCTTTTCCAGAGGTAGCACCAGGCTGATTTACTATGGCAGCTACAGGTCTCCTGTTGGTGAAAAGACAATAATGAGTGGTGCAGGGCAAAACCAAGTTAGTCTGATGGACATTTCAGATATCTGCCAAGCAAAAGGTGAGAGGAATGGAATTTAAATACAAAATATCAGTGAAACGCTTCCCTTGGGTTAGTTAACAGTGATATTTAATTTGAACTTATTATTACATGCAGCTGGATGTGCAATTGCAGTATATACAAAGTTCTTGCTCCTCCTCCTTTCTTGCCTATCCCAACATCCCACTTTCAGTAATAATGTGAGATTTTCGATTTATNAAAATATAAAATATTAAATATGGCATCCAGTGTAGTTACCACCAGGGGCATTGTTCAGTCACAGGAGAAGGAGGAGCCAAGCCACAGGGCAGCCTTGCTGTTGGATTGCATGGACAGTGGGATGCATGGACAGTTTGATGCATGGACAGTGGGATGCATGGACAGTGGGATGCACAGACAGTTTTCCAAGGTAAGAAGGTGTGAGAACCACGGGACATTATTCACCCAGTCAGTCATTTGCACCCCAGAGGATGCAGGTGCCCCTTTGCAGTGGAGCAGGTGACAGGGCCAGCCCACTGGCATCTCTTCACAATATTGAATTTTGCCTTTTTTACAGGAATGGTCTCTTCCTTCTGGCTGTGCCAGCCACAGCAGCACGGCAGTGCTGAAATGCAAATGGGATGGCCCAGCTCGTGAGGACACACATCTGCCTGAAACTCACTTGGAGCTCCTGGTAAACAAAATGCAAATGAAATATTCAAAGCTTCCTTTGCAAACCAGCTAAAGCAATCTACTCTACCTTTTTCTTTAATTGGTCTTACAAGCCAGTGTAGCATCCCCAGAAATTCACTGTTCTCCATGACCTGAATTCTTACTACTTGCATGTGGAATATCCAGAAATCATATGGTTCACTGTTTTCTGTTTATTTGGGTATTATTCACATAAGGTCCTTAAAGCAACATGAAAATGTATTTAAATTGCAGGAATATTAAAAATAGGCAACAGGGACTCTAACAATGGGAATTAAAAGGGATCAGGGACTCCTAATAAGGACACCTAATACAATAGAAATTTTAATTACTAAAAAGGCAGATCTAAGTCTCCATTTCTGTAATCTCACATCCCGTGATGTCAGCATGTGCATACATGATTTAGACTACTTGGGCACCCATCCAAAAAAAGCAAATTCCACCAAATCTACCATTATTCAGTGACCTATTCATGTTTTGCATGGCCCTTACACGGAGAACAAATTAATGTGCTTTTAAAATACTCGCTTTATTTAAATTATATCTCTTGTCATAAATCCCGAAAACCATGCCTTTTGAAAAGCTTTCACCTGAATGTTTATTTACAATAAACCTCATTTCACCTCTTTAGCAAAGTAAGGGGGCTTTACCATGGCTTCAGCTCCTATTTATAGTTGCCCAAAGACCTCTGGGCCTGTGTAAAAGTATGTTAAGTGACAACTTGGACCTACAGGGCTGTGGCTGATAAACACAGATGACTCAACCCACAATGAAGAGTGATTTCTCAGGCAGAGGTCCACGCTGCCCTTCTTCCCACACTTGCTGTGGTGTTGTCTCATCTCTCCCCGTGGCAGCTGCTCACAGTCTGTAGTTTGCACTGAGGTGAGGTTGTACCAAGCCCTCCTTTCTTTCACTGCAAATTGGTGACTGAGGCAGCTCTGCAGGGATGTTCAAAGGACAGCTGGAGACACCAGCCACAAAAAGGATCATAAAATAAACCATTCCCTTTTGTGATTCAGACCCCTAAGCATTTTAGGAAATGTTTGTTGTGTGGACAAGCAGTGCCACAAATACATTACAGTGCTGTAAGTACTATCCCAAACATGTGAAAAGGGCTTTAGTTACATAAGGCCATTAAAATGGGGAGAAGTTCTGTGGCTGACATCCTGGGTATAGAAAAACTTTAAAAAGCAGCAATCACAGTCTCTTGACTTCTGGTTTTTCTTTTTGTTGTTGATGTTGTAGTTTTACTTGCTGGATGGTCATCACCAAACAGCCAGTGTAATGTTGCACGATTTACTCTAATATCATCAGAATACAGCAAAAACATCTGTGAAAAAAGGCAGACTAATGAAATTACAGAGCATTCAAATATTGTAAAGGCTGTTGGGATTGATCTGAAGCAATCATAAGTCAGATAAAGAGGGTTTATATAAACTCTGGCTTTTGGAGAGTGAAACTAGTAGCAGTACACCAGCCAATGTTCAATTCAATTTAGTCCATTATTAATGGTTAGTTTTGAGTACCTGTGTAAAGGTCTCGCTCAAAAGAGTTCTGTCACCATGCTCAAGTTCCCTGATTAAAAGGAAGCTCCCTGCAGGATGTATCATCCTGTTCCTCATCCTGACAAACACTGCAGGCGTGAGCTAGAAGCACAGACTGACCCCTCTCACTCACAGCAGCTTGTGGTCTCATTCCTCCAGGAGAGTGGCCAGCCTGTACTTTTCCTCAAACTAGCAGGTTTAAGCAAAGAAGCACAGACATTCTTCTTGCTAGGAAAGTAAATAGAAGAGGGCTTGTGAAGCAGGAGAAGTGGAGCCTTGGTCACACCAGCTATGTGTGTAATCACAGCCTGCTCCAGGAGTCAGTGGGGTACCTGCCAGCAAACTCTCCAAACTCTTTTTTTCTTTTTTGTGGAGGAATTTCAAACAGAGCTAAGATCACAACCTAGAGGCTCTCAGCTCCTCATTCCTTACTGTAATCATTACACAAGGTGCTCTTCTAAAGGTGAAGTGCTGTGGTGGGATCAGCCCTGTCCATGATATATATGGAGAACAATGAAGGATTTGATCTGAGGTGTACCAAGATGAGTATTTATTGCTGTGTTGGGTTTAATTTCTAAACAAACAAGTAAAAATCCGCATGACAGTCTGGCACTCCCGAGCCCCTGCCTGGGCTGTGGTGCAGTTGGTGTGTTCTGCCTTTCACTTGGCCACTCATCTCCTACAAAAGTGGAGCAAACAGAAACTGCTCAGCCTGAAGCTGCTGCTGCTCAGCTTGCCTCTATGTTAGCCATGCCCTTATTCTCTCCTGATGTGCGTTTTATGTGTCTGGGGAAGAAAAAGCTAGCTCTGAGGTCACTGTGTAAGTCAGAGCCACGTGTTTTTTATCAGGGCACCAGAGTACATGGAAATAACAGTGACATCTGTGGCATTGACATCTCTCTGGGGCTTTGAGTCCAGATTTTCTCTGTTACTGTGATGTAAATCTGGGATAACCGGGAGCTACTTGGTACCTTTGAATATTTGATCTTACACTGAACTTTAGGACAGAAGACAATTAATTAAGTGCAAGAGAAATTGTATCCCTAGAACAGGCAAAGTAAAAAGACTCTGAAATAGTAGTTTAAAGGAAAAACTTTAAAATGGGAATATAAAACTTATATGCTTTATCTAACGGGCAGAAATGCTGAGTGGGTTTGAGAAAAAATGGTTACTTTTAATACTCTCCTGATTGGGTGGAAGGGAGGCAGGGGTGGGGAATGGATGAGAGGAAAGAGGGGGGTTTTTTTAAGGTGAAGTATTGCTGCAGACCGAGTTGGGACCTTCCAAAGAACGTGCTATGGGAGACAAAAAGTGCTGGAATCCCTCCACTGACTATGAAACCAGAGGGTGGTTGACTCTGTTCTGTTCAAGAGAAGATTTAAACAAGAAGGAAATTAACATGCCCTCAAGGAGAAAAACAAAACACCAGCAGAAACAAATAAGTGATGGAAGAATGGGGAAAAGTGGCACGTTTGTAAGAGCATCTTCTTTTACAAAAGGTGAATTTGTGTTGCAGAAAGTCCTGGGTCCTCAAGAAAGTGGTACTGACTGAAGTCTGCCAACTGCTTCTGATCTGGCTGAAACTGCAGCTGAAAAGGTAGCACAGAGATGAAAGTCTGTGTGTTTTATGGCCAGTTTTCTGAATTGCCTGCAATATGCGTTTGTTGGATTTAATCGAAAAATAGCCAATCTGGAAGAGATTTTTTTCTTTCAGACTGCTCTGAAGTTCATTCCTGAAACCCATTCATCTCCAAGACAGAAAGGAAGCAGGAGGGAAAGAGTGGCTAAGACAAGTCTGAGGAAGGAGAAATCATGACGAAGAAGAAAAAAAGGAGGATAATATTTTCAAGATGGAAAACTTGCAGCTTTCAGTAAGACTTTTCCTTTTAAAATACTCATATTTTGCTTACAATTACCAAAAAAAAAAAAAAAAAA
>VXBC01006906.1:301774-334595 GCA_013399945.1 Ploceus nigricollis | reverse complement strand
GATGATAACAATGAGCTCTTAAAAATTCTGGATTATTTGGAGCTTCCACTTGCTCCAGTCATGGAACTGGATTCCTACAGGGTCCTGCCCCCTGTCTTTAATCAAGGGCTCACTTTCCAAATAGAAGACAGATATGTGTAACTTCACAAGATTTATAGTTATACGCACTTGTTATTAACTTAATAAGGAGGCATGTTTTGCTTGGGTTTGCCTTGTAAGTGCCATATCTAACAGAGCTTTTAGCATATCAGCAACCAGCTTTCACCCAGCTCAGCTGTCAGTGGTTTCCAGTATCAGGTACGGAGAAAAAATAATTTTTCATTATCCTTCTCTTATAAAGTAATTTATAAGGCATGTGCTCATATCCAAGAGTATTTTGGAAAGCACCTCTCTAAGGCTTTCTGCAGTGTGACTTAAGCATGCTCCAGTTTATACAAGACTTCATATAGCTGCATTGATTGGGTCTTTAATGTGGCTGTTAATCTCTTTTTCCTGGAAATATTTGGTTTGAAACAGGATAAACAGAGACATATTAAAACTTGACCATGGCTCTGTACATTCATGTCCATGGACATGAATGTACATGGATGTACATGTGCATGAATGTCTGCATGGTTCACTGGGGAGCTTTGCCTACCTAGAAGAATTCCCAATGAGAAAAGTGCTGGCATTTCTTAAAGAACATAATTTTGAATAAGGGAATATATATATAGACACATGAGTATAAAAACATAGATCTAAATAAATCTGTCCCATTATGCAAAACACAAGCCACACAAAATCGCTAAGAAAGAAGTCTTATCAAAATATAACAAGGGTTTTTTTCTGTCTTTTAATACATTGTAGCTATGTGCTTCTTTTTTTTCCATAATGACACAAGGTTAGGGAGACGATGTCTGTCATGGTTTGACACTGGCCAAATGCCAGACACCCACAAAAGCTGTTCTCTCACTCTCTCTTGTTCTCAGCTGGGCAGAGAAGAGGCAAAGAAATTAACAGAGGGCTCATGAGTTGAGATGAGGACTGGCAGAAAACACTCTAAGGGCAAAGCAGGTTCAAATTTAAAGATGTAAAGTAAATTTATTATTAACAGAGTCAGAGGAGGATGATGAGAAGTAAAATAAGCCTTTAAAACACCTTTTTTTCCCCCAGGCCCTCTCTCCTTCCCCCCAACAGCGCAGGGAGACAGGACACGGGGGTTTTGGTCAGTTCATCACTCGAGATCTTCTGTTCACTCAGACAGAAGAGTCTTTCCTCTGCTATGCCATGGGGTCCCTCCCATGAGAGACAGTTCTCCATGAACTTCTCCAGCTCTAATTTCACCAGCAGCAGTCCTGCCAAAACTGCCGCAACGNTGGTTCTAATTTCACCAGCAGCAGTCCTGCCAAAATTGCTGCAACGTGAGCCCCTCCCACGGGCAAACATTCTTCCCAAAACTGCTGTGGCATGGGTCACTCATCCACAGGGTGCAGTCCTCTAAGGACAGGCTGCTCTAGTTTGGAACCAAGGGCTCTCTGTCTCTGGAAGCAGGGCCCTCTCTCTCTATTCGGGTCTCTCAGTAGAATCCAGCTTTCTCTGGCATCCACCTGCTCCAGTGTGAGCACTTTTCCCATGGGCTGCCAGTGGATCTCTGCATCCCCCCTGGATCTCTGCATCCCCCTGGACCTCATACCTTAGAGCAGGACAGCCTGTTTCACCATGATCCTCACCACAGCAGAGGAATCTTGGCTCTGGCGCTTGGGGCACCTCCTCCCCTCCTTTCCTTCTGCTGCCCTTGGTGTCACCATGTTGTTTTCCCTCACATGTCCTCATTTCCTCCTCCTCTCTGACTCAAAGAAAATCTGCTGCTTGTAGGCACCATTGCCAACGAGTTCCACCAATTCAAAGCTCCTTGTAAGATCCCACAGCACTGAGGGTTGACCTTGTCCAGGTTCCACGTCAGGGAATCGTTGGCCGTGTTTCCACCACCAGCCATTTCCAAGAACTATTTTATTTTGCTCATATGTTGTATAAATATAATTTCATATGCATGTTTTATATTTCTTACTCAGAGTTTTATCAAGTTTTCCCTTTCAAATTAGAATTTTTAAGTTGTTCTTTCCATTGAAGTTAGTACAGTGTACCTTTGCTGTGTATTTTACTATCAGCATATAAAAATCATTACGCTCTACCTTCAAAGAAGCAATCAGGATTAGGATTTTTATTATTTTTTAGTACATTCCATGATACTGCTAGTGTCCAGCAGCAAGTCATCTGAAGATTTATCCCCTTTCCTACACATACCAAAACCACCAGGTAGAGGAACATGTTGCTTTCCAAACTGTGGCAGAGATCCCAGAAAATCATCAAGCCAAAGGTCTGCCCCTTTTTTTTCATATAAAATCAGACCAGGACCCTAAGAGCTGATGGAACTGGGAATGCTGCTTGACTACAAATGCCAGATCTGGCTGTGAAAGTATTATTGAGCAAAATGTTTTAAATAAAAGCAAATTACATCTACTTCACCTCTGGCAAGGCTTGTGTGTGTTAGCAGCAACCATAGTATGACTGCTGTCATCCATCATCACCATGCTTAATCAGAAAATCCTTGGAAAAAACATCAGACAAAGGGCAAAAATACTGTACCAAGAATGTTTTCCTAGCAGAGAAATGTGCTGCTGAGCACCACAATCTGTTTCAGTTTTGACAGAAAGATGTTTCTTGAGAGTTTGCATCTGTAGAACAAAATTTTAAAAAAATTAAAAAAAAAAAAAGGTTTACAGCTATTTTTATACCAGTCTTTTTATGCATTTCCATTGCAGTTTAATAATATATTTGTGGGTCTCCCTCCATATATTCCTACTTCTCTGCAAAGATTTCCATTGATGTGCAGGGTGGGGGCTTATGGGAGCTGGGAATTCCTGGTTGGATTTTTGGTTTCTCTTGGCTCTTAAAAGAGAAGGGAGGCCTGAAAACTTTTCAGAAAGGATATTTTTAAAGGTGTATTCAACATTTGGCATTCAGGTTGTCTAGCCTTTTTTTTTTTCTTTTTTTTTTCTTGGAAGACTCTATGGATCACTGAAGAGCTATTAAGCTTATGACATCAAAGGTGCCATGGAAACAAAACCTGATTAAAAGTGATTTTGGTTAGTCTGGTTTAAGGTTTTTTTTTTTTTTGATGTTGGCTGAAATGTTTGAATGAGCGTCTGGAAGGAAAAACACCTACAAGTGTTTCCTCCTCTTGTTGTAGATTCTGTTCTGTCTTCCTTGCCAAAGGCTGCAAGCTCCATCCTTCTCCACCTCTAAAGGAATGCACCCAGAAACCAAAGAACCTTGTTTCTCCAGCATTTCTCAAACAGGGGAGAGCAAGCACACAAAATAGCACCATCTCTGTGCCCCAAAACTGGCACTTTTTCCAATTCAACTGCAAAAAAACCAGTTTTGCTCTCTTTGACTCCCTAGAAGGGATGGGGTGGATTGGCTCTAGGAAGAGATTCCCCATTCATCATCCCTGACATGAAAACCACTTCCTTCTGTTTATGTGGAGTCCCAGGCTACAACAAACAGCCTGAATGCCTGCTCCACTGAAACCACTGGGTGCTGTACAACCCCCTTCAGAGAAACACAGATCCCTTTTGTAATGAAGCCATCTTTTGCCTTCATATAGCTTCTTGTTGCCTAAACGTCTTTCTAATATTTTTATGCTTTGGGCATACTCAATTGGAAGATTTGTTGTTTTTATTTTTGGTCTGAAAACCAGCATCGTGCTGAAATGGCATGTAATTATGACTGTATCTTCCTTCCTCATGCCTCAGTTTCAGTCATTCCCTTGCTTTGCCCAAACTCTTCAGTCCTGGTTCTGGCCAGGACGTGGTTAATTCTTCTGTATCACCCTGATGCCAGCTCCAGCTGTCCCTAAGATACTTCCTTTTGAATAAAATGCTCAAGCTGGCTGAATTCCAGTTTGTAGTTCAAATATTTACTTTAATGTTACGCTCACAAAATTCACTGCCCTCATCTTTATGCTCCTCTCTTGCCCTTTATCTCCTCAGGAATGGTCCTTCAGGCTGTGTAAATGCTGGCTGGGTGTTTGCACTTCTGCATGCATTTTTGAATTGTGTGGCATGAGACACAGGCATTGAAAGGGCTCTGCTCCTGCTCTCTTGGAAGGAGGCAGGGCTGTTCAGAGCCTTGTCCAAAGCACTGACCAAACCCAGTAAGCTGTAACCAAGGTCCAGCCCCAGTTCACTGTCACTGGGGTGTGACAGAAGGGGCCACGCTGAGGTAAGAAGAGTTATACCCCTGCAAATCCCTTGTTTGCCATTATTTCACTCTGTTTTCCTTCTGTCTGTTAGCAGGAAGATGAGAGGGATAAAGAACAGCTGTGGAAAGAGTCCATCCAGAAAGAGCCACCAAAAATCTGGTCTGAGAAATGGGAAATAAGGAGACTGAAAATTTGTACAAATTTGTTATCCTGTGAAAATACCTTCAAGTCTAATCCCATCCTGTAACAGCAGCTACATTTTAGTCACTTTGCTTTCAAATGTGTGAGAAGAGTTTGCTTCATCAATTTTGCTGACTTATCCACGTTTACCCCAGTGCTTTGCACTCACCTAGTAAAATCTCTGCAGAGACCTTATCATGTCCTTTCAGGGGGCTTGAAAGGAAGATGAGGACAAACATTTTAGCATGGCCTGTTATGGTAGGACAAGGAATAATGGGCTTAAACTAAAAGAGAGTTGAACTAGATTAGGTATGAGGAAGAAGTTCTTACAGTGAGGGTGGTGAAAAACTGGCACAGATTTCCCAGAGTAGGGGGTAGATGCCCCATCCCCAGAAACATTCAGGTCCAGGCTGGGTGTGGCTTTGAGCAACCTGGTGTAGTTGAAGATGTGCCTTTGTCAGAACCAGACTTTCTTAAGCACTGGTTTAAGCAGTGAGCCAAAACTGCAGCTTGTCTTTCACTGCCCTATTTCCTCCACTCTATTTTATACCTCTGGGTTTAATTTTTTTTTTTCCTTTTAAAAACATTTTCATTTCCTCTGCATTTTTCTGTTCATCTGTTGCATACATGTGTTTCCATCAGCTCAATATTGAAAGCCAGCCCTGGCTCTTCTCAAAGCTATCACTTCTGAAATGACAGCAGTGGTTGTACAACTCTGCATGGAGGAAGGATGAGAGGATATCTTTCTCTCTAAATTTCATGCAAGCCAATCTTTCCTCTGTCCATACTGATTATTCTAACAAAGTCTGTCTTATCACTTTCACTGCTTTGATTTTTTGACTGGAAGGGAAGAAATAATTCCTTTTTTTTCCTGTGTGTAGGGCCTTTTCACTAAACATGATGAGGAATTGCCTGTCTTCTGCACTTTTGACCATTTGCACATGTTGGTTATAACTCTGGTATTCAGTACATGGTTGCAAAAGAAAGGAGGAAGAAGGTCTCTGACAGCTCTTGCTAGCTCTCATTGGTCAGGTCCCTGAAGAAAAATAATGTACAGGAAGGTGCTAAGAGGCTGAGGCAGTACATGCTAAACCAGTGCTAGACTCTGAAAGGTTTAGAGGCATGACACCAATGGCAACTTCTGCTTGTGGTTGTTATTCTGAAATCTGCTCACCTTTTGCCTATGCACTTTTGGTCTTTACAGTTCATGAGAAACAATGGAGCCATGCTGTTACACGTTCCTAAAAGTCTCCATGTGACTGAGCTGCCAAGGGTGGGAGCAGAGGAACAGAAGGAGAAGCAGCAGTTTCAGACTTCAGCTCCCAGCCACAGGTAGCTTAAGTCAGTAGCACTGCTTGAATTTCAAGGATATAGGGGCTGGTTTTGACTCCTCTTGTTCAGCTTTGCTTAAAAAGGCTTTCTGTGGTGTTGGAGATGTGTTGCCAGACTCTCTGTTTTATAAACTGCTTGTGTAATCCACATTCAAAGTTTGTGAGGCTTTCTTGGGTAAAGCAGGAGTTGCTTTAAATGGCACTTAAACCCATCTGTTTCACTGGAAAAGGCCTTTCTTTTGTAGGTTACAGGATACCCAGGTTCATCTATTTCAATTACCTTCAGCTGACTGGTTTCCCTCCCTCCTCTAGGAAGCAGTCAAGACCTCCACCCTGCTTCTCTCCAAGAGCCCACATCCCTGCAGGGTTTGGCTGCCTGCAGGTAGGTTGACGTTTGCTCTGGGTGTCCTTGTGAAGCCAGGCAGGCTCTAAGTGGCAGAAGGGCCCTGCCCACATGTGCATCTTGAACACATGGTCCCCTGAAGTTTGACCACACACAGGCAAGAGATTGGGCAAGCTGTGTGCCAACAGAGCCCTTCCCACACTAGCCAGCCCTGGGAAAGGAACTGCTGCAGACATGCGGCGCAACCGAGATATTTGGCTTCGTGATTTGTGGTGGGAGAAAGAGCCTCAGCACAGTCACCTACTCATTTGGAGGCTCTAAAAACTGCCAGTTCTTATGCCCAAAAAGCATCTGCCCCCACACCCTCTGCTGCTGGTGTGACTATTTTCTGCTGGAGGGACAAACAGCCCACTTTGGGGAGTCACATCTTGGGAACTGAAGGGGGACAAAGTCACCTTGGTGACTGTAAAATGCAACAGGAACAGGAAAAAGCAGGGACTGGGTGACAGTTTGGTGCAGACTTTGGGCTGAGTTTTCAAGGATATGGGCACAACTCCTCTTCCAGGTTCCAGGTTCCAGCTTGAGCCTGGATGCAGCCCTGAGCCTCAATGAACCTCATCTCTCCAGCACATCTAAACCAGGAGGGTCATTGCTGTAAGGCCTTGTATGGACTCACCTCCATGGTGTTCAGTCCATCGTGGCTTGGGTCACCCCTGGGGCTGGCTGGCTTTCCCTATGGACAAAGCTGGAGGCATTTAAATAAACATAACCAAGATCTGAACCTCCCTACACAGAGGAGTGCTCCTCCCAGGGCTGTGGCAGGGTGTCTACAGCCACCCACCCTGCCCCTCCAGGGAAACCCCCCTGGCACCAAAACTAACAAATATCGCAGTGCTTTTTGGCTTGTGGAAATGTAAAGGCAACAAATAGGAAATAGGAACAAGAAAAGTAGGTTCTTTTTTTCTAAACACGGGAAAGGGAATGGAAGGGGGTTCCTGAACCTGAGGAAGGGGAGGAGAAGCGTCCCAGTCCCAGGGTGAAGTCAGAGTTACAGGAGCAGAGATGCTGCTGACCACAAGGCTCAGGGTCTGCTGCCATCCAGGCACACCTACTCCTTGGGGCTTGTCTCACCACAGTCTTGTAAGATGCCCCTGGCTCCATCTGCTCTTTGATGTGTGTGTGCCCCAAACTGGATAGGAAAAAATACTTTTTTTATCTGTTTTTTTGTTTGTTTGTTTGTTTGCTAAAGTAGAATAATCTTGCAGGAAGTAAGCAGCTCTTCTGCCTTCACTGAGGATGTTTTTCCCTTACAGGCTTCTGCTTTGAAATCCCTCCTAGCAAAAAAACCCCTCTGATATGTCCCTGGGACACAGCAGCTCCAGACCTGTGCTGGAGCTCTGTGCTAGCTCTGCCCCCCTTTCTTGGTGCTCACCAAAGATGTGGCAAGCTTTTAGCTGTTTCCCACCCTCTGAAAGCTGGAGACAATTGATTTTGCATGACTCCTCAAAGCTTCTCTTGAAGCCTACTTCCCAAATCCCTGGAAAAAAAAAAAAAAACAGGGGTAAGAGGAATTAAGGGGGGGATGGGTTTCCTTGGATTTTCTTGACATCAATCATCTGTTTTCTGAATGAAAACTGCTGTCTGGTGACAGTTATGGCACTGGCGTTATGTGTCTGACATCCTACAGGGTAGCAATTCCCTTAGAACAGGCNAATATAGCTCTAATAAAGCAAGTGTTCAGCATTCCAAAGCCTTCTGATCTGCAGACATCATCATTCCTTCCCATTGGGGATGTTACTATAGCTGTCTTTGTCCCCAAAAGAGGGGTGTTTTTCACTAGAGAAAGCAAATCTTCCTGGGTTTTGGAGCCTTAAGGAGGAAGCTGTGACTCTGAGCTGTCTCTCCTTCCAGCAGCAGCTCCTCCTTGCACAGCACGCCCCCTTCCATTGCATAATGATGGTAGACTCGTCTAGACAGGGCTCCTCCCTGGCAGGCTGTGCCTCCACTCCCGGTGCACGGCTGAAGGGAGATCTGGAGGCTCTGCTCTCATTAGAAAAGCCTTCCTTTCACCCCTAAACAGGCTCCTGGAGCAATCTGGCAACTTCAGGGCAGGCAAAAAAAAAAAAAAGAAATCTGAGTTTCTAGAGGGTTGTCAGGCGTAATTGGAACTTGGCATGTGTTTCCAGGGGTCAAGGGGATGCAGTGATGATCTGTGAGCAGTGTCCTGAGCCTGACCTCTGGGAGGGCCAGAGCTGGGAGGAGCAGGTCAGCAGGAAGCTGCTCAGAGGAGCAGGGGTTTGCCAGGCCTTTGAAGTCCTGTTTGTGTTTAAATGTGATATACAAACAATGAAAATGTTAATGGTAGAGGTTTCTTAGTGAATATCACCAGTCTAGAAAAAATCCAAATACCTCATAAATTCATAAGAATTTGCTGCCTGGGTCAGTTTATGGGCCTGTAAGCTACAGAAAGAGAAAAAGCTCTTAAATGTTTCATTCTGACAAATAAATATGTCAGGTTTATTTCAAAATAAATGTATCATTATTCTTGAATACTTTTTTTTTTCATTACAGTCACATCTGAGCCAGCTGGAGTTTTTATTGAGTTGAAATATGTGCTATAGGTCCATTTGAAACTACGTGGGTTAACCTGATCTGCAACCCATATTTTAGGCCACTCCTTGATTTTAAAAAAAAAATAATATTTGTCTTGTGCACCACTTCAGGTGGTTGTGTATTTCTATTGGTTTCTGATAAGCAAATGTGTGAAATTCAAAAATGGGGGTGTTGACAGCTATTGTACCAATCGAGGAATAGTGAAACAACAGGCTCTGAAAATCACAATATTACATCTCTCTGCACTTGCTTAGGTGGAGACTGCCAATGGACAGCCTGTGGCACAGATGCAGCCTGAATTCTCTTCTGCTATTATATTGCTGTGTAAGATTCTTTTTGTCCATTAAAACACCCTGGGTTTTAATGTGGGACACCCTGGCTTGCTTGGGTAGAAGTAAATCCAAACTGCTAAACAGTGTTGGGCATGTGAAGTGGCTTCTGTAAGCATGGGCATATGTCAGCACTTCCTGGCAAATAATGTATTCAACTGGAAGCTATTTTTGCAGTTGTGATAGGGAAAAAACCCTCTTAATGTAGATGAAAAATATAAAACAATAAAGTATTAGTTATTGTTATATATTCTATAATATATATAGTATATATATTATGTTATATATTATTTATATTTGTATTATTTAAACTATTACTTCTTTTTCTAAAAAAATAAGAAAACCCAAGAAAGTCAGGAAAAACATAAATATAATGGATTTAAAGAGAATGAAGAGGACCACCACACTTTTGGTGGTGAGACCTTGTTTCAGCTGGCTCACCTGCACCTCCAGGAGCAGTGGGTTCCCATCGTGGGCAGTCTGCTCCTTTGTGCCCATGAACATGGCATCAGTCACTCTGGTGCTGCTGCCCACCTGCTGGCATTTCTGATCCTTTCTTTACTCCTGATAAGAAAGATACAAAAGATCCAAGGGGCCAAAATGAAGAATCTGCCACTGCACCATCACCTCTCCTGTATTTCTCCCTGGCTGTGCCCTGACATAGCTGTGGGGCAGGAGGAGTGCTAGTGGCTGACTTTTTGTTGGCTGCTGTCTTTCCTGGACAGCTCAGAGCTATTCCAGAGCAGACCTTGCCCAGTGTTCTGCAAAGGGTGAAGGCCCAAAAAGGTGACTGTATCTACTGGCAGCTTATGAATTTACTGACAGGATACACCTGATATGACTTGTTTGGAGCTGTAAAGTGCCTTCTTGCTCCTGGCCACTCCAAAGGCTGTTTGGGAAAGGTCTTCATATTTTGGAGGTGCCCCAGCCTGAGTGCCCTGCTGGGTGGTTCCCCCACCCTTTGCAGGTGGCTGTGCACATCACAGAGCTGTTCATCACACCAGGAAAATTCAACAAGCCAAGTAAATCCATACTGGGATGAGTTTGCAGTGTCACAGGACTCAGGACACAGCCTGGGCTGCTGGGCCCTGAGCAGGCTGTGACAGGACCCCAAATCACATTCACAGCACCCAGTCCCTGCAAGGCACTGAGGGTGGTATGGCAGGGCAGGCAGTGTCTTCTCTCCTTGGATGGTGTGACCTGCTTCCCAGGCTAGGAGCAGCTCTCCTGACATTTCCACTGAGCCTGGGAAGAAATGCTGGCTCTCTGCACTGGGCTGAGGAGGGCTGACCCAGAGAGAGGAGTAAAAACCTTAAACACAGGGCTTTCTAACTTTCACTCTGCCTTAAGTGAAGGGAAGATGATCAAACAAGGTTTTTTTTGGTTTTTTTTTTTGTCCCCTAGTTTAAAATATGTCTGTTTCTAGAATATCATGGCCTTTTATTTTCTGGTGTGCTGCTTTCCTTCCCTGCCAAGCAGCTCCCACCTTTCCCCTTGCCTGTGTCTCAGCTGTGGTGGGTGCCCTGCTCAGCCCCTGCTGTGCCACTCTCCTGTCCTGCTCCAGTTGGCCATGGCTGCAAAACCCCACTGCAGCCTAGAGTGGAGAGCTTCTGGGAAATCTGGCTTCACTGAATTAAAACAATGCAGAAGCATTAGCAAGGAGGAGACTCTGAAAGTCCCAGATTTCCTGAGAAACAAAAGCTCTTTTAAGGTGTGCTGTGCGTTAAAACTGGTACGGAACTTGAAGGAATTAAGTATATCAGCTTCTTGGCTGAAACTGGACTGACATGGCTGAAGATAAACTAATTTCCTCCAGCTGAAGGGCTGGGAAATTCTGCACAGAAATGCAGGGGCCTTACCAAAGCCCTGTGTCCCAAGGCAGCCCTCTTGGGGGTGGGAGGAGAGCCCAGGCACAGCAGCAAGCAGCCCCTCCCTCCCAAAAGGCTTCTCGTACCTTTAGTTACAAGCAGTTGGATCTCATACTACCAAGTTGTTAGAAGCAAACTTTGTAAATGTGCATTGTCATGGAGACAGTACAGATCAGCTGAAGGACCATATGGTTCTTTACTCCTTCGAGCTATCACTGGAAGGAGTAGACTGAGGAATATATTTAGTGTTTTCTTTTCAACAGATGACTAAAGATAAGGAAATAAAATTAGCTGGAGAAAACCCTCCTCCTTTCCTATGGGAAGTTGGCTGCTCTTTACTCTGCATTAGAAAAAAATATTACTGAGATCTCTTGTTTTACAGCTGAACATTGACAGGTGTTTTGGAAAGGTCATAGCTGTGAGCCTCTCTTCACAAGAATACAAAGAAAAACGTGATTACCTTTCTTTCTTTAAAATGGTATGAACTTGCTCCCTTTAAAAGCAGGGTCTGGGTATGATTTTTCACAGATAGATGATTCTTCCTTAGAAGAAGATGCCTTTGATCATAGCTATATGCTCACATCCACTTTGAGACCACTTCACCATCTCAGGGTGAGTGACAGCCTCGCTCCAAACTCCTTCAGCAGCCACAAATGATCTGATGCTGGCACTGGTGGAATGAGTAGTTCCCTGCAGCCCTGCTAGACATGCCTCTCCCCTGGCCTGGAAGAGCCCTTGGCTGCCCCTCTGCTCTTCTATCAAGAATGCCACTTGCTTTAATAGTGGGGTTTAATAGAGCTGTGGTGGAAATAAGGAGGCCCTTTGTCCCACAGGGTTGGAGAGAGGTGCACTGGGCTAAAAAAAGATAGTGAAACTGTTGATGATAGCACCATTTCTCAAGAAAAGCTTTGTTTTAGGGGGAGAAAAAATACTCTTTAAGTATATTTACAGAAGTATATTAACAAAAGTATCATGTAAAAATATTTGACCAGCTTTACGAGCCCTATTCACTGGCAAGTGGACCACTGAAATTCATATGAGCTGGGCAACAGGTGCTACACTTGAGCAGCCAATCTTTAGTACAGAGCAGCATTAGTATAATTCGCTTGCCAATCAACAGTTTGAGCAAGCAGTAGATTGTTCTATGCCTTTGTGATACGTGTGCTCTGAAAGGGCAGCCTGACTGCAGTGTCTCAGCTGGAATTACTTCAGGGAAAACGTTCCCCTTGCCAGTCTGAGCCTCATATCTCCTCCTGGAGTGCAGGTGAAGGCAGAATATTCTTTCCCTCTGGTTGTGAATAGTTATAATCTTCCCCATAATGTAATGGTTAGCATGGTATCTGAGGAATTCCAGGGCTGATGCTATGGGGTCTCTCTGAAAGCGAGAGCACAGGCAAGTGAGAAAGGAACATCAGCTGGATGAGCAGCCTGATGGAAACGCAGCAGGGATTGTGTTGTTCTGGTCCCTTGACCCCCTGCTGCCAAGGACAGACTGGCTGAAAAGGCTGTGCTGCTTGGTTCTGGGTGACAGCTTTGCCCTTTAACTTTTCTCTGTGTTGCTTGCATTCATCAAGACAGCAAGTGTCCTGTCAGGAGCAGCCTCAGTCAGGTGAGGGTAGGAGATTACACCAATATCTGAGAACAATTGGCAGCTGTGCCAAGCAGCATGAACAGAAAGATGTGTGAACAGGAAGGGTGTTTGGCTGCAGCTTTTCAGATATTGGGAGGCTTTGCTTCCTGATGTTTCTGCTGTTTTACTGGCAGGTACATGACTAGGTGTCCAGGGAAAAGGGAGAGAGCAAAGCTGCCCAGACCTCCTTTATTCTTCCCTCCTCTAGATCCATGCTCCTGAGTGAGCTACTTCTCTGGACAAGATCCTGATGGCCTGACTGAGGATAGGTCTGTCAGACTGGAGAGGGGAGAAAGAAAGAAACTGATTTGGTCGTGATTAAACAAATACAAATTTGACTTTACTCATAACAAAAAAATTGTGACATTCTTCTGC
Organism: Ploceus nigricollis; assembly: GCA_013399945.1. Classification (NCBI taxonomy): domain Eukaryota; kingdom Metazoa; phylum Chordata; class Aves; order Passeriformes; family Ploceidae; genus Ploceus; species Ploceus nigricollis. The sequence continues at coordinate 321,683 of VXBC01006906.1, read as the reverse complement.
CTTCTGCCTCAAATCTTTACCCATTTTGCACTTAGAGGGGATTTTTTAACACTGACATCTATTTTGGTTTAAATTGTGCCATGGAGTGCTAAACCAGAACACTAAATAGGACATCCATAAGCCTGCCAAGTTGGACCAAAAGAGAGGAGAGTCTTGAATTAACACAGCCAAAGAGTTGAAGTTTAGCAAAATTTCTAGCTCCTAAAAGTCAGAGGTTTTAATGGGACTTTAAACTGCTTTATAACAGGGCGATGCTGTACTCACCAAAAAAAAAAAAAGCACATCTTATATATCTTATATGACATATAACACAACTTGACAGTTTTAACCATGTGTATAATTAGTGATATTGTCTCAGTAACAGTGAGAATGACTTTTTGTTGGCACTTCATGCCATTAAATTGAATCTTTCCCAAGGAGGAAAATCTAGGAGGCACTAGTCAGTCACTGACTCACTATCAGCTGCCTCCTTGCTAAAGCCTGAATGCATTCCATAGTAAGTTATTTGTCACAGTGACTCAGCATTGTAGGCTCCTTTTTAATTTCTCTCTCACCACAGAGCCAAGAAAATCTCCCACCTCCCCATGCCGTATGCTACTGAGATAGCAGTTTGTATCATCGGCCAAAGGATAACATATTCAAATGTATGCACAGAGCCTTATAAGGGCATTAGCACTTGCTCCAGGTTGGACGTCACGATGGCGAGCAGGGAAGAGGCACCAATAATAGATCCTGGTGTTGGTTGGTGTGCACAGTCAATAACAGCTCCTGGTGTTGGTTGGTGTGTACAGTCAATAACAGCTCCTGGTGTTGGTTGGTGTGTACAGTCAATAACAGCTCCTGGTGTTGGTTGGTGTGTACAGTCAATAACAGCTCCTGGTGTTGGTTGGTGTGTACAGTCAATAACAGCTCCTGGTGTTGGTTGGTGTGTACAGTCAATAACAGCTCCTGGTGTTGGTTGGTGTGTACAGTCAATAACAGCTCCTGGTGTTGGTTGGTGTGTACAGTCAATAACAGCTCCTGGTGTTGGTTGGTGTGTACAGTCAATAACAGCTCCTGGTGTTGGTTGGTGTGTACAGTCAATAACAGCTCCTGGTGTTGGTTGGTGTGTACAGTCAATAACAGCTCCTGGTGTTGGTTGGTGTGTACAGTCAATAACAGCTCCTGGTGTTGGTTGGTGTGTACAGTCAATAACAGCTCCTGGTGTTGGTTGGTGTGTACAGTCAATAACAGCTCCTGGTGTTGGTTGGTGTGTACAGTCAATAACAGCTCCTGGTGTTGGTTGGTGTGTACAGTCAATAACAGCTCCTGGTGTTGGTTGGTGTGTACAGTCAATAACAGCTCCTGGTGTTGGTTGGTGTGTACAGTCAATAACAGCTCCTGGTGTTGGTTGGTGTGTGCACGGTGTCAGTGCTGGTGCCATCCATGGGAACAGAGCCACGGCAGAGCTGAGCTCCCCTTGTCTGAGCCATGGGGTGATCTGAGCCAGCCTGCACCCAGACATGCAGCCCCTCCTGCAAACATCACCCAGCCATCCTGCCGTCCTGGGCTGCTGTGGGACGGGTACTGCCAACCAGCCCCAGCCCTCTGCCTCCATCAGGCAGCTCCCCTCCAGCCCAGAAAAGTCAGTATGAAATGATAGGGACTCTATAGAGGCACTAAATCTGCTTCAATCTGAACGTCTCCACCTTGGTTACCCCTGTGCAAACTGAGGGTGATGAGGTGTACCATCCTCTGTCAACTGCCCTGTGTTCTCTGCACTGAAATGCTGCTCCTATTAATCACAGGTGTTCCCCAGCTGGTGTCTCAAACTAAAGGGAGAAAGAGCTGTTGAGATCAGATTCCAGCTTGGATCGTATCACCCCTGAAACCACAGCTTCAGCCGTAGGGGATGAGGGAAGACAGCTGTGTGATATGAAAAATGGCCAGTGGTGCCCAGTCTGACGAAGGAGTGCAGAGCAGCAGAGGAATGCTGTTTTTCTCTCTGCCACCTGGTGAGTCAAATACTTCCTCATGGCATCATCCTGTGTTTATCCAAGTAATGACCTGCTTTCATACTGCTTTATCCCTCAGGCCATATTGGCCACAGGTGTAACCGGTGGAGAATTTAGAATTCAGGCAAAGAAGTCACATGCTTTTGTACCGACTGAAAAATGCTATTTATTCTGGTAGAAATTAGTCTGCATTAAGCCAGAACGAGCAGTATGGGAACCAGACCAAGTAACCAAGAGCTGCAGGGTGAAAAGCTGGGAAAATCTGAAAAACTCCCCAAACATTCTAAAGGGTGAGTACATTGCATAGATCACTTTGGGTTTTTTTTACTTTAGTCTAAACTAATGTAAAGTTCTCAAAGCTCAGTCAAAGGACTGAGGTTCAAATCAGTTTCATCTGTTTTTTGGTGTAAGATCATGACTTTCTATTAAAAATTAAGGCTGCTGAAATCCAAACAAAGGCAGATAAAAGCCATTTCTACTCTGCACGTCATGTGATGGGTGACAATCAAAAGGAAAAAAAAGATTAATTGGGTTACAATAGTAATTTAATGACTACAAATGAAAGTTGGAACAACAGTGATCTCATGTCCAAGATGTTTATGAAATCAATCATTCTCACCTGTAAGAATGTGCTGTATTTCCATGGTTGGGAATTCATGGGCAGGGAGTTTTGGCACAAACAAAATTACTATGGCTTATGCTTGCCTTTTGGGCTCGTGTGCTGGCCAAAGTGGAGGGTGGGTGTCTGTGCTCTCTCCTGATGGATTCTATAGCTGCTGGAATTTTAAGGGCCTCTTTCTGTGCTGACAGCTACAGGCAGAGCTCCTGTGAACAGCATGCCATCCATCACAGACCCTCCCATCACAGCACCTCCCTTTGTGTAGGGATGTAGGGACCAAACAGCTCAACTGAGTTTTGCATGTGTTATTTTTCTCCTGAATCCTTCCTCATTTTCTCCTCCCTTGTTACTCAAGCATTTATTTAGGAAGGTATTTGCAAAGGTCAAGTACAATTCCTTAGGGGTTAAAAGCCAATGTTTACCTAACATCACCTGGGATGGGAGGTGAGCTGGAGGCCTCTTGGAAGAAACTCACTGGAGGTCCATTCTCCAGGTGCAAACTTGATAGAAGGGAGCAGGGAACTTCCACAGTTGAGAGAAGAGTAAATAACATTTCAGGCTGCCTGAGCTCACCTGGATGGCAGCAAGTGTGCATTTAGCTATAGATGTGTATGTGTTGCCAGTATCTGGCTGTGCTGTACCATGTTGGAGGTTAAGGAGTAAAGCAAAACATATGAGGCATGTTGCTGAAATACTAACCAACCACCCCCACCAAAAAAAAAAATTTTAAAAAAATTTGTTGGCTCCCAGGTCTTTAAGACATTAGAAATCTTCTAATGGCAGATCTTGGAATCTGTTGTTTTCCAAGCCTGCTTATTCATCCCCTTTTGGACAGCAGGAAAACAGTCATAATTAAAATTTTCTGCAGACCAGAAGTGCTAAGGGGGTAGATGGTTTGGAGCATCACAGCTCACAACAATATCAATATTTGTGTATCTTTGCAAAACTCTCCTCAAGTCACCAGGAATATCTTGACAGGATCACCTTTTTCTCTCTTTCAAACACTCTGTCATCTTATCCCATGAACCACTGTTGTTGCTAAGACTGTCCTGTGATCAAAAGTCCCAGCTGAGGTGACATTCTCAAACTTGTCCATTTTTCTGATCTTTCAGCTGGAAATGTATGGAGTTTGGGAGCTAGTCATGTGAAGAGCTGCCTTGCACATATAGAGGCAACTGGAGAGAAAATCCTTTTCCAAAGAAATGGTAGAATAGTGTTTCACATTATTATAGGAATTTCAAATGTGCTGCTGACTTGTTATTTTTACTTTCTCTTCATTTGGAAGAAGCTGTTTGATACTGTTCTGTGTGTGTCAAAATATTTTTAATGTTTTTCCTTGATAACTGAGTACAGACACAGCAATGACTTGAAGATAGTTCTCATCTCTCCCATCAATGATGGAAAATTCACATCCTCAGAAATAACACTTGATCTTGCATATGTGGTGGGTAGAGTTGACCTACTGCAGAAGAGAATGTAGAAGTAGGAAAATGTTATGCCAACATTTTGGTGTAACATTTTGAAAGTTTCAGGTGAGACTTCTATACAGAAGATTGAATGGTGATTCTGGCTACTGATGTTACCTCTCTAAAGGATCAGAGTTCAATAAAAAAATAGCAGTGTTTCCTAATGAAATGGTAAAGGTATACCATGAGGATACAACAAAATCTCAAGTGGTTAATGAGTTTCTCAATAGTCTCTCTTCCCCCAGTGCTACATTTATCACTCTTGAAAGTAAAAGGAGTCTAGTAGGAGAGTGTTATTACAACCAGCCCCAAGGCTTCGAGTGGGTTGCATTTCTCAGGAGGAGGTGAGCTTGTTGCTTGGTCTCCCACCAGGTAATGATAGCCCTGTCAGCTATTGCAGAGTGAGAAGTGACAGCCTCCAGAAGCTCTGGGAGTGGTGACCCTCCTCTTTCTAAGCATTCCTCAGAGACAGCGAGGCAGACACCAGGGTGTTATAATGGGCTTCACAAAGATTCCCCGTTCTCTCTGAAGGAAAGCACTGCCTTTGCAGCACCAGGTGACCATTATCCTGTATCAGCTCCCAGCTCCAGGGATTTGTGATGGCAAAATGGGTATTGGCTGTGAACACAATTGCTCTTGACTATGCTTTCTGCAAATAACTCTGCAGGAAAACAGGTGAGAGAAAGCAAGCCTTCGAGGTCTTTGCTCTGCCCCCTCCCCCTTATTTAGATTATTTGTGCTGTTTTCACAGCTACTGAGAACTGAAATCAAACAGACCAATCAACCAGCCCTAAACTGCCCTGATGGAGCTCTGATGCCCACATCAGCAACCACATGGCTCAGTCCTCATGGCAGGTATGGGCTGAAACATCTTGATCTTTGAGTGTTTGCAAGCTGGAAAGTCTTCCAGCTCCAAGTGATTAAAATAGGACTGGAAAGGGGATGTAATTCCTGTAATTCCTCAATTTCTCTGAGGCTAGAAATCAGGTATCACCTTTACTGGAGTGGGTCAATCTGGGAGAAGTCTCTGCATAAGGCTCCCCTGTACCTCCCTGCTCTATCCAGGGCAGGTCCCTCTGCTAAAACAAAATGCATTTCTTGGTTTAGGTAGAGGCTTGTGCAGGAGGAGATATGAAGGAATTCACTGTGTCCCTCCTTTAGTTCATTCTCTTTATTTCTGGGTGTAATTACGCTACAGCTGCTTCCCATTTTAGCACTTTGTACTTTTATGTCTCCTCCTGACTGAGACTCAGACCAATTTTTTGGAAAAATCTCTCCAGAAATGCAGCTTTTCCATTTCAGAGATGGAGAAACTAAGTCACATAGATAACAAAATTATTCACCTGCACATGTGAGTGTTGTAAGGGACAGTAGAGCCCAGGTCTCTTAATTTCCAGCTATATAATCCAGGCACAAGTTTTGAGGTAAGCTTTCATTTTTCCATGACCTGTAGGGATTGCTGCTTGCAGACAGGACACAGCTGATTGTGGTAAAGGAGAAGTGCAGCTGTGAAGGGAGCATCATGTCATGTAAACCATGATACAGACACTGGACATCATCTGAACCAGCAGAATGGGGCTGAGAAGGTCTCTGTGAAAGTGGAGCAATGAAGTGCAGTGGCCATGGAGGGATGCTGGCAGGGCTGAGTGATGCTCCATGGTTAATTGCTGCTTACGATGTCCTAGCACTGAACTTAAAATGCTTCTTGGTGTCTGTGACAAAACAGGCAGACCAACACTCAGAAAGGCCAGATTACCTTAGCTAGAGGGAATCCTACAGGTGGATCCTTCAGCCACTGAAAAGCTTTAATTTCAGATTGATTTTTCCATGGGTCAAGCAGGGATGCTCTTTCACATGGCAGTTTTGTCCTGGAAGATGTTCGGTTGCTCAGCCCTTCACCGTCACTTTCTAATAAAAGTATTGATTTGTAGTTTTGGGTTGAAATGCCTAGGACAGCTGTCACTCTGCCCCAAAGTCATAAATCCTCATGGTTTTCCTCATCTGGCAGCCCTCTGTGATTAAAGCAAGAGCTCCTTGGAAGGATGAATCACCGAGGCTCATAGGTATTCACTCACTGTCTCACCACTGCAGCCCACTCTGTGTTGTCCAGCCTCTGTTTGCCTGACATAAACAATAGACAGGATGTCAAACATGCAGAATTGCTCTGAGAGGAAACAGCAATGATTTCTAGAGCTCCAGATTTCTTATTTCCTTTTAAGCTTGGAAATTAAATGTGGGGGTTCTCTAAAACTAACAGAAACACTGGAGTGGATGGCAGTTTCCTTTATTTTTGCATATAAAGCATGTTTTGGTGCAGCAGGGAGAGAGATGCCATTGATACCTAATAACAAGCACACAAATTACTAGTGCCTTTTGTGTAAGTAATTTAGATACTCTTGGGGTTTTTTCCATAGCATTCTCTTCTGTTTATCAATTTCTTCCCTGTATCTCCCAGTTTGCCTGCATCTTCATTCATCATTCATTTACAAAGCCATTCCAAGCATCAGAAACCAATTTCCTCCCTGATCCCAGTCCTGTAACAAAACAATATTACCCTGCATGCAAGCAACGTTATGAAGATTGGGGTGTTTTGAACAGAGGAGTGTGTAACAGGAGGAGGATTAAGACTAAAAAGCCAAACCACATTTCGTGAACTGTCTCATCTTCAGCTCAGCATCCCTCCTACAACATGAGAATAGATGTTTTCCACTTTGTTCTCGTGCATAGGCCTGTAAACTGCCATGAGATCACACATCAAGCTAATGGACACTGAATTTTGACTTGCATTTTTGTTCTCAATCCTGAATCTTTGATTCCTTTCTCCAATCAGCTTAATCAGCCCAAGCCCACCCAGCAAGTACCTGCCTAGCAGCTGCTCACCCCGCATGTGCTGCTGTGCCTCTGAATCACTGCCTTGACTGGGCTCCAAGGGCTCTGCTCCGCTCTCCCTCGGGGCGTGCGTGTAGGAACGCGCAAACTTCACTGCACAGCTCGCACTGCAGGCAGCACATCTCACCCCTACCTGCAGATAGCACACGTAAATCACCCGGGCTGTTACACAACCTGCAGCTCACAGCTGCACAGACCTGCTGCTCTGCTCGCTGCTCAGTCTGACCGCGGGCTCTCCGTGGTGGTGGGACGCGTGTGCCCTGCTGGCTGCATCCTCCCAACATCTCCAGGAGGTAAGGAGCTCCCGTGGCTCTTGACACCTTCTAGAGGAGGCATCAGGTTGCCTGTCCAGGAAGGTGTGGGAGACTAGGAATTAGGTTGGGTTTGGAGATTTCCTGGGGTCCAGCCTCACGTGGCAAGCCTAACTCACCAATGCCTGTGTCCTCTACACACCATGCATGGGTAGGAGGGGAAGGTAAAGGAGTCTGAGGTTGCATAGCTACAGTGGTTTTTACACCCTGAACTGCTCTAGGTTTATTAGGAGAAGCAATGTCACATCTTAGTGACAGTCACTTCTTCACCTAGCAGTTGGCCCTTGAACTATGTATCATATGGGAGAGTGGTGAAGTAAGAATATTTATAATTATTATTGTAATTATTTCCCACACATAAATTATGGCTACCAATCAAGCCATAATTTATGTGTGGGAAACAATGATAATGGATTAGAATTTTTTTTTCAACTTCAGTTTTTGATGGTGCTTTTGATAATACTGAGGATAAATACTGAGCATTTCAGATCTCGCTCTCATGATCTCATTCCTGCAAACCAAGAGCTTTGCACATTAAAGGGTCACATCTGTAAGGGAGAATGGCAGAGATACGGAGTCTTCCTGACTGTTTTTTACCCTATCTCATACAAATAACATGGTTTCACTGCAGCACCCATGCTGGCAGTGGTCCCTCGGTGTTCCTCCAAGGAAAAGGCTTCAGATATCTCATTTCAACCTACATCAGGAGCTGAGGAGGACTATCTCTTGTGTCATTGCTCTCAGTCATTCTCTAAAGTCTCATTTTTATTCTCTAAATTGCCATATTTCTCTTCTGGTCTATAGTCAGTCTTGGTCTGCATGTAAGAAACATACAAGTGCATGTAAGTTTTACATTACTTATCTAAAAGTATCTGTGTACAAAAAGATTGGGAAGCAGTATGGTCAGTATGATGCCCAACCTTTCACTCTGGAACATGACACTCCTTTACACAGCTGCTGGAGAGAGCCTGCATGCTGGCAGCAGGAAGAGCCAATTTCCCACCTCCCAGGGCTTAGTCAGTGTGCAGCCTGACACCAGGAACAGTTATTTCAGGTGTTTCTGCTTTTGATGGTACAGCTCCAATAATTTTAAAGACATCAAATTTGTAAGATGGCACCTGTAAGGATGGGAGATGCTGACAGCAGAGCACGTTGTACCTATTTCCTTCACATGACTATGAGCACTGGCCTCTCCATACTGATGAGTTTCAGAGCCTGTGGGTTATTTATCAGCACTTTTTGCCTATTTAGATCAGTAAATATAAGTGACAGAATAAGCTCTACTAATCAGTTTTCAAAATAAAAAGTCTTTATCATAATAAAGAATTAGGTGGGAAAAAGCTTTTTAATCAGCTTCATTTAGTAATCAATATAGTCAAGCCGTCATTGGACTGATTGGAACAGTTTTTGTTTGGTTTTCTCCTTGACTTGTTTCCTTAAGAGGTCCAAGGCACAGCAGACAGATGCAAGGTGGCAAGATGGTTTGTGCAAGGTGGATGAGCTCCACAAAGCCATGGTGCTACATCAATTTAAGCAACTAAGAATCCAGGCTGCACTTTTCAAATTACATTCAAGGCTCTTTATGTTATTTGTTTTGGCTTGTGTTGCTCTAATCTCTAAGAATGCTCTTTAGACCAATAACTAAAATCTATATTTTTAGAGAGACTTGGTAGTACAGGAAGGTGTCATGTTTAGATACAGTATTTTATATGCTCCTAATTAAGTAATTGAGAGGTAGTTGTATTCCATTACATACTTCTTATCTATGTACTTGCAATTAATCATTTGTTTTCCACCTTGTGGTTTATCTCCTACATTTTAGTCACAATTTTTTTCCTTTGAGCATTGCCACATAATTCAGGTTTAGTGGGGATTACTCCTGAGCAAGGAATGTCAAAAGACTTGTGAGAAATACAAGAGAAAAGATAAATATGAGATTATGAGAGGCAGCAACTTCATAGGAACTGCATATTTAAGCCAACAATCAAACCCACTGAAAGCCAGGGAAACCTTCGGCCAAGTTTCATTTTGGTCTCGCATAACTGCGCAGACCTCAGATCATTAATAACGATAGACATCTTGTTATCCCAGCAAATAATCTGGAATGACATTTATTGCAGTTATCTGAATCTGCCCATCTTCCTTCCCTGGTACTATCGGGGTTGCCTTCTCCTCCTCATGGAAGGCAGGCTGCCCAAAAAATGATTCATCCATAAGAGATCAGAAAATACTGGCATGCATTATCTGCTCTTCAGGCTTGTGCTTTGACCCAAGTGCTGACTGATAAAGAGCCTGATTAAAGGGAGCAAGCTGGTGGCACAGCATGGGGTGGCTGCTGTGGCAGGCAGGGCCCCAGCACCTCCCCAGGTGAGGCTTGCTGCCAGTGCCACCCAGCACAGCAGCACCTGGCTCCACAGGCACTGGAGGTGAGCCCTGTGCCCAGCCTGGTCTCCTGTGACCCACTTAGTGTATTAGGGAAAAGCTGCAGGTATTGTTTACCTGGACCTGAGTAAAGTCTTTGACACCTGAAGGAGCTGCCTGCTCGTGGCCTGCATGGAGATACTCTCTGCTTGGTAAAAGCTGAGCCCAAAGAGTGATGGTGAATGAAGTTACGTGTGATGAATTCTGACTGAGGTCACACCCAGCTGGCAGCTGGTCACAGGTCAGACTCCCCAGGGCCAGTTCTGTTTAATGTCTTTATCAGTGATCTGGACAAGGGGATCAAGGGCATCCTCAGTGAGTTTGCAGACAATCCTAAGTTGGGTGGGATTGTTGATCTGCTGGAGGGCAGGAAGGCACTGCAGAGGGACCTGGACAGGCTGGATCCATGGGCCCAGGTCAGTGGAGTGCTCAGTGTGGCAAAGTGCCAAGTCTTGTCCCTGGATCACGACAACCCATTGCAGTGCTGCAGGCTGGGGGCAGAGTGGAAAAGGACCTGGGGGAGCTGGTCAACAGCAGCTGAACATGAGCCAGCTGTGCCCAGGTGGGCAAAAAGGCCAGTGGCATCCTGGCTGTATCAGGAACAGTGTGGCCAGCAGGAGCAGGGCACTGATTGTCCCCCTCTACCTGGCACTGGTGAGGCCATGCATCAAATTATGTGTTCAGTTCTGGGCCAGAGGAGGTTTAGATTGGATTTTAGGAAAAACTTTTTCGTGAAAAGGGTTGTCATGGATTGGAACAGGCTGCCCAGTGAGGTGGTTTTGTTAGCAGCCTTAGAGGTGTTTAAAAGACGTGCAGATGGCACACTTGGGGACATGGTTTAGTGCTGGGCTTGGCAGTGCTGGGTTAGCAGCTGACTCAGGGACCCTAAACGTCTTTCCCAACCCAAACAATTCTAGGATTCTATTCTATGATTTCCAAGCTCTTCCATAAAACTTCCAAATTCACTACCTCAGGGCACGGGCCATGTAGCAAATGCACAAGAAACATGTTGTGACCCACAGGTGACCCTGAACATTTAGGGTGGACAATGTGAGCCTGAGAAAGCATAAAAGATGGAAAATCTGATTGCTGTTCCCTCACTGTTTGCCCAAGTTCTCTGCTTTTTCTTCTAATTTCTGTACACTTCAAAAAACTAAAGTAATTTTACCCCCATATTAATAATTACTCCTTGCCAGTGTTTTGCTGTTAGGCCATGTGAATGATATGGCATATCCTTGATATTATGATACAAATATTTTTTGCATGGATCTTTTCCCAGTGTCAAAGTAATATACTCAGCAGGCACAGGAGAAGAGTCATTAGAAATTTCTTAGAAAAAAGTCTTGGGACTGCCAAATCTTGACCGGCATTATTATTGTGGGTAAACTGCTCAGGGACCAAGCTGCACTATCAGAGTCATTTACTGGCACTTTAAATGCTCTCTGCCTCAGTTTGTCTTTTTGTAAAATGGACACAAAAATGTCCCTCAAAACTGTAAAGACTTATTCAGGTTTCTGAGAGCTTTGCAATGAAAAAAAATCATCAAAATGCGATGCAGCTACTGATGAGGGATATATGCTGTACAGATTCAGGAATAAGTTATATGTATAGTTTTGTACAATTATGTTCAGTGCTGTTATTACCCAGCAGTTATCAGACTGGTAAACTAAAATAGGACATCATCTAATTCATACCAAGAGAGGCTCACAAAATCAAGCAGACTTGATAACTCTGTCATTATACCACTTTAATTGAAAAAAAAAATCTGAATTTTTAGTCATGCCTCAAAGTATTTATCCTTAACTATAGAAGCTCTACTCTTCTGTGTTTTATCTTTGTTTCTTTGAGAAAGCTGGTCTATGGTAGTTTGTGACATTTTCATTGTGAAAGATGCTTAACATTAACCAGTTATTTAGAACCAAAAGCCTTTGCCCTAAGATACATATGGTTGCACTTAAGCTGAAATCACCACTTTACCTTAGAAAATATTGGTTTCGTCATAAAAGGTAAGTGTTCCCAGAAGTATATTAAAATGCACAGAGAGACAAAAGAGAAATATTGGAATTCAATCTAGGATACCAATGTAAAACTATTTAAATATGCTATAAATTGCACAGATCCAGCATGGTTCACTGAAGAATCTTTCAAGTTATTAAAATATTTTCATTTCAATAAGAGACACTAGAAGTAATCATGCAATTTGTGTGCTGTTCAGCGTTAGGAACACTTCTATATATGTTTATTCAATAAAGTTCCCCCAAGTCACAAACAAAAGTTACTTCGGCTCCTATGAGGAGTATTTAGAACAGGAGAGCACATCAGAGAAGGAAGTGGAAGGGAAAATGAATAGGTTGTATCTGGTTCAGTTCCAGTGGAGGTGTGAAAGGTAAAGAGGCCTTTTTTTGGCTGAAGGGGATTAATTCATAATGACATCTGTGCATCCAAAGTCTCCACATGTGCATTGCAGTTAAGAAAGGTACTGACTCGTAGAGCCCATGCAGAGCATCTTTAAGGTAAATGGACAGCATTACAAGGGGCACTAAAGGAAAATAATGGCCCCTTTTGGCCAGTCTAGTTTCAGGTCTTGGGAAAAAAAGTCAGTTTCTTCATCACTGCTGGAACAGAAGATTTGCTAATTGCTGCACAGTGGAGGTTTCCCTAATGGCCCACCTTTTTGAGAGGTTATCAGGTAGAGCAAAGCAAGGGATTCTGCAGCAGTATGTGGGCTGCCAATGGAAAAGAAAAGTCTTCAAACCTGTGATGCAAATACAAACTAGGAGTAGCAATAATATTTTTACCAACAACCTCTAACACTGCTGCATTTGGTGAGTTTACCATGAAATCCTAAACAAACCTCCACAAAATTTTCATCTAGACTTGCCCCTATCTTTGTGAAGCTTGGTTTTGGAAGCAGATCTTAGCTCTACAGCTTCAGATTGAATAAGGACAACAGATCTAATTCATCTCAATCAACAATGCATCTGAAGAGATCTGTTTGGTTTAGTGTGTAACTGCTCTCTTGAGCAGTAATGAATGACCCCATCAAAAAGTTAAGATGGGGTAATAGCACCACCTGAGACAGAAAGCATCATGCAAATTGTCATAAGATGTGGTTAAAGCTTCATGTGCAGCTAGGCTCAAAAACGCGTATACAACTCCACAAAATAATACTTTTTTCTTTGAAAATTTATTTGTGCCCTGACTGAAAGGAATACCAGGACCCTGTGTTTTGGCATCAGAAGTCTTGCTCTAATACCCCTGTTCTCTTCAGCAGTGCATTTGTAAAGCTCTCAGCCTTGTTTGGAAACTGGGATAGTGAGACCATAGTGTCTAGCAGGCTGTTTGTCCCCCAGGGTTTCGTATGCATTTTGCAGCAAATGTTTTCAAAGTATCTTGCTTTAGAGGATCCTTGCAGGAATTCTTACACGGGAGCAGCTTTATTTATTTAGGTCAACATTAGCACTGTTTCCTGGTTGTTGTGAATACTATCTCGGGGGAGAATTTGTCATTTTAGTCTGGGAATGACAGGATAAAAATAGACGGGATAATTTCATACATAACTGGTATGGAGGTGTTTTTAGCTAACTTGTTGTAAGAGCCTGGATGGAGGCTATTCTTTTACTAAATGCCCCCAGTTCAGTGGTAGCCTTGTAAGAATTTCTCTGTATTTCTACTTTCCTTCATTTGTGGTATTTTTGCCCCATACCACTGTTGCCCTGTTCCTCTCTTCTTCTGTTGTCATCTCACCCTCTTCCTCTTTCACACAGGGGCCTTGCAGAGAGCGCAGTTATATTCGAAAGAGCTCATCATATGAATGCAGAGACAAAGCCAAGGGTCACTCTTACTCAGAGCTTGCCAGCATCCCTTAATAACCCTCATATGACAGGCATCCAGCTCCTCTCGCTCTCTGCTAACTCCGTGTGTAATTCCTCCAACAGATACTTTGTTCTCAACAATAACATGTTTCTACCACGCTCCACGGGGTTCAAACACCAAGCTGTGACTGCGAGCTCCCATGGAAGCTGAGAAGGTATTTGACTGTTGAGAAGTGGATTCATATGGTTTGGAAGGTAGTTTCCTTATAAACATTAACTTTGGAAGGGAATTAAGGAATGTGTTTACTTTTCACCTGTAAGTACAATTAAGGCTAATCCCCTCCAGTGGTATAATGGTATTTCTGTATGGGAGTGCTGGTTCTCTTTACTAACTCAGGGCTGCACATAACAGCATTTAAAAATATGATGAGGTGGGGATGTATCTTATTTTGTTCATGGTCATGCTGTATGTTTTCTCTTTAAACAAGGTTGAAGAAAGAATCTCTTTTAGAGGCTGATGCCTGGAGATGTTTTCTTGTGGTTACGTGAAGCAAGGTGTAGACTTTGATGCCAAAAGAAAGGGTCCCCCACCTTGTCAATGAATCCTATAATCAGGTTGCAATAGTAACAGATTACAGCTGTCATGTTTCTTTTTCTCCAGGTTCTGATTTCTCTCCCTATCTCTGGTTTTCTTCTAGTAAGAGATACCCGGTGTCTCATTTTGCTCAGGTCAGGCAGGAGAACTTACATGGGCCAATAGTTTCCATTACATTTATCTAATCTCCAGTCTTCTCCAGCTAACCTAAATGAGTGCCATACAAGTGCTGAACTACATTTGCATGTGTGGTAGTTTGAGAAATTAATTAATTCTAGAAGTTTTCCTGAAACACACCTTTTCCATAAATGACAGAAACAGTTTAGGCAAAACTTTTCTACAGTAGTGCATTTTTTTTACTCTAAGTCGATGGCAAGTAAATAATTAATGCAAAACTCTCAGACCTGTCCTTGAAGTCCTGCTACAGTCCCACTCCCCTGTGAGAGGGATGTGGAGGTACCTATGGACAGCTGAAAGTGCAGAACAGAGGATTTTCCCAGGATCAGCAAACTGGTGGCTGACTCAATGCTGACAGACCCCCTATCAGCCTGATCCATGTCCTCCCACTGTAACCTGTGCTGCTGCCTCCACAGATTAGGAAAGCTGGCCAAGGCATCTGTCTCAAGGTATTTGCTTCAGACACTGTGGCTGATGGAAACCCTGATTTATCCTGGCCTGCAGCAGGGCTGGCTTTCCTTAAGCTCTCCTGGTTTTACCAAATGTGAATATGAGCTTGGCACAGTTTGTGATCTTAAAAGAAGTCAATGTGCAAAATACCTCCCATTGATGGTGACGCTGAAGCCCTTCTCTTGTGGGCTGAGGTGGGTTGGAGCCCAGGCTCTGGGCCCACCTGTGGGATTCCTGTGGGAATCTCAGCCTCCCTTCCCTGCAGACACTTGGAGAGGAGTCAGTGATCAGCCATTCTCGGAGGTACAACCACAACAAGCACATGTGCTGCTGCCTGTCTGCTCCAGAGGATTTCCTGCTACTTTCAGGAGACTGAAAGCAAGCTGAAATGTTCCAGCACTCTAAAGGAGGACAAGGCATTGGTGGGAGGCTTGTTTAGTATCTGAGTGGGATCATGACTACGATGTTCATCTGCATGTTACCAGCATGGAATATACGCACTTTGAAGACAAGTAGGCTCAGAAAGAAAGGAAAACTTCCAGGGAGGGAGGAGGCAGAGTGAAAGACTGCTAACACTTGCAGCGCGAAGATCAGGGGAAAGATGGAAATATCAGAGCAAGATAATCTGCAGGAGGAGGAAATCAGGCACAGAAAATCAACACTTGATGGGAGGCTACCCTAAATACCTACTGGGAGGCTGGTATTTACCCTCCAGGCAGTAGCAGGGCAGGTGCCAAATCCGCCTGTTGAAGAAGCAGGAGGTTACCAGCAAAACTAGCACACCATAACCCTGGGGGACCTTTCTTGCAAACACACCATTAGATTGCTGGCATGGAGAGAAGCTGGCAGCCCCGTTTCACACCAGCGATGATGTCACACAGCTCTTATTTCAGAAGCGTCTCTGTGAAGTTGACAGCTACTGCTATCATCTGATTCTGCTCGGATTGCTAATGTTGGTGTCTGAGGCAGGTTTTCAGTGGTCCCTGAAGGAGCAGCTGTACATAATGAATGGAAGGTGTCTTTTAGCACCTTAGCGGTTAGGTGCTTAGCAGTTATCCACATATTTCGGTAGTCTTTCAACTATGTGAAAAAGCCAACCAGTAACAGCTCATCATTTTCTAAGGTGCTTTAAGGCAGGGAAAGAGCATTTGCAGCTTGCTTAGGATTTCGGGGTGCTTCGCAGGTTGATTGAAGGCACTGTGACTTTCTAGCAATGCTCCTGCAATATTCTTCACATTGTTTTGTCTAAGAGAAGGAAAATGTATGGCTGATTCCCGCTTAATTAAGCCTCATCTGCTAAACAGTTATGTCACTATTTACGTATGAGTAGTCCCCACTGAAGTCAGGTCCTGCAGCTGTATATTTCATCTGGTAACAATGTGATTCCAAGATAAACAGACTTGGAACAAGAGATGTACATTGCCTTATATGTACGAACTACCTGCATGCAGCAAATGCTGTGCCATGTCATCCTGGCAAATGCTAACAGCTATTCTATTTCAAGAGCCTGTAAACGGACCACCTGATTATTAGTTTTAATTAATGGGCTAAACTCCCTGCTTCAGCTTTTACTGAAGTGTATGACTTGTCAGGTGAGTAACTTTGAGTCACTTGTGCCCCTCTATGGTAGTAAGGAAAAAACTCTCCACACCGACTCACATCAAGTGATTTTTCATGGCTGGGTCTCCCATGGCCTGGGGATAAGATCTTCTGGAGAAAAAAAAAAAAAAACATAGCTGGAAACAAGACATAGGGAAAGGAAATGTCTAGAAACTCAACAGGCATTTAGGTTTCATTCTAGTCCATCTCCTCTCTAATGCCCTTCTTGCAGGAATCCCTGACAGAGGATTGAGGGGTGCATTGACTGGTGTCTCAACTTCAGCTCTGGCCCATCAGAATGACTTGGGCTCTTCTCTCACCTGTGAATGCCACTACAAGGAAAGAACTCTGATTGTTTTATACTGCCTCCTCCTTCTCGTCTTCTGCCAGGTAATTCCCGTTCTCCATAGCATCCCCTATTACCCTACCAACGACCTTTTGTTTTTCCACACACTTTTGTACCATTCCCTTGATTACAGCCCTGGTTATTCCATTAATCACATTGACGCTATCTAAAGCAATCCCTTCAGCAAACACGTGCTTAATTTGGTCTATTGACAACGAGACGTGTTATCAGTTGTCACCTACCCCCAGGGAGGTGGGTGGAGTCCTGTTCTTAAGCAGAAATACTGACCAGGAGCTCTTCTAGTCAGCTGTCCAAAGAATTAACTTTGCTCGTGGCTCTGTCTCACGTGGCACCCCGACAGGTATCCCCAGCAAACAGAAGCTCTCCCAGGCAGCACCCTGCCTCACCACTGCTGGCAAACCCCATCAGGTTCCTGTAGAAAATGCATCTGCACAGGGCTGGAATGACACCGTGCTGCTTCCTGCTGTGGATCCCCTGGGAAGCTTTGCGGAAGGATTTTTTTTGTTGTAAATTTAACGTTATTACATCAATATGATACTGTGGCCCACCAAAGGTTTCTCCTGGGCATCTCTAACAATTGAGACCTTCATCAGAAAATGAAGATACGTAGAAGTTAATGAAATGAGAAGTAGGGGAGGAACAGTGCTGCAAAGTACTTTCTTTACAAGTGCTACAGAGGGAATTACTTTCTTAATGAAAGATGATGTTTCTTGAGCTCTAAAAGGAGTATGCAGAAATATGTTTTAGATGATATTGCATCTTTGTAAAGTTCTCTCTATAAAACACTGAGGACTCCAAAGGGTCAGAAACCTTTAAGATCTAGATATGTGTTTATGTAGTCAAAACGTGAATTGTGCAACTTACTACCCAAAGTAGATGATTTAGGTATGTTTTTATGTAGTCAAAACGTGAAATGTGTAACTTACTACCCAAAGTAGATATTACCAAATTATTTTATTCCCGAGAAAGCAGGAGGAGCAAATTGCTTAGAAGAATGGGAGAAAGCAGAACTCATTGCATGTACACTTGTTGAAACACTTAGGTTTTTTTTTTTTCAACTTTAGTGCCACTTAAAACTGGTATTCCTGACCAGTATTAACACTAACTATGAGTACTTCCAACTGCTGGAAGAAAACTTCAGCTTCCTGACTGAAGATCAGCACTCGAGGACGTGTCTCGGGTGACACCCTGTCAGTGGCAGGGTGATGTGCTGGGTGCAGTGTTACATCAGCAGCAGGCTTTCCGGCAGGCTCTGCCTGCACATGGCACACGGGCAGCGTGTGATGCAGCCAGGGGGTTCCGTGGTTCTCCTCAGGGCAGCTTTGCTGGATGCCACTTGACTTTTCTTCTAACACCTTGTCCCCAGGACAGCCGAGGCAGGAAAGTACCAGCTGTACCAGTCTTAGGGCAGCATCTGCTGGTTATTGCATGGATCAACATAGATGGTTGTCATGGAAGAGGCTGCTTGCTTTGGCTCCCAGGCAGAGGTACCTGGGGCTCGGGGGGCGGGAGAAACGGGCACTTTGGAGAGAAATGACCCGTAAATGTAATTCCAGCACTCAGTCAGGAGAGAACGGGAGTGAACGAGGAGCTCCTCGGTCCTGGTCTCTCTTTTCCTTATGAGAGGCAGCACCCATAAACTTTGGCAAGTCCAGGTTCAGTTGACAGCAATTCGCCTTCAAAGGCAAAGAAACCCGCCGCACCACCTCCCACAGCCCTTCCCGCACCGCTCCCGCGGGGCTCTCGGAGCCGGGGAGGCGGGGCAGCCGCTGAGAATAAACCCCAGATGCGAAGACAAATTGGGGACGAGGACTTTGTGAGCCTTGGCAGGAGTAATCCTGGGGCTCGGCCACCCCTCTCGGGGAAAGAGGCTGCAGTGGCGCCCAGGTGTGCGGGCGCTCTCCCAACGCAAGCAGACCGGAATTGACTTAGCGATAGAAATCACGGGCGGAGCCGGGGCGCCGCTGGGGCCCCGAGGGGAGAAGGGGAAAAGGGAAAGCAAAGGCAGATCCCGGGGATGCGCTCCCCTCCCCTGTGCCTTGCCGGCGGCAGGGGCTCAGCCCGCCCCCGGGATGCGCCTCCCGGCGAGGGTGGAGGGAGGAGGGGGAGGAAAAGCGTGCGGGAAGTTGCAGCTCGGGAGAGGCAAGGGTTTCGGAAAGGAACTCGTCTTGGCAACTGTGCCACGCTCCTCTTGTGGCAGGACCTAGTATGCAACAAGTCCCTGGAGCACTTCCCGTGAGAGCGCAGTGAACGTGACATTCAAACAAACAAACAAACAACCCCCCAAATGCTGACTTACCTGTCCCGAAAGTAAATCTCCAGAGCCGGCTCGTCTTGCACGGCCCCAGGTGCGAGCCGGGAGGTGGGAGGAGGGCGGTGGGAGTCAGGGCTCGCTGCGGAGCGCGCCCGGCCGGCCAGGACTTTGCTCGGGAACTTAGCGTCCCGCTCCGGTTTCCTGGGAGGCGGCTGCGATCACGTTTTATACTGTATTGGTTGGTAACCCCTCTCATTCATTAAGATCACGTAAGAACTCAGAGGGAAACGTGACTCTGAGCTAAGGCGTTTGCGTAAATCTATAGGTTTTTAAAACTCCCTGCCAGTTGCTTTCTGTCTTCTGTAGGCACCAAGGTGGTGGAGAGTTTAAGCTTGCGGATATTGCAAAGGGTTATTAGATTCATAAGTCACACCAAGTGGTGGGCGATCCACTGAGCAAAGCAGAAGTTCTCACATGATGACTTCAAACAAGACACATTACCTTCCAGCATCTGTTGGAGAGACTGGATTTTAAACCACTTCTGTCTCCAGGACAGCAAAGAAACAATGGTGAGTACCTACAAAAAAAAGCTTATTTTTAATACCCGGAGAGAAGAACAAAACAACTACACCAAAAAGCCTGAGATGTTGCTTAACGACAGTATCTGATATCACGGGCTCGGCTTTCTAGTACTTAATACGCCGAAGAGCGTAACCCGCGGAGGCCGGGAGAATTGTGCTTTAGACGGTGTAACTTTAATTGCGGCGCTCTTTGATTTAGGGCTGCGATGGGAACGGCGCGTCTGAGAGAGAAACTTGGAGCTCTGGCGGCCGGGCTGCCGCCGGGCGCTCTCTGCCTCTCCCTCGGCGGGCACTGACGCCTGCCGTCGGGGGGGCCGGGGTCTCGGGGCTGCCCCGGAGGGGGGCGCGGAGCGGCGCGGCCGCGGCACGTG
>VXBC01006906.1:284608-300527 GCA_013399945.1 Ploceus nigricollis | reverse complement strand
TCCTGCGGAAACGGGGCGCGGTGCCGCGGGGATGGGGGCGCCGGGGATGCCGCCCCTCTGCCGCCCCCTCCGCCCCGCGGCCCGGGAGCAGCTCCTCGGCGGCAGCCCCTGGACGGCACCGCCGGCAGCACCGGAGCCGCGCCGGACACCGGCGCAGCCAAAATGGAGGTGGCGCAGGACGGCACCGGAGGGGCGCCGGCGCGGGGCTCGCTCCGAAGTCGGTCATCATGACTGCCGCCTCTGCTGCGGCCGTGTGTGCTGCGGGGCTCTGATCGGTACCGGGGAGCAGCCGCTCTCCTCCCCGGGAGATGCGCTACCGGCGGCCTTGGCTTAGCGCCGTCCTCCTTTACCCCCCCGGCCGGCCGGAGGAGGGAGCGGGCAGCATCCCTCCGTGGATTTTTCCACTTCCACCTGGAGAACTTGCGTTTGCTGGGGATACCTGTCAGGGTGCCATAGGAGGCAGTTCTTAGCAGCTGTGGAGGCGAGGAGAGAGGAGCCAGAGAAGAGCCAGGTCTCAGCAGCATCCTTCGTCAGGAGGCTGGGTGACACTCAAACACTCATGATTTGCAGTATTGGTCTCATTAAATTCATAATGAAACGTCCTCTGACCTTTTTTCACTTAGGAAAAAGTAGTGTGGTAGAGCTAATATTTCAATACATCCACTCTGAACTAGAGGTTGATGAGCCCTACTAAAAATCTACCCACTTCCCAAAATAAATTTTTCTGTTATCTAGGAGGTTGTCAAGGAGCCTCTGGTTATATGAATTTTCCACTCCATGCATAATTTTGTGTATCTTCCTGTATTTTAAGTTTGCACCCATTACTTTCTTGCCAGCTCTTAAAAAACCCCAACATTTCCCTTTCTGCCTCTGTTGCCATGTTTCTCTTGAATTCTAATCATTCTCTGCAGAGACGCATGGGATGGACGGCTGCTAACAAATGACACGGGCCATATTTGGTCCCATTGTGGTGACTCATACCTTAATCTGCAAGTAGCTTTATTGATTTTAGTATCTCCTGTTTCTCCAGGAGCTGTCACTGCTTTGGTGGTGGTTCATCACCACCTTTCATCTCGTACAGTTATGGTACTGTAAAATGGCCGATCTCCTTGGAGTATGTCTTCATCCTCCAAAGTTTTAGTGTGGCAGTCTTTTTTCCTCTTTTTTTTTAAAGTTTTCTTTTACCTGGTACCACGAGTGTTGTCTTCAGTGGTTTGGTGTCTGTCAGGTGTCTGTGTCCAGCAGGAGATGCTTTTTATAATATATGGTGTGTGACACAGGAGTTGTCTCTATGCAAGTTTGCCATTCTCAGCAGCTCACCATTTGGATAACCTTTTGATTTTCAGGATTGCTCAACAATTTCCTGTTTCAAACGGTCTGATATTTCTCACTATTTATTTTTAGTGGCCAGCATTCACAGGCATGTATGCCAGTGGATTAATGTCTAGCATTTCATTAATCTGAGGTGGCTGGATGCATACATTTGGCTTTGTACAGCAAGTCCTTTTTTTTTTTTCCTTTATCACATTAATGCTCTTGAGCTCTTAGAAATGCACTAAGAAAATGCAGACTGGCTGCCATTCAGTAACCATAAGTTGCTTCCTAAATACAGTGGCATATGGTTGCCCTGCCATGAGAAATTCTGGAAAGGTGGATAAATCCTGAGGGACAGATTTTCCTCGGAGCTGTAAGTCTTACCATGAATCATTGTAGTAAATCACCACTAAGCACTTGAAGATGTAGCTGCTAGAATTTTTTTTTTTTTTAATCAGATACGCAAACAAAGAGAGCATCCAAAAGATTTCAGGAGAACTAGTTCATTCCTCTGGCAAAAAATAGTAACGTCAAGTGCAGTAAACAGCATCTGCAAGAAGCAGTACCTATCAAAGTTGTTGAAAATCAGTAGATTCCCTAGACCTCGGGAATGAGACAGGTAGTGCAAGGTAAAATATGTCTGAAAAGACACTTTCACGGCTCCCTCCCCTTTGAGCTAACATTAGACTGGGGCTAAGAAACTGGGGCTAGCAAAAGCAGGCTTGTCAAAGTGGTCCTTAAAATGGATTTGATGGCTTTTGGGGCATGAAGAACTAGAAAGGAAGAGTGGAGAAATGCAGGACTAGTTTTGTAATGCTCATTTTCATTTGTGGTCAGCGAGTCCAGCTAATAATGACTGCAGAATATGGGCAGGTGAAATGTAAAAGCAAAGGTAATACTTGTATGCCTGCAGGTAGGGTTTTGGAACAAGTGTGGGTATCCCATGTTTCGCTCATGTTTGGTTTTCCAAATATTTTTACACTTCCTTTCTGCATCTCTCCCACCACATTGTTAGGAGTAGTGAAGTGCCCTGGCAGGGAGATGTCAGGGGACACCCTGCAGCCCCCGGGGCACGTGATGAACAGGGTCACTGGCAAGCTGCTCGCCACCTTTGGTGAATTCCTACACCCACGTGCCAGCAGCAAGGTGTAGGGTAGGGCACAGGCTTCTCCCATGAACTGAAAATATCTCTGAGACATACTTCTGCAAAATTATAGCCAGGAAAACATACCAACTGACATGGAGTTCATATAACAACTGCCCACCCATTTCATTATTTCACAAATGTGTGATTCTTGCTTGTGAGCTGTCACCATTAACATTTCCATCTGTCTCAATATTGCTTCTATTCTTAGTTGCTTTGTGATAGATGTAGGTGTATGAAAAAGATTTCCCCCCCCTCCTCGTGTCGTGAAGTAAAATAACCGAAAGCCACATATATGTATCCACGCATTTTCATGCGGGCAGCCAGAAATAGAGGCACTTTCATGGCACTCCCATTACTAGATGTAGAAGAGAAGTAAGAAGCGCATGCCTGTGGCCTCTTGGTGCTGCTGGAACAGGTACATAATGGGGAAAAACATAAATAAGTCAAAATCTAACTGCAAAAGAACAATATTGCTTTGATCTCCTTTTGAATATGCAGTTGGAGAGACCTATTTTCCCAACCATGTAAGTATGGGAATAATTTTACTTATCATGTAATCCTAATTGGTCTTTTCCTGAGGCAATCTCAAAGGGAAAATAGCTGTGGCACGCTTTGGTGTTCAAAGGATCAGGTCCTCAGCTGTGTAGGTATTTCTAAACTTAGACCTTTCAAGCTGCTCATTGCTTGGACAAACAGAAAACTCCGTGCAATATGGGCAAAACCTGCTCTTCTCAGCACATCTGTGCCAAAGTGGAATCAGTGGGAATCCTCATACCTGTGGCAATGATCAGACGTGTCACAGGAGTCTCCAGCACAAGCACATCTGGTTCCAGTCACGTTACTCCTGTTGTCTTTTGAACTTCATGGCAGACTGCAAATGCACAGTCCCCTGATGGAAGAAGTCTCTGAAATGGCTGATGGGTGTGATGCATTTTCACCCTGGCACAGCTTGGTGCTTCCCAGAGGGGCAGGGATCAGCTGTGTCTGCTCTGGGGAGCCAGCTGGGCTGTGGGGCCTGGCCCTGCCCTTCCTTGGCTGGGGCAGAGCCTCGGGGCCAGGGCAGTGCCCCAGAGCCAGTTCTGCTCTCAGTGAGTGGTTTCCCCACAGCCACAGGCTGCTGTGCTGTCTCTTGTGGGGAGCACTGGTGCTGGCACTCTAGTGGGCCAAGCTCTTGCCATAACTGGCCAAGTGTATACTTTCTCTTCCCCCTGCCTTTTCATGGTGTGGCCTGTCTTTTTTTTTTTTCCTTCCCAAAATAGCGCACAAACCCCCAATTTAACAAGCATAAACCATACACTCTGGCCTCCAATTTATTTTGACATTTGGCAAGAATGATTTTGCAACATGTTCATTAAGTCATAACATTTTCGCTACTTTCCCATTCCAGATCCTTATTGACTGTAGCACATGTGAAAATAACAAAGTTATTTATTCTCCAAGTGGACAGTAGACCCCAAAGCTCCCAAGAAGTGGCATTGTTTATGGATGCAATGTATGCAGAGACTTTTAAGGCCCTAGGTCTCCCCTGACTGTAAAAAAAATTGGCTCATTTCTGAAAGGGGTGAAGAGGGGTTTATCATCCACTAAAATGTTAATAGGATTGTTCAGTTAAGGAGGTCTCATCAGACCACTTGTTTCTTTTTCTCTTAAACAAAGCCTTTGTGGGATTTGGGAATAATGCAGTAAAAAGTTATGGTAGTAGATAATTAGATGGACCAGCTAAAAGCAATATGAAAGGGGGCTGGTAGCACAAGGATTACAGAAGGTGTGTGGGCATTTTGACATCCAGAAAACATTATAGATCTGGTCTCAGCTACCTCAGTCTCATGATGATAATTAAGAAATGTGGGTGTAGAAAAGATCTTTGCTTGGTTTGGTTGGATTATTGCTGCAGTTCAAAACACAATTGACAGAGACACCCACATTGGACATGATTGCCCTTTGATGAGGCAGATACTGACTTTTTAAAGCTGACACAGTTAAAATTATGTCCAGAGTTTATGGGGCCACAAGCTTCTCACTAGACTCCATTATTATAACAAATGGTAAGCTGCAAATTGAAGCAGTTAAAAAAAAAAAAGGGTGAGGCATGCTGAGGTGGAAGGGACGCTGGCAGTGGGAAGGCTTCAGGATAAACTTTTCTCTCATCTGTTTGGCAAGAGTAGAACTGGCACACAGGCAGTGTCTGGGGACTCCCTTTCTCTGTGTGTGTGTGTGTGTGTGCTCTTCAAAGGCAAACAGGAGGGAAGAGCACCAGGCTGGTTCCTTTGATAACCCCCAGTAAGGCCAAGTTCCTGTGCAGCTTGTGTGTTGTGTGGCAGATCTTCCCAGCTCCTTCACCTCCATTTGTTCACCAGCTATACAGAGACGGTACCAAGCTCCCCTCTGAGCACTGAATAAGGTGAAATATACCATAAATTTAAAAGAGAGCAACACCAACCACAGAGTTCACAATCTTTCATCTGAAGGATATGTTTTTAAGAAACATTTGAGAATGGAAAGAGAATGATGGAGGCTGGTTAGATGGTTACTGCTCAAGTCTAAGACAAGGCATAACAGTATAGCTTAACATGCTACCTCTTGCAGTGTAATATTCTAATATTAGAGCCACTAAACCTGTGCAGCTATGGAAATGTCAAAATATTGACGTCAGCCCTGATCCTGCATTCAGGTTTCTTTATTCTTTTATGTGTTTCACCCCTTGAAGCAGCAGCAGTAGGAGGAGGTTGTGTGGTGGCCCACAAGCAGTTCTGTATCTGTCACTTAGTTCCCATTCAGATTTGCTCTCAGGACTCAGGAAAGGCCACACATTGTCAAGGCAGACAGAGCTGGGAAAATATTTGACATTTCAAAATTAATTTTTTTTCCAGTATTTTCAACACAAACTGAGTTCTATATTGTTTAACAGGGTATTCAAAGAGGCTTTCAGTACTTCTGTCTAAAGCTATCATCAATAATCTGACAATGACATTTGATAAAATATTCAGATTCAAACCCAAAGAATATCATGAAAACAATGGATTTAATGGATTTCAGGAAAACAGGTGGCTACAAAAGGGAAAAAAAAAAAAGGCAGCTCTTTTCTGACAGCAAATACCTTTTGAAATCCAACCAGCTCTACTGAGAATGGGATGAAGCAAGAGACATGAGCAGAGGTCAAGAGGATGGAGCTGCTCATGTGTTGGTTTGCTCTGTAAAATGCATGTTCACTCAGACCTGCCAAAAGTCTGTAAAACCATCTGAGAGAATATTTGGCTGAATTTTGTAAACAGAGAGCTGATAATATAGTATTGACCAGGAAAACAAAAAGACTTAGCAGTTTTTAAATGAGGCTAAATTCTAGGTTTGAAATTTTCCAGTGGATGATGATACATCTCAAATGTCTTTTGCTACTGTACAAATCTCTTGCTATAGCCTGAAGTGTGATACACTTTATTATATTGCTGAAAATTTATTGCATCAGAGAGAAAAAAAAAACCTACTGCATCTATTGGTCATCCACAGAAAGCATGAATCTTACAGTATTTTCCATATGAATGTCTTTTTGTGCCCCAAATTTGATTTATTTACTGAGATATTCTTAGTGCTTGCAGCACACTCATCATTGACCACCGTTTTTGAGCACCTTTCTGAGTGACATGAATAACCTCTGTCACGTGTTTTGTTCTCATCTTCTTCTGAGGGAACAAGCACCTAATTCTAGGATTGCTCCCTACTTTTGGTTTTTGAGTTTTAATTGTTGTGCGTAAGTCTTTCACGAAGGTCTTGGTGTTAGCAAGAGGTAAAGTTTAATCATAGGTTCACCTCTTTTCTTTCTGTGTGGCGTTTGCTCCTGCACCAGTCACTCTATCCACGGGGTATTCCCCAGGCAGATCTGATTCTCAGGCTCTTCCTGCCCACCACCTGTTGTTTTCCTCTTCCCAAATCCTTCACCTGGACTCAGTCAGCTGTCCCACCATGGTCATAGCCCTGCATACCCTCTGCTTTTCTCACCTCTTTTTTTTTGAGCTCTTTTAAAGACACAAATGTCTCTGACTTAAGAAGAGCTTTTAATTCCCAGTCCACTGCCTTTGGCACCTAATAGTTATTTTTATCATCTACTTTCCCATCAAAGTATTTCTGCAGCAGTCCCTTAAGAAAATTCTGCTGGTTCCCAAATTTTAAAGAAGCCAAGAAGGCTAAGTCCTCAAAAAGACAAACCTAGAAAGTTAATTTGGAATGGCCAGGATTTCCTATTCAGTTTCTGTAGGGACAAAACAGGGAAGAAATTCAGACTGATGTGAGGCGTACACTTCAAGCCAGGAGAAAAGCCAAAGATGATGGACCTTTGCAAATTATTTCCTTTGGACCCATCAGCCTGTCCAAGAGCAACAGGGTAGGACCAAAGCAATGTACTGACTCAGCTCCTGAACCTCCAGGGGCATTGTGTGCCAGCTGCCTGGGGCTCTCACTAGCCTCAGACCCTGCCTGCAGGGAAGCCCTGCAGCGCTCCTGGGACCCCCATGGGGCTCTGCCAGCAAGGAGGTGTGGGAGCATTGGAGGTGGAGGGTNCTGCAGCGCTCCTGGGACCCCCATGGGCTCTGCCAGAGAGGAGGTGTGAGAAGGGCCCTTTCTCTGGGTGGAGAGTGCTGGAGTCCTGGCTGGAGTCCTCCTACACTAGGGGAGCAGTGCTTGGATGGAAAATAAACAGCAGTGAGTTTTGCCTGGTGTGGAAGAGCACAGGGTGAAGGCTCTTTCCTTTGCTTTTGCCTTCCCAACAGGCAATCTGGCCTTCCCTCATCCATCTGCAAGTATCCTGCCCCCCTTTACCTGAAGCCTTGGTGGGGAAGCTGTCCACTGCCTTCCCAGCCCGTGCTTTTCATGGGGTGTTAGTAAAGATTAATGGTTGGTTAAAAATCCATCAGCTAAATGTAGATGAAGGTCTAGTACCAGTTTGTCAGACCATGAGAATGTGTATTTCATCTGCTTGTCTTTCATTTGTGTCGGCACTCAGGCTGAGCCCTTTTTCCCACGTCTCTGTAAGCCCATCAGTTCATGGAATTAACACAATGCTCCTTTGCTGCCAGGGTGAGGGTCTGACAAAAGCACAGCAACCCCAAACTGCAAAGTGAACTGTGGTGTCACTTATATGCTACCCCAGCTCTGGTAGTTGGTGCAATTTTCTGGCAGCTAACGGGGTCTAAATCAAGAAGCTAATCAGAAATAAGCCTGAAAATTGTACTGGCTCTTATTTACTTTCTTTTATCTTGATACAACTACTTAAAAGAATATTTTTAACAGATCCTTTAAACATTTGTAGTAAGAGGCAATAGACAAAATGTCATAATTTCCATATGAAGGAGTGCAATTCCTATATAAAAAAAGTCATTTTATCCTAATATGGTCTCAGAGTCTAAGTAACGTATTCTGTCACAAGAACTTTTGCATCAAAACAATTTTTCTGTTTCATATCCAAGAAGAAATGTTGAATATTTAAATTCCACATTCTTTTTGATCTTAATTCCCTTCACAGAAGAGCTCTTTAGGTCTCATCAATGTGCTCTAGGTGCAATATCTGAGTATATTTTTCATATTACGGGATCTAACCCAAATTAAGAAACCAAAGGGGAAGGAGCTATACATGCCTGTAGGGGAAAATTATTATGCTTAGAGCACATAGCAGGGTAAAGCATCAAACAGAAACATAACAAAAGTCTAAAATAAGGGGTTTAATGCCTTGGTGCAAAGTCCTTGCTGAAAATCTAGCATTTGGCTCCCTTCTGATTTAAAAACTTTGCATTCCTGCTGACTTCAGTGGTGTTTATGTTCAAGTAAGTAAAGGCACCATGAGGCCATATAGTACAACTGCAATTTGCAATAAATTATAGCAGATTAAACAGCCAGCTAATGAAATACAAAGAGGTGTTTAAAACACTCCCTTGTAAGCATTTATGTTTCAGATGTATAAACTACATGAAAAATAAACATTGTCCAGAAAATAAATGTATATTATGTTGTTTATGAGTTTATACTCTAATGGCACAAGTCCTGAACCACCAAGGCCCCACTAAATGTCTTGCCAAGGCCAGGGGTAGATTTTACGTGGGTATTCTTTGAGTCATAGCCAACACTAAAAATGCAGGGGCTTTGAGCCTCAGAATGCAGGATTGCTTTCCTCCCACTTCAGATTATGTTCAAATGGGGTTTGTGGTGGTGGCCATGACTCCACTGCTGGATGCACCTGGCCCAACCACCCTTTACCCCTCAAAGGCCACCCTGACCTTGTGCAGACTGGGGCAGAGAAATCAATATGTTTTCCCATTTGAGAAATGGTGTGGAACGTGAGGAAAGTTATTTTAAAATAGCTTAAAATTTGTATTGATTTTGTGGATCGATAGTTCAGGATTTCTGAATTCCCGAGCAGTCATACACCCACCCTGTGTTTTGTTCCCCTCTCTCTGCATCTGTAAATGATAGTCTGAGCACATCACATGCTGTAGAGAGAGAACCAGCTATGCATCCAACTACCCCCATACTGTGCTAGTGAGGAGGAAAATAATATTTTAATAGTAGTACCAAAAAACTGTGCCAGCTGTACTGGCACTATTTAAAGCAATTCTGCCATGCAAGTCAATGAAATCATTTCATCTGGCCAGTGCAGAGTTAATAACAGCCCCTGTGCAATTCCTGCTCCTTGGAGCTGCGTGTTGCAGTGGGAGGACAGAGGAAGAGAGGACTGCACCTTCTTTGTTGCATTTTTGTGCATTAGCAGAACCTGAGGAGTGGGTGAGCACCACCTGGGCACCCCTCTGCCATGGATGAGCAGACCATTCCTTTCACCTGGACAAATGAAAACTCCTGGGCAGGCACGTGGCTGCCCATGGATCTCCAGAGTGGAATGTAGTAACGTTTACACACAACGTGGTTCCAGCCGTTAAATTACCAAAGGATTAACAATCCCAAGTATTCAATACACAGAAATTACACCATACAAATGAAATGTTTTAGTCAAGGGAAATTTTTCCTTTAATGTGACAATCCAGTACGTGCTTCTTGAGCCACAAGTCACAGTGACTGGAGGAGGAGAACCTAATGGGGTCTGAGTTTCATTTTGAGGACTCTTTTTAATATTTATTGCTGCACTGATAATTTTAGTTTGCAATTAACAAGAATATCTAGTGTTTCACAGATACTTCTCTCTTTAATGCTTTAGGTGGTTAATGTAGAACATGTTTTGAACTCTTATGTTTTGTTTCTTAGGTGAAATAGCTCAATATGCTATTT
Source organism: Ploceus nigricollis (assembly GCA_013399945.1). NCBI lineage: Eukaryota > Metazoa > Chordata > Aves > Passeriformes > Ploceidae > Ploceus > Ploceus nigricollis. The sequence continues at coordinate 290,803 of VXBC01006906.1, read as the reverse complement.
AAAGAAAAAATATCCTGAATTTATCTTTAAACACATCAGCTTGTTTAAAGCATTGATGTGGCTCTGCTTTGAAAAGGGATGGAGCCAAAGTCCCTTAACCCCTTCGGGAAGATGAAGACAACCATCTAAGTGCAGCATAAAATATGTTAATATGAAAGTCCTGAAGGGCAGGAGAGCCAGAAGAACTATTTAATGTTTACACATGCTTTGCATTCCCAAGGATTTCTGTGTACCCAAGGAGGATCCCTCCTGCCAGCTCCTGGCAGAGTGGGACCCTGTGGGTGGTGGGCACCCGGGACAGCCACTGGCCCTGGTGCCAAACTCCATCTCCCACCTCCCCTCCCAAGGGATCTGCTTGCTGCAGAGGAGCAGAGCTTGATGTCAGAGGAGATCTTAGTTGCTTCAAAAGAAATAAGCTGCAAAAGAGCATTCATAGGGCTGTGGACCTGGGATTTTGGGGCTTGCTTATTTTTAGCACACACTCAAAATAAGCTCTCCAAAGTTGTGCACTGAGCAGGGTTTGCTAAGGCATATACCTGTTCTGATGAGATGCCTGGCTGAGTTTATAAACCCCTTGGAATCTGATGCCTTTAAATATTAAAAATAATCCACTATATTGCATCTAATTGAAACCCACTGAATACTTAGAGGAAAGGAGAGATGAGTCAATCCCAACACCTTTCACCCACAAGTGCACCAACAGTTTTCTGATCTTCTTTAATCCTAGAGCTCCAATGGCCTGATTCGTCACAGGAGTGCATCTCTAGCCATCTAACCTTTCCACACTTGGCTCAGGTTTCCACCATCCCAAGGAATCACACACAACCTCTTTGGGGAAGAGGGGATTTCTTCTCCCTTCCCATGTCTGCTGCTCCCTCAGAGTCTGCATTTTTGTTGTTCTTGTCCCATGCCCTCTTTTCTGTCTGCTGTGCTGGGGCCTTGGCTGGGCTGTTCGCAGGAGGGTCAGGGGTGAGTGAGGGAGGCTCAGGCACCACACACCAGACACCTGGTACACTGGATACTCCTGGGCACAGCCCAGATACTTTCCTCTTTGCTCAGGTAATGGGGGTTTAATGCCTCCAAAACAGCAGCAGTAAGGCAGAGACACTCAGGAGATGAATTGCCAGCTTTAGTGAATGTTAAAGCATCAGGAAATGACAAACCAAACTTTTAATGTTTCTGCGGGGTTGGATTCATTCTCTCCTCATTTTTTTTTTCTTGTTCTCACCTTTTTTTTCTGTGCCATCATCCTCAACAGCTGCCCTGCACCCCAGAGTGAGCAGCCTGGCGTGGCTGGACACTGGCCATGGGGCCAGGGGTCAGAAGGAAGGGTGAGTTATCCTCCTGGCTTCCCCCAGCCCTTCAGCACAGGGAAGAGGCACTTCATGTGTGGTTTAGGAGTCCCTCTGTCCAAACAGCGCGTAGAGTTCATGCAAAACCCCAAAAGAAAAGCCATGGGGTTTGGATGGGGAGGATTTTGTGTGTGTGTGTGTTTGTGGCAATTGCCACATATCACACATTCTATTTCTACACTTCATGCCAGTAGAGACAACGATATGAGCAGTAGCAAGGAACAAACCCACAACTGGCATGCTCACCAAACAAGTATGTTCACGAGCAGCTTAATGGATTTATGTGTGATAGACACATGCATTTCCTTGTTTGCAAATGGCTAATCTGCACCTACCACAGAACCCTGTCAGGGAAGCGGCTTCATGCACATAAATTGTGCTGAAATCCCTGATTAGAAGGCATGGAACAAGATTCAGGGTACAGATCCTACCATGTGATGGAAAGCTGGCATACCTTTAGCAGACATGAGAAGAAAACAATTATTTTAATTGTTGGCTAGAGTTTTAAAGCTACTTTTGCTGTAGCTGCAGGGTGACAATTCTGAGCTATTAAGTGGTATTTTCTCCAGGAAAAATGCTGTGGTTTTGGTGCCTGTGATTCAAAGAGTAGGTTTTCCTGCTTTATCCTGTGTACATGCAGCCTACAAGCCATGTCTAATGAAAGATCTTTGGGTCTGTATTCCCATCTTTGCTGTTTCACTTAATACTTTCCCTGCTAAAATGAGACTGCAAGGCCTCCCAAGAAATGTTGTTCACTGAAGGTGAAATTATGCTTGAAATTAAGAGCAGCTACCCTGCACTATTTAAGGCACTTTAAGGGTCTGTTCTTGTCACCCAGCAAGCTGCTTGCAGACCAGAAGAGCAGCAACTCTGTGGGCTGAACCAATGTAAACCTTGGGGTTGTGAGACCCGAGGGAATTGACACAACACTGATGGCTGGGAGGGGCTGTGGCCACAGCTTGGCCAACTCCTGAATGCAAGGGGAAAGCTGGGAAAGTGGCCACCACCATCTTTCTCTCATCATCTCTCAGTCAAAGCCTCAAAAATAGGAAGATTTTACAAAGTTAAGCAGAATTTGGCTTTGGTCCTCAAAGATGCTGAAGTTTTTCCAGTGCACTGATGTTGGTGTGGAGCTTGAGGGGCTCTCTTGTGTGTGCTGCAGCCACTGAACCTTTGTAGAGCAGCATCATAGCCCAGTCATCCTACAAATGCACCATGTCTGCAACCCCGGCTGTGTATATAACTTGTGTATATAATCCACTGCAATTTTTAGCATTGCTCGAGTTGGAAAAGTTTATTTCCATGAATTTTCCATCTCTTTAATGTGAAAAAAATAGCAAGTAAAGGTAACTAGGAAACATGAATAAACATAATCAAACATAAAATGCTTGTAATGATATGAGAAATTACTTCAGCTAATTAAAAATTTAAACAGAAAAAACCCTGTAGCATCAAAACCCAAGGACATCAATAGCATTGTCCTTTCTGTAATCAGGATTAGTTTATATTTCCTGACAGCCAAGTGAGAAGAATTCCAAACTACAGCTTCTTGACCTTTTTCTCATTCAAAAACAGGTCAAGATACTACATGAATAAAATGGGGAGTGTAAAGACACAGTCTGGGGGAGGGGAGACTCAATCACCCATTGCCTTTTGTCTAATTATGTACCTTTTATGAATGTTACTCTTTTCAAATATTGACTTTTTTATTGCTTCTCCTACAATTGCAATGGGGGAATTTAAGAGCCCCACAAACTACTTGATCATACAATTAGTTTATCAGTAAATTTGGACCTCATACATCAATCACTGTAATGCATAACCCCCGCTGAGACAGAAACCAGGTGTGCGTGCTTCTGCTTTGTTCTTTGTGGTATCTACAGCATCATTAGTGCCTATGCTACAGTTTAAATTGAATTCAGCAAAAAGCAATGGGCTTACCCTCCTGCAAGCAATATTACTTCAGGGATAAATCAATATTTGATTCATTGACAACTCATAGTCTTTCTCTGCTGCTGTTTGGAAAATGGTGAAGTATGATTTGTGTATGCAAAAAATCATTTTAATTAGTCATGAATATAAAAAACCACTTGGTTCCAAGGCGAATGCTTAAAGCAGGCATGCTGTGACAGCACCAAGAGGCTTGATACACTGAATTGTCTGAAACCACCAGAAAAGGGTCTGCCTGCCCTTTTCTTCCCCATGCAATTGTGGTGTGACTTTCTTTTCAGGTGCTTCTTACATATGACATCTGTACAATCCAAATGGGGAAAACATAACTGGAAGGCACAACAAGAGAGAACTCCTTTTGGGTCTACCCAGAAAACATCGGGATGCCTGACCTTTGCATCCCATATATCCCACAAATCCCAAAGGAGATGGTTCATGTAACTCCCCAGTTTATAGTGCATTTTATGGACAAAGGAGTGGAGATCCAACCAGAGCGGTGTCCCCATGTCAGGACTAGAGTTGCTCCACAAACTAATACCTTGAAGACACAATCTTTGGGGGTTCATTCATAAAAATTCTCATGGAAGTCAGGGTCTGGTTTAACAATACAGAACCCAGCTTGCATGTGCATTAAAAATCCAAACAAATAATTATTTACCCTGCTTTTTCATCTTCCGAGTAATCGAGCACTGGCTGGTAATAACGCTCCAAGGGCTGATTATACCAGCAAGAAACAGCAGCTCCTCTGACCACACCTCTTCCCTGGGAAAATCTCTACACCGATGCAAAAGGCAACACGTTTGTAGCAGAGAAAAATGGGAATTTCATGGTTGCATGGAATTAATGGTTCTCATGTTCTTAGCAGAGCTGAGCTGAAGCGCTTCCCACAGAGTGAGGACTTGTCAGGCTGTCTGTAACATGCTTCCTTTCCAAAATTAAAAAAATTTTTCTGATTGCAAGCAGATTTTTTCAGAGTATATCCCTTCTCCTTCACTCCTGAGAAAAAGCCAGCAGTGTTTCTAAAGCGTGATATTTGCTGCTGCTCATCTGCATGCCTAGTGTACTAGCAGTAGAGTCTTTCCTCCAGGAATAACAAGTGTGCAATGTATTACATTACAGCTGATTAAAGTAGCCTCTCCTGCTGCTGTTTAACTTGTCTGGTAGATCATCCAAATACTTGCAGGCACCATCTTATAAACACGGAATATTGGAACTCTGCTGTTTTATGGCTGTGCAAAAAGGCTGCTGAAAACGTGCTGCCTTGGTGAAATCAGGTGCCCACGACTAACACAGTCGTACCTGGAAAGTTAAATGGTACTGTGGAGCCAAGTCTAAAAGAGATAAATAAAGTGCACACGTTAACTTAGCAAATTCCAGGGACAACCGTGTGTTTGAAACACCTCTGGAACATCCACCTGGCATTGTTGCTGGGAGTTATAAGCTTATATTGGTATATCAGAGTGGGGAAAGGAATGGTTGATGTATCCCCAATGGCAGAATTTGAATCACACAGAAATAGCAGAGCAGGACTTGGCCTGAAGAGCTGCCTGTATTAGTGACTATCCATCAGCGAGCAAGGGCTGGACATGATTCCTCAGGCCCAGGCTGTTAGTGAAGGCTTTGAAAATGTCTCCTTTCTCGTAAATTGGATAGATTTGGACTGGAAAACACTGAGACAAAAGAGGTAGAACTGTTTTCATGCTCACTGACATTTTTAGTTCAAACATGCGAAACCAAACACCCAAGTGTAAGAAGGATGGTGATGTGGTACTCAAGCATGATTTTTTACGAAGTTCTTAAAGCTGCAAAGGTTATTAACCACCAGGAATCTTTCCTTTAATATATATTAAAAGCTGATTTGTATGGAAGGCCTTAGGTGTACTCGAATTTCAAACACCTGGGTTATTTTCTTTACTTTACTGATAAATGCAGGTGTTTCATAGCAAAAGCACACAGGCAATCAGACTGTCTGAGGGCAGCAATGAGTTGCACACATTTCTCCTAGGATAAGTAAATTTCCACAAGTGTGTGGAGTGAATGGGCCTTTGGCATTAATTGCAATTAGATGGCAGTCAGGTATTGAGGTCTAGAAAAACACGTGTTTTAACCGATTCATGAAAGAGTTGAGCTATCTTCTTCTGAAAATCAGCTGCTTCCAATTTTGCCTGTGAGGGAAGAGGCGAGGCTACCACAGCCCATGCCAGGCAGGGGGTGAAGCCAGCTCTTCTCCCACAGCTCGCTCTCGCCGCCAGCACACGCGTGCGCTGCCACTCGCCGCAGCCAGCCCAGCCCGGAGCGTGCCATCTCTCTGTCTTTACCGAGATCAAATGGAGCTAGTCAATCAGGGGATACCATTATTGCCTCCGCCATTCAATTTCCACTATCAATAATTTACTGTATTTGCTGCACGCGCAGGAGGAGGAGATGGCCAAACAGATTTTTGTCAGGGGGTACAGGATGCGCCCCGCGGGCGGCCGGGCAGAGCCGAGCCAGGCGCTCCGCCCGAGATCCGCGGGCTCCGCGGTCCGCCCCCGTCTCTGCCGGCGGGCGATGATGCGACGGGCGGCTCTGCTGTCGGTCTCGGTCCCGGGCTGGGCAGAGCCGCCTCGGGACCGCTGGGACTGAGCTCCCGCTGGGCGCCTGCAGAAAGTCACCGGTGTAACGTTACCTGGGGCGCTCATTAATAAGCAATGACTGTTATTATCTTGATTGCATTCTTAATAGGCGAACTACGGAGAGGTCAGCGCGGGAGCGATATTTAAATGGATTGGGCTTGCTTAATACCCGGCGGAGTAAACCAATATCCCGCCGCGGGCGGACCGACACCCCCCCGCCCCGCTCCCCGCTCGGGAAGCGGAGGGGAGCGGAGCGGAGCGGGGCCGGGCGGGCGGGG
>VXBC01006906.1:265481-284308 GCA_013399945.1 Ploceus nigricollis | reverse complement strand
GTCAGGGAGGGGCGCGATGCACCCCCTTTGCGATGCACTTGTTGAAGCTGGACCGTCGCTGGAATGTGAAGCATGCCCGGCAGCGTCTCCGGGATCCGGCGCCACGGGCGCCCTGTGCTCTGCCCGTCCCGTTCCCGCATCCCCGGGCGCGGGCAGCCCGCCGGGTGCCGCCGGCAGCCAGGGGAAGGCAGGGCGGCGCAAGGAGGGCTCCGGCGGCGGCAGCGGCCGGAGGTGTCGGTGCTCGGGAAGGGGCAGCGACTGGCCTCGACCCGCCGGCTGTGGATTCATATCGGGGTCAGGCACGCCTGCACCCAGAAAAAAACCCTGGGGTTAAATGGTAAATTTGTTCGGCAGAGGTTTAATTGATACTTTGGAAACCTTGTGCTGTCCCGCAGATTTCTTTTTTTTTTCCCCCCTAAGATTAAAAGCATGAGGTGTCACAGCTGTGGGCCACGCTTGCTTTGCTTGGTTGTTTTTGAGGTGCTGTTGGTGTCTTGGTTTGTACATTCCAGTTAAGATATGTCCTTTTCCTCTCAGTTTATTGTAGTTTGCTCTTCTGAGGTTATGCAAGATCAATAGTCATTACTTATTTATGTTTCTAGTAACACAGTTCTAATGAATGCAAAGAATCTATCCTGGCAATACATTTTTCTTCAGCCAGTATTTCTGTAATCTTTAATTCATGGTGATAAATAGATAAAATGAATTTCCGTCTATAGATATGAGCAAAGGGCTGGCTAATGAGCCGCCTGCTTGTGGGCAGGAGGAGCTTTCACAGCACCGAGTTTTAATGGCTTTTTGGTCACAAAAGTGAAGGCTTTGCTCTTTTTACACGTGAGTGGCTGTCCCAAGTAAGCAGATCATCATATTGCCTGCTCTTTTGTGTTGGGTAGTGAGTGTGTGTAAATCCTAGGCTCTGCTTACAAAGCTGATTGCTGTCTGCAAGCCCTCAGGTGAAAGCTCCAGCCCAGTGATGGCCCAGAGTTGGTGTGGGTATGGAAGGACGTCAGCAGAGGGGATGCTCTTGGCGTCAGGCACGCTGCGAATCCTGTAGTTTGGCGTGTGAGAGGAGGTAGCAGCTGCTGGGGGATGCTGCGGCTTCCTGTGTGCAGAGTTCCAGGGCACTGGCTGTGTAAACAGAGCCGGGAAAGGGAGAAGACAGACAGTGATGTTCTGCAGGAATGAGTGCCGTCCCTCACCTGGGTCTCAGAGCAAAGCAGCGCCTCCGTTTCAACTCTAAAATATCTATTTTCTGCTGTAGTACTACCACTGATGTTCAGCTTCACTGAACCTCGGCTGGGAAAACCCATTTGTAAGCAGTGTGCCTTCTGTTCATGCTGCAAGTGCTCTCTGCTTTCCGGAACTGCAGGCTAGATCCTGTTGTTATGTGGCTGCGAAATCAGGGTAAACCAGGTCAGAAAGATGAAGAACATTTTATCTGAATAATCCCGATATAATGGTGGAGGAAGATGGGAAAGGACTTTTATCTTGGACAGAGGAAGACTAAACTGAAAAAAGTGTAACTTCAAGCTGCTAAGCAGCCAGGCATTATGTTGTAACAGTAGTGCTTGGGAAGTACTGCAATATGCTGGAATACTACAAAATGTAGTGCACAGATGCAAAGGTTTTTAAAGGCTCATTAACATGTGAAAAAAATACAGGGGAAAATAAGGTTCTGTGCTTTTGCTTAAAAGCTTTGTATACATGATTGTGCTGAGCTGAAAGTGGCTGCACTTAAAAAGTCCTTGCAGTAGCTGAAGCATTTGTGCAACTCTTACTCTGCTGGTGCTGTAAGGAAAACACAGAAGCTGCGCATTTTGCTCAGATAATAATTCTCTCAGGGAGTGCACATATAAAAGCAGGTCACAAGAAACTTGGAAGTAGGAGACCCTCTCAACCCTTCTACGGGTAAGCACTGCATGAGGAGGAGAAACAAGTCACTCTACTGAATTGACTTGTGCAATAAGTGTAGTCCTATTAAAAAAAAAAAAAAAGGTATTTCTCATACCTGCCTTCCTGGTTTGTATAAAAGGCTGAAAAGTTTTTCTAAGAATGTGCCCCGTGCCTACACTAGAAATCTCACATTAGGCATTGTGTGAATTGTTGGAGGCTCCACCAGAGAAGGATATGTGCTTTTAACAGGTTAATTGCTAACTTGTCTTGACCTGTTTTCAAGCGTATGTTGTGAGCACTTGGTTTCTCCTAAATAGCTGAAATGCTGCTTAATTGGGAAACTCTCAATCATTTCTTAGATCAGCTCATACACTCGCATTCTTGGTAATCCTTAGTTGTAAACACCCTGTAAAAGGAAGCTTTTAAAGGCACTGAAGCTGAGCTGTTTTTGTGTGTTGCTGAAGTGAACTGTTAGCCAATAGCCTCCTGCCTTCAGCTCCAGCAGGGAAGGTTCTGTAAGAGCCCTTGTATGCTGAGTTACACCATTAGGAAGCAGCACAGGTGTGCACTGAGTGAACTGCCTGGTACATGGGTTGGGATGGGGCTGGTAGGCTGTGCCCCTGTCTGTCAGCTCACAAATCTTACTTACTTTGTTTCCTTATCCATCTATTATCCAGTCTTATCTTTGGCTGCAGGCTCTTTGAGGCAGAGATAGTCTTGCCTGTCTGCTCTTTCTGGTACCCAGCAAGAACTCACCAACGCTCTTGTGAGAGGAACAATAAATAACAGATTTTGCTATGCAGTGCATACAGGCAGCTCTGCCATGGTACCTTAAACTGGCATGTTACCAATTCCAGGCGCTGAGCAGTCCAGGGAGGAGCACTGTTTGCAGGTGTTGTCCATGTGGAACAGGGCAAACAGTCTTATGTGTGAAGTGTAGGTGATCTGTAGGGTCAGGCTCAGCCTTTCCTCCTTCCCAGCATTCAGGACCTCACTGTCAGCCAGCTGTAGACTGGTGGAGTTCAACTGCTACACCCAACAGCAACAGTGAACACGAAACTGTCTGAACTCCTGGAAATGCCATGGGCATGACTGACCAGGCAACAGTCTTAGCAAAAACAAAAAAGTCAACCTTCTCTCAGGTACAATGTCTGCCCTTTATAACCAGTGAACAGAGGTTGGCTGGGGTGGTACTGACCTGATGTGATTGTAATTCTTGGTAACACTGATACCAGTGGTAGCAGAATGTCCCCTTACAGCATAATTTAGGCACCATGAATAGATACAGCTGTCTAAAGATGAGTACCATGCACAACCAGAAGAAGCAAAAGGAAACTTCATTTAGTGATTTTTCATGCCCTGCTGACAGCTGCCATAAGGCTGTAGCAGTTGTATACTTTCCTTGGTAAGAATATTGTATTTTTCAGAGAAGTCATTTTCTGAAACCAGTTAATTAGGACAGTTATTTCTGGCCGTGGCATTTGTAGAGAACAGAAGGCATGATTGTTCTTATATTTGTTTCTCTGAGTCCTTTGATCGACTAGAAGCTCTCAATGCTTTACGCTATAAATTACCTCAATCTTTTGGCAGTTCATTTCTTTTCTTGTGTACTTGGTTAGGAAAATGCAGAAATCCTTGTGACTCAGCTACAGACTACTATAAATTATGAAGAAATGGGGGAGGGGGTCACATTTCACGTTAGGAAAGGCAATTCTAGGAGGTTGGAAGGATACTGGTTGCTAAATTTGAGATAAGCATCTTACAGTATCTCAAAATCTGAGCAGCTGCTGCCACCTAGAGATGCACGAACCACATAGGGTGCTCGGGCTGTCTCTGGCAAGGGAGCCTGCACCTTGAAAATGAGTTAATCCCAGTCCTTACTCCACAGAATAAATTTAGGGTATGAGTGCAGACTTTTTTAGCTCTGTGAATCTTGTTCTAGTGATGCAGGTAACTAAGTTTTATGCCATCTTCCTTGTGTGGCTTAAGTAAGTAAACAAAGAAGCATTACTTTCAGTAAATCGTTTGCTGATTTAATTTAGACTGCACCTAAAGAAGTATTTGCAAGTCAAATTTATAAGGGTGCAGTGCAGCTGCTGCTGAGGCTCCAGAGCCTTTGTAAAGCCTACACCGATAACATACAATGTAGAATTAGTCCCTTGAGGATTTGAGTTCGCTTGAAGGTTGGTTTGTTCCCTGTCCCATCTTTGAAGTCTACTTGTTGGGGACTGTACTTTAGTATATATTTGCTGGAATAGAAAAAATTCTGATTTCTCCAAATGCATGAACTCAGCAGCTTTAGATGGGTTTCACTAGATTCAGAATTTTCTCAAACTTTTTAAAACTAAGTATCAAAGTTAAGTTAGATATGTAGCTATTTGTTACTATCGCAAATCTAACAACGTGGAATACACTACTACCTGCTCCTTGGTTTTTTGTTTTGTACATCAACCTGCTTATAGCAGTTTCTTCCTCTGCATTTGAGAGAAAAGCAGTGTTCCCTACTTACTTTGTTTCCTGATTACAGAGGGAAGCAATGAGCCGTTTTTACCCCCTCAACTCATAACCTCATGTTCAGTTATTTCTGTTTGACTCTTAGAGACACAGTATGTTTTGGGGCTTTTATAACAACTGCTAGCTCTCAGCTATCAATGCCCACTGGAATAAGCAAACCAACACAACTAAACCTGGAGTTGATAACATCAGCTCACAGAGCCCCGAAAATGCAACCTGCTACTTAATTGCGTGTACTGTATAACTTTCCAGGTGATGGTTTTTGAAATTTCTTAAGATATTTGAAGTCTGTCAGTGGAACTGGGGTAAGAGCTTAATCCAAAACTTCTGAGGGAACAGAATTTTCCTGTGGGAAACTGAGAAATTGTGATGCAGAGATATTTGCCACAAGCCAAAGGAGGCAACTGCAAGCTGCTTATACCATCTCATGCTTATACCATGTGTGTGAGTTGTAATACCAAACTAGAGTTTGAAAAACTATTCTTGGCTCACTGGATTTCCACATCAGCCTCAACCTTTCTGGTACGTGCACTGAGTTACAAGTAGGCTTTGCATAAATGCAGGAAGAATCTGGGAAAAAATTGAACTAGGCAAAACCTTGAGCAAAATGCTGTTATATGCTCTTTATTAATTCAGCATGTAAAAGACTCAAACCAGAATCCGGTACTATATATCTTTGAAAAGTGAGTGAAGCCTAATCTTGTTCCAATTCTAGTGCATATTGTGCCTTATCTAATGTGATCTAAACACTGAGGTTTTTTAAAAAATCTGCTCCTGGAGAAATGCTGTTTCATCTAGATCAAGAAATTAAAGGTTCTGATCTCTGTTATGCCATTCACTTTTTAAGCTTGGTGCAACATCTAGTATCCATATGGTTTAGTTTATCCATCTTTACACTGGCCATGGTGCTCTTGTTGGGTGTTCAGTACATGATACACTGAGAAGAAAAGAAATGAAATCTAAACTTTATTAAAAGGCTGGATTAGTAAAGCCAACCTCTCCCCTTAGTCATAGCTCTCAGTTTAGCACAGAAGTGTTGTGGGCACACAGTTTGTGGTGGTTGGGAGTGGGGCTGTGGCCGATTCCCAGTGGGTACAGCTGTGCAGGACAGGTGGGTAGTGTTGAAGGAGTGCCCAGGTGTGCTGACCAGTCACCAAAGGATAGAGAGGACACGCAGGTGGAATGCATGTAAGATCAAGAGTATAAAAGATTGTACTGAGGAGCAATAAAGAGCAGATGCCTGAAGCCTTCTTTGGTGTTGGTTGTGGCTCTGCTGTGTTTCCGACACAGAAGTGTAGGGATACTGTTGGGATGAGTGACAGGACTTGTTTTGAAGTATTTCTAGGTAATTCTGCCTGCTGGCTGCCTCCATTAAGACTTGGATCTTCTCTTGCTATTTACATTCCTTCTGAGTTGATTATCCAGTTTGACTGAGCCGTAAATGCCGAGAGAGAAATGCTGTTTGATAGAATTTCTACTGAGAGAGCCAGTGTGAGGAGGAAGCAAATTCAATAACAAGTTGGAGCTGGCAAGAGTGATTTAACCAGAACCCGTGCCAGGAAACTGTGGTGAGCTATGAATGTCTTTCTGAGCATCATGACCACCCTTTATCTTTATAATGGGTTGAACCAAAACTAGAAATAGACACATCTAAAGTTCCGCATTTTTGCTTTTCTAGATATAAACACTGCCGTTTATGTCATTGTCATGATTTTTTTGTTGTTGTTGTCAGCTTATGTCTTGTAGACTGGTGAAGGATTGTTTTTGTTTTATGGGAGGCAAAGAAGGATGCTTTGCACGTTATTACAGCAGCAGAGTATTTACTGGTGTGGCATTGGCAAACTGATGCCAATGAAAAGGTGTGAAGAGAAGAAGCAGGTGCTTCTTTACATCTTCTCACAGACATACAAGTTTTTTGACTAGCAAGAGATGTCTGGAAATGAGTTTTCCCCTTAAAGGCTAATGATTGGCACATGAATTTAATGAAGCTGCCTTCCTTGAAAGACTCATTTAAGTCCTTTGTCTCTCTTGATTTTGCACTAATGATAAATTGCTGTCCCCTGTGCAAAACTTTTTTGCCATTGCAACTGTAGAAGTAGGAGCAATGTCACCAATGAACAAGGTTGTTGCAAAAGAATAAGTGAGTGAATTCCACAGGTCTCCATTAAAAAAAACGGCAGAAATTATGTTTAAGAATAAGTTAGTTAGAAGTCTAAGCCTCCAAAGAAGTCTGCTTTTGAGAGTGACAAACCTGTAGGCAACATCTTGAAGTCCATAAACTTCAAGCGTGAAATCACATCACTTGGTTCTTAATCAATTTTGTCCAGCATGGAAATGATTGTATATTTTTTAACCTGCTCTGATTCCTGTAACTGTTACAAAACTTACAGACTCTTTTGCTTGGAAATACTATAAATCATTTTCCCTGCCTTTAGCTAATGGAAGGACAGGTATGCAGTGAGACCTAGAAAACACAATAAATAACTTCCATGTCTACTATAAATTAAACACTTTGGAGCAAGTCTTCAGTTGCAAAGCACCACCAGACCTTTTAGTATTCAAATTGTGCTCACTAGAAAATGGCTGCAGGGGAACTGCTGATATTCTGCATATCTTGTAATTTGTCATGATCAGGCCTACGTCAAAACACGACCCATAGTTTTTTTAAGGACAGTACTGAGCCATTGGTATTTTAACGTAAAGCTGGATCTGTGGATGTGCATTGGGAATAAAGATGACTGGAGCTCAGTCATCTTTTTTCCTTTTATTGCTTTGATGGTGATGGTGCTGCTACCCATATTACAAGTAGGCATAACCTTGCTGTTCTCCATTTTATCTAAATTAAGGATGACCCTTGGTACTTGCAAAGCTGCCTGGTTTGGGTTTGTAGGGCTGGTAAATGCCTGCTTGTGCAATAGTACTTCTTTATGGGAATAGGTCTTTCCCAAATTTCATAACAAGTTTGCTGCAGGTAAAAGCAGTCTCTGGTCTGGATGAGATAGGAACTTGTGTTGCATTTCAGATCAAACTTAGAGGTTTTAATGTTGAAGAATATTTGTATTTTAACACTAGTTTTGTTTTCCTTGTTGCTCTTTGTTATGTAGTGGTTGAGCCCACAAACTGGAAGCATGAGGCTAAGAGCTGAAAAATGCAAGAAGAAACAAAAAGCCATATGGCAATAGCAGGAGTTTCTGCCACCCCACCTTAGGCTCGTGACAACATGCCCTATAGTTAACCTACAGTCAGGAACTAATAATGGCCCAGATGGAAGTGAGCTAGCATATGTATTCAAAGTAATACCCCGAAGGTTTTAATCAGCATCTTTCTGTGTTAGGCATCTAAATTGCTGTGGAGAGATTAGCAAAATATGCCTGTGGTACACATGGTGAAGGCAGCTTTGTGTAGTGGCTGAACTGAGGGGTTTTGAGCAAGAGCTCCCCTGTTCTCCTCTGGTTCAGCTGTGACTTGCTGGGGTAAAACTTTTGAAATACTTGTGGGCTTTAGGCTACCCAGAGGGAAAACACTGTTTCTGATGCAGTTCCTTCTCACCTGAGTAAGTTGGGATTCAGTGTTTGCAAAGCACTTTGGAGGCTTTGACAGCATGTTCTCCAGAAAGTGTTGTACAACTGGAGAGTCACAACAGGTTGAGTATCAGATTTCTTAGCTTTTGCAACCTCTTTTCCTCTCTATAACTACTAATTATCTCTGGTGTGACATTTTTGCTTTTGAATAGGATGGTGACTTCTGTAGCTATTCCATTATGTTGTGGGGATGTTTGGGAGAGGGAGAATACTTAGCTGTTTCCAAGACTAATTGTGTAATTTAATGTTTCTTGCTTTAACTTTCTCTTTCCTCCCCCACCCCCAGCTGTTAGAAGAGAAGCTGTCCTTCCCTGCAGCATAGTGGGATCTGCTTACATGAAGGGACAGGTACTGAAGTTTTTCTAGAGATGTGTTTATTTAAAGACCGAAATCTCATATACAAACCTACCCTTTGGAGCTTAAGGGCTCTTACAGTGAGAACAGTGCTTTGCTGGCAGCAAAGCCACTTTCTTCAGTGGGGGGCTGTGCCTGAAATGGGACACCCAAGTGAGGAACATTAGGTGGTGTTGGGCTGGATTTTGCATACTTTCCTTTATAGACATGTCCAGGCTACTTATGTGCTTGTATCAGTGAGGGAAGAGAAAAGCTAGCCTGCACACCTAGCAAGGCTTTTTCCTTTATATTTAAACTATGTTACCAAATATCCATGTATCCCTCGGGAGTCCTGAGGAAGCTGCTTTGCTGAAACCTGCCACCTTTTGTTCTGACACAGCTATTAGCTATAGTTTAGGTTGTGACCCCATCTGATTTTCTGACCACATAAATACTGGCCACCTTTGCAACTGATACAAGTCTATGAATGGAACACTGTGGATTTATACCAGGCAGGGACTGTGCCCACCAGAATTAGGTCCACTGGAACTTCCATGATTTTTGTGGATATAAATCCCCATGATGCTACAATCTGTTATATCTGGTGGCAAGTATGAAAAGTCAGGAACCATGTAACTTCTTTTTTAATTAGGGAAGGGAAGGTCCCAATGTCCGTGTAATTCACAGAAATCACAGTGTAACACTCCTTGGTGGAAGAAATTACACCATTATACAGCTGGGAGAATGCAGGAGTTGGATAAATTAATTTTTCCTGTGAGACTGCAGGGGCTTTTTTTTTCTATATGTTCCATTAAATGTTTGTACCTTGAGCAGTACAACTAATGAAGCTTGTTTTCAAATCCTTGCATCTTTGCCAGATGTACCTTCCTCAGTGCTTCTAGTGATTCCAAACCCTTTCCCTCTGTGGGGCTTGTGAAATGAAAGGGAAAATAGTGTTGTAAGTCCATAAGCCTATACACTGGTGTTTGCCTAAGGATGGAGGAGGAGAAGAGCTTATTTGGGTCACTCTCAGGTGCTGGCATACTGGTTATACAACACGACCCTGTGTATCCCTCTATTGAATCTGGCTGAAGTTGGCCCCCAGATTTTTAAAATAGATTAGGGATAGGGTACGAGCCATAGCAAGTGCAAAAGTCTTGTTTCAACATGAAACCCCTTAGAAGGTAGGAAAAAAAAAGCTGAAAACTATAATGCTTTGAAATCTGTGGGAAGCTGTATTGTCATTGTAAAATATCATTGGTGAAAGAGCACTTCTTGCCAAAGTGTTTTCCATACAGTTATGTTAACATCCTGACATAATTTTCCAGTAGTGTTATCTCCAAAGATAAAGCTGTTGTCACAGCAAGACACATGCAGGGCTGGCTGCCCAGTGAAGTGGATTCCCAGTAAGCACATCCTTATATCGTTATACAAGTCCTTGTTATTCTGTTAACATTGATTGAGGTGACTTTGCAAACCTACAGATTTCTGCTTCTGCTCCCATGTAACTTTGGACTTGAATGCTCCCAGGAAGTGCTGTGGTGCCTCAGAGTAAGCTTTTATTCCTTGCCTTGTGTATGGAAATTTTTTCCCTGGAGATGCTGTGCAGACTGCTGGACTGAGCGTATGTCAAGGAAAATCCACACACAAGGGCAGACAGCCAAAAGATGACTGAAACACCACTAGCAAATGCAGGAGTATTGTTAATACCTGTCAGGGCTCTCACAACAAGCAGTTCTGGTTTCTGGTTCATGCCCATCACAATGTACTCATCAGCTGCATTTCAAGTGCTGGCTGTGGCTAAAAGTGAGGTATTATCTTACAGCAGTGCCACGCACAGTCAGGGTCTCAGCAAAGGTAAGAGTCTTGCAACAAGCAGGACTTGCTCTCCTCTCCTCCCCCTAGTGAAAGCACTGTCTGCCCAAACCACTGGTAACTGCACTGTCTGATCATCATGCTTTTTAACCATTTCTTTTCCTTGGCAAAGCTTCACTGATGTTCCTGTTGGGTGCGTGATGTTCTATAGGTCCTAGGAAGCTGCCACTTGCAGCAGAACTGATGGATGTGTGGGATGCTTTACATGCTGTTCAGTAGTTGGTAGGCACTCTGTGAGATCCAATCTCAACTGGTGCAGGAACTCCTGGGTTGTTCCAGGGTGCTGGGCACATGTCCCTGTTCGAGGGATCCAACTTGTGCTAGATTGCACAACATGATCCATTCTGTTCCTGCTTCTGGGTTCCAATTATCCTTGACTTCTATGTGAGCTTCATGTGTGTACTTGGCAGAAAAGCTTAGTCCTGTGATGATTCGGTGCAGTGTTTCATACCAAAGAACCCTAGTGAAACAGGAGACAAACTACAGATGCTGCTCAAAGGTCTGAGGTTCTGCCTTAATGTTCTTCTGTGCACAGGTTGAATTAGTGTTTTATAAAGCTCTAGTGGCTACTGAAGCAAATTATTTCAGAGAACTGTAATTATCTGCCCCCATGGAGGAACCAGATACTATCTTGGCATGGAGTAATTACTTAATGGATTGTTTTCACGTGGGGATGTGGGGGGAGTATGTACCCTATTCTGTAGGTGACCCTTCCTTTCACAGAGATTGCTTTAATGTTACTTCTGAATGACCACAGTGATGGCATGGACATACCTTGATGTATACTCTGAAGGGATAGATTCAGTTTTCTGAAGTCAGTTTTGAAATTGGAATTTGCTAATGCACAAGTTTTGGGATTGGAAGTATCATCCCTAATGTACAGTATTTGTGACATAGTAATAGAAGTGCAGCACGTTACTCTACCTATGATACTCTGAAAAGCAGAAATAAACCTGTTGGTAGTGCTTTTATTTGTGGAGGACATTCACTGAATACCTTGGGATTTCAACATGAAACTTTGGCAAAAAATGTTGTGGTGAAGCACATGGTGTTTGATACGAGTGGTGGCACACACACAGGCTCCTTTGGGAGCTGAATTTCTTTGAGTACAGCTGGAATCACAGCTTCTGTGGTTTGAGTGCCCCAAGTGTGGTATGCTGTGTGAACAGCTGCAAAGGCAGTAAGGGTGTTGCTGGCTCAATAATCAGTTCCCATCATCAGAGCATAAAAAAAGTGTACATCTCTTCTAAAGATGTTGTCTCTCTGAAAATATTTGATACCATCTGTGAATCTGGTCTGCTGTTTCTTCACTTGTACGTACTGTCAAAACTCATCCTTCCTGTTTACTGGTATGGGCAGACTGGGTCTGAGATGTGCCCAACAGAGATCCTGCTGGGAACACCTTGTAGTCCTGCACTTAGCCAATTTAAATATAATTAAGCGTGTTTGCAGCGAATCTGCTCTGCACTCATTAAAGCAACTGAATTCTCACTCAGCGAGTGCTTGAGGTCTCTTTGAGTGTCTAGAAAGGTATGAGCAAAGTCTGTAGGAAACTCTGATACACGGCTCTGTGAAAGATCAGGACCGTGATGTCATGGCATTATGATTTTGCCATTATTTTCTTTGGGTTCTTTCTCACCTCTGGCGAGTCAGAAGCTGTGATTTCTGTATGTACTGAGGAGAGAGTCCAATAAAACCTTGGAACCCCACAAAAAATGTCTTGTATTTCTTTAGACAGACACATGCTTTTCCAGAGCCAATATAGACATTGCTTGAGTTTCTTTGCTCTCAGAAGCTGTACCACAGACAATATTTACCAACATAAGATAAAAGCAAATTTCTCATGCTGAAAGTTGTAGTTAAAGTTAACACTGCTTGTAAATTTGCTTGCTGTTTATCTTGGACTTCAAAATACCTCATAGTCTCTGCTATCTCTGGCATTAAGACTAAGTAGGTGTCATTACCTCAGGGAAAACCAACATGAGAATAAAAATAAAAAAGGTTTATTCTTCCTGACGAGAAGCACCAACTTACAAGAATACAAATTGGATATGGGTGTGCATGTATATTTGTTGGGGGGTGGGTGCTTTATTTGCAGTAATAAAGTGTAATTATATAGTTTGCTGCATAAATAGCCTCAAGGATAAGTAGAGTGTGTCAGACCTCCAGTTATGCATGTGATAAAGGTTAATACTATTTGTTCTCAGTACATTTAGTCTTTGCAAATCATGTGCTGACATGCTTCCCATTTTGATATCTGTTCACACACTCTGGTAATGATGCATAAAGCAGAAACTCATGCCTGTGGCATTCAGTAGGATTTAGTAAATTGAACTTTTGTGTAAAGATCTTAGAAAATGGCAAGGCACAAAACGAATGTCACTTGCTGCTAATTTTATCTTCCTTCACGCACTCCTTTCTGGAGATTAAAGCATGAATCTATTCACCACTGAAAGTTATTTCAACTCACATGGCACATATCAGGACGCAGGAAAGCAAGTACATGTTCACAGCTATTCCTTAGGTCTCTCTGCTGGAAATATAACCTGTTAAGCTAATGGATTTCTGCTTAAAAGAAGTAAAAATAATGAAATAAAGCAATTAACTGGTGAATCTTCATTAAATACAAGTACTGAAATAAATAGTACAGCAAGGTAATTGACTGCATATGTAAAGTAGCGGTAGATAATTGACATGACCTTCATTTAATGAGCCTGCTTCCCATTAGTGGAGATGCCTGCCACAATTCCCTGTCCTTACTCTAGCTGTAATTGTTGGACTTTATTGGAGTGTGAAGTAGGTCACATCTTCCTGAGATCCAGTCCAGTGGGTGACCTCTTTTCATTGCTACAGCTTCACCGTGCTGCATGAAAGCAGAGGGGGCATTGCTGTGGCCATGAGAATGGACAGTGTTCACAAAGCTGGTCTCTAATGTGATTTCTGATGGACACACCTCATGTCCTGAGGGAGCAGTGTAAGGCTCTCAGGGAGGCTGGTGTGTATCTATGTTGTACACATTAGTGGGTGTACAGCGCATGGGACAACAACTGGAGCAAGACTTCTTCTCCTAGAGAGGTCTGCAGTCTTTTATGCCCAGAGATGTGGCTGAACAGGAGTGCAGAAGGGTTGCAGCCTTTACTTGTTGTTCCTAGAAGGTGTGGAGTAGAGACCTGAACCTCCTACACCTGAGAAGGGAGGGGAAAATGAGTGTACTGTAGGACTACAGACTGATGTTGTAACGTCAGTGATTTTTTTTTTTTTTTAAATTGTGTGTTTCTGGGTGCACATCTTACTACAAGTAGTCATGACTACACTGTTTGTCTGGCATTCAGATGTATTGATGCCCTCAGAACATGCATTATCAGCCAGGTTGCTCCAGTTCAGAAAAACTCACCATTGGTGAGCCTCCATGGGAAATAGTGGCTCAGTCTAGCATGGATGTACACAGAAATGCTGGGGCATCTCCATGCAAGGCCTCTCAGTGGTGGATATGCCCAGCACAGAAGGGATCAATACCTTGCTCGGTAGTCACCAGCTGGGAAAATGGGAAAATAGTTTTCTCCTGTGTTCCCAGCCCAGTTCCCCTTCCACACAGGTTGGCACACTGACTGGCTCATAATCAGAAGGATATCCACAATATGTTAATGTTTGGGGTTTACAAGACACTTAATGTAACAGGACAGGCAGTATCTTTAATCTTTGCAACATAATGAAGGTTTGGTGGTTGGAGAACAGAGAGGAAAAGGACTGGAAGCTGCCATCCAAAGTGTTTCCAATGACCTTATTGGTGCTGCATTGGGATATTAGTCCTGCCTCATTAAGAAAGAGATGACCATGCTGTTGTGGTTTGATGCTGACTAAATGCTGGCACCCACGGAAAAACTCTTCATAGTTGAGCAGAGGAGGGGAAAAGAAAAGCCAAAGGGGCTCATGAGTTGAGGTAAGGATTGGGAAGAAACACTTTAAGGGCAAAATAGGCTCAAAATTTAAAAGGTATTAAAAAAAACCACTTCTGTGGCTGGCTTATTCCCTCCTCATCAAAAAATCAAGCCAGGTAAAACCAACACACATGCATTTTTGTGTCAGTTCAACAACAGCTGAAAGGTTGTGTGATTCTACCCATGAAGTGAGATATCTTATGCTGCTACAGCATGTTAAACTAGCTGATTTTTAGAAACTGCTAATACAAATTGCTATGGTCTCTAAAATGAAGATATTTCCCAGGTGATAAAATATTATGCCTTTGTATTAAATCACTTGATATAATTTTGCTGCCAAAGATAAGGACTCTGTATAGTGCTCAAGTTGCTGTCAAGATAGAGAGAAGAATGTTTTTACATCCTGCTTCTGGAGTTCAGCTTAGTCTGGGGCTCACTTGCAGAGTAGTAGATGTTTGATCTGTGGTTTCTTGCTGGCAATATTCCTTGTATCTGTGCTGCTAAAGCTTACTTTGACATGGTCTTGTACAGTTTTAAATGAGAGGAAGAGGATTGGCTTATAAGCAGTGTATCATCAGTATGTCACGTGGGTAATGCCTGGCTAAAAATTGTTGGTTTTCAGAGTCGAGTTGTACACAATTTCTTGCAACTCCTTGTGAGTGAAGGTGCACAGCCGCTGTTGCGTTTGCGCCCCGTGCGAGGCAAGCAGCCCAGTGACAGTGGTGAACCATGTGGCCTGGTCCAGGGGCTCTTCTCTCCTTTGTTCACCTGTCTAACCTGAAGGGCACTGATCACCTCCAGCTGGTGTGCTTACCTGCTGGGTACAAACTTCTCCCTGCTCCGGGCTTGGTTGGTGCCCCTTGTGCCCTTTCTTGTGCCCTGCGTGCTCAGAGACACTCTGTCCCACAGAGTCAGGAACTGGCCAGGACCGCTGGGCACTGCTTCCATAAAAATAACAGGAACTTGGTTAGGAGCCAGAAGATCTGTTTTCTGTTCGTTGCTCTGGTGGCCACAAAGTGTGATGTGAGTGTTTGGGGTTCTTTTCATTTTAGGTTTTATATTAAACAATTCTCTGAAGAGAGAGTGTATAAATATTATTTTTTTGTTCCACTGGCTCTGCATTTGTATGTTAGCTGAGCCACCCATTTCAAGACCCGAAGAGTTGTCTCGTGTCTCGTTTGGTAAAGGAAGACTAGCAATCTTTTTC
Organism: Ploceus nigricollis; assembly: GCA_013399945.1. Classification (NCBI taxonomy): domain Eukaryota; kingdom Metazoa; phylum Chordata; class Aves; order Passeriformes; family Ploceidae; genus Ploceus; species Ploceus nigricollis. The sequence goes on along the minus strand of VXBC01006906.1, from coordinate 268,967 downwards.
TTTCTTTTGTAAATCACCTCTGTAATGCCTCTTTTCCTCCCCTCTGAGGAAGAAATCTGACACTCCCTGAAGACTGTTTTAAAAATCCCAACATGAAAAAAACCTGCAAAATATTAATGTTCTGCATGGTTAGAGCAAACACTATGTTCCTGTGAGTCACAGATGTCAGGTTTGTTTAATCTTAATAAATCTATGCCACAACAACACTATTAAACAGGAAGAGGGATGGAGGGATGAAGAAAGAGTTGTGCTGGGTTAGAAATGATTCTTGGCCAAAATTTTGTTTAGTGGGGTCTGGAGATGAGGGGGGCATGGACATAAACCTGAACACTTCCCACCCTGCCTTCATTAAGTACTTTGAGAGCTACATTTTAGGCATTGCCTTTCTAGTGCACATTTCATTTTATTTGTATGTTTTATGATAAATTGCCTTTCCATGTTAAGTCATAAGAGTACTCATTTCCCACAGTATATTTGCTGGAGATAAAGCAAGTCTTTTTACATAGCACCCTGTTGGCAAACAGAAATAGCATTTACTCCAATGAGTGTTGCCAAGTATGAGGTACTTCCAAATGAACTTCAAAAGCTCTGAAACATGCATTAGCTGCTTTTTCAAAAATGTGAACAATGCCATTGCTTTCTAGCAAGCAGAACTGGTGAGAAGAGGGATCGGAAGGAAAAAAAATAACAACTGGATGTGATAGATGTTGTAGTGGTGCTTGGGATCAGACAGAAGGCATAGCTCTCTGTCACTGCAGGATTTGGGGGTGCTTCTTGCAACAGGACTTAAAGTATCTGCTCTGCACTTGAGGAGGAAACAATTTCTACCTGAGGAGCCTTAGCAAAGCACTTGGGAAGGAGTTCATATGAGCTTCAAGGGGTTAGGAGTCCTGACAGGAGTGAGCTGTGCTGATTCCAAGCCTGGTGAGGAATTTCCTTACCAGCACTCCTCTCTGGTGCTACCCCTCCTCTCTCAGAGAGGACAGAGATGAGCATACACATAAGCCCTTAACGTGTGCCAGATTTTGGGGCAGAATGTGAGAGAAACAGGCAAACTGCTGTGTTTCAGCATGGCAATAGCTTTGCCCACCTGAGAACGGGTGGTGTGGGGCCCTGGAGAAGCACAGAGCAGTGGTTCTGCTACTGTCACTTCAGTGTAGCTCTCCCCAGCTCTGTGTTCCAGCACACCCTTTCCGTGTTGTTCACATGGTGCAAGCATCTGTCCAGCTCAACTCTACTGTACTTATCCTGTTCCAGGCCATTTTCTTGTTCTGTATTTATGTGTATATACCTTCTAGGTTTAGATGAGATACTGACCTGCTGAGACCTCAGAATTGTATGGCTTCTTCCTGTGTTTTGAAGATTGCTTTCAAAACACAAATGAATTTTATCCTGGTGCTGCTCAGTTGTTGGTTTGGGTTTTTTTTTTGTGGGCTGAATGATGAACTATTTTCTGCCATAGAGAGATCCTCAAAATAAAATATTTACATTTGCACTTGAAATTGAAGTCTTGCCTTTCACAGCTGTGAAGCTGCCTTTTATTGCTGAAGCGCTGTATTGCTAAATAGCAGTTCTGCTTTTGCTGTTACTTGGAATAGGTGTAACTGGTCAATAAATAAGGAGTCTGCATAGTATCTAATCTAATATTTGCTACAGAGAGATTTTAGCATGTAAGAACCAAGTTGCTGGGATCAATGTTGCCTGTGCTGCAGCCTATGCTTTTTCTGAAACCCTAAATTAAAGAACACTCTTTTACAAGGGTATCCTTTATCACTGGTAATAAGTTGCAACTGCATGCAGAACACCTCTGTAGAAAATGCACAGTCTTGTGACAACTTGGGTGAATTTTTATTACTCCAAACCTTGTAAGTTAATTTACTTTTCTTGGTTTTTACAGTTCCACCAAGTGAGAAGAGTGATGACCATCCTTTTCTTTACTATGGTTATCTCATACTTCACTTGCATGAAAGCTGCCCCAATGAAAGAAGCCAGTCTAAGAGGACAAGGCAGCTTGGCTTACCCAGGTCTTCGGACCCACGGGACTCTTGAGAGCATAAATGGGCCCAGCGCTGGTTCAAGGGGACTGACATCGTTGGCAGACACTTTTGAACACGTCATAGAGGAGCTTCTAGACGAGGAGCAGGACATCCAGCCCAGCGAGGGAAACAAGGATGCAGACTTGTACACATCCCGAGTCATGCTAAGCAGTCAAGTGCCTTTGGAACCCCCACTGCTCTTCCTGCTCGAGGAGTACAAAAACTACCTGGATGCTGCAAACATGTCCATGCGGGTCCGGCGCCACTCTGACCCAGCTCGCCGCGGGGAACTGAGCGTGTGCGACAGCACGAGCGAGTGGGTGACAGCAGCAGAGAAAAAGACTGCAGTGGACATGTCCGGGGCCACCGTCACCGTCCTGGAGAAAGTTCCGGTACCCAAAGGCCAGCTGAAGCAATACTTCTACGAGACCAAATGCAACCCCAAGGGGTACACAAAGGAGGGCTGCAGGGGCATAGACAAGAGGCACTGGAACTCGCAGTGCCGAACTACCCAGTCTTACGTGAGAGCTCTCACCATGGATAACAAAAAGAGAGTTGGCTGGCGCTTCATAAGGATAGACACTTCTTGTGTATGTACATTGACCATTAAAAGGGGAAGATAGTGAATTCGTGTTGTATAGATTATATTGAGACAAAATTATCTATTTGTATATATACATAACAGGGTAAATTATTCGGTAAAAAATAATTTTATGGACTGCATGTATGACTGAAGTTTATACAGTACAGTGGTTACACAATCTATTTATTGAACATATCCATGACCTGAAGGGGAACAATAGTCATTTGCGCACAAGTTTAAACAAACAAACAAACAAAAACAAAAAAAAAAAAAAAAAAGAAAATCGAGCGAACAAAAAAGTCTGCATTACATTCCTCCATAACATTGTGGTTTGTCGCCGTTGCCAAGAATTGAAAATATAAAAAATTTTTAAAAAAAAGAATAAAATTGCATGCTGCTTCAATTGTGAATTAATGATAAACTGTCCTCTTTCAGAAAAATAAATTGAACCAAAACATTCTGTTTACATTTTAGACAGTAAGTATCTTTAGTCTGTTAGTATATATGTTTACTGCTTCTAACTTCTGATAGCGTTGAAATTAAAACAATGTCAAGGTGCTGTTGTCATAGTTTTACTGTTTCTCTTTTACTTTTGAACTCCCATCAGATTGAAAAACAAAAAATCATTACCTTATTCTGGATTAGAAAAAAATTTGATTTTTGTATGTTGTGAAGGTGTTTGCAATAGCAGTCCGACTACTGACAAAAAATAATAAAAAGAGGCAACTGAAAAAGAATGGTGATGTTCCACTTCACATTGTTGAACTTCAGGCTTAAAGACAACACTTATTTAACTGTATGGCAACATGCTTTTTTGGTTGTTGGGGGGGTGGTTTGTTGTTGTTGGGGTTGGTTTTTTTTTTTTTT